>CALYOO010000075.1:0-37064 GCA_945261195.1 Cryptosula pallasiana
GGGCTAACCATTAAATGTAAAAAAATAGTTTGTAGCATAGATCTTCAGAAGATAGTTTTTTGCCTAAGATACCTAGTTTAAAGTCTAAGTTCATAATTGCATTTCATTATTTCATTTGACATACTACAAAATTTGTTGCTCGAACATAGGCTGAGTTTGCCAACTGCACTGAAAATCAGAGTACCGCTAAACTCACCCACACCTATCAGACGGCTGGCATCTACATTTTAAAAATGGCTGCGAAGCGCTATGTACATGAGGAACCATGATAACTTGACATTTCAAGAACTTCGCTACTTATAATTGAGAGAAACATCAGCATGAACATGTCTTATACAATCTGTGTGTATGACCATGTAATATCTCAATCCAGTTTAGCCCTACTTATTCATTGCCAAAACTATATATATTATGTCATCATATATGTTCAACTATGATCACAATGTAATATTGTTGCATTTATGTATATTATAACACAATACAATGTTGAGAATGCTGAAAGTTATTTGATAATGATGAGAAACAAATAACTGAGATAACGCCCTATTTAGAAGAATGAGGCATTTTGTCAGATATTTGTTCCTGCTGAGCTCACACGAGGATTAACTGACAAAAGGCTTTATCTCTTTTGTTTTTTGTAGATTGCACAAAATTAAAATTTTTGTTTAGAAATCAAATAGAGGAAGCTCTTAGCAATTGAATGATACCAAACACTTAGTGCTAGGTGCTATGTAAGCGTGCGTCTCAGAAAAAACACAAAATAGCTTCTCTTGTAAAATTTCGTTTTATGCCAATGTGGCGTTTTGTCAGATATGGGCAGTATACTATTATTATGAATATATTTATATTAACCTATTATTTTATTTATATAATTATGATATAAATCATTAAATGTATTACTATTAGCCTATGGCTATATTATTATAATTATTATGAATTATAGTTGTTATTATATTAATATTAAATTACAAAATAAATATTAACTTAATAATTATAATAGGCTCTTATTAGTGTAAGTGTTGGTAAAATATAAATAATGTTTTAATAATTATATATATGATAATAATTATATTACAATTATTTTTAATGTCAAGCGAATATTGTAATGACTTGTTATTGTTATGTACTCCGTCTCCTGTTACTGTTACTAGTTAAGTGTTCAAAATTAAAATATTTAACAAAATTCAAATTTAAAATCACTGATAGTGATATGATAGTGATACTGATAGAGGTGTGTTACCTTAATGTTGCTTATTTCTGAGCTGTCAAATCATAACCCTTATTGCTTACCTAGGTTTTATGCTAAATTGATTTCCTTTGTTTAGTCTGTAAAATAAAATGCTACATGCCCGCATACTTTTAAACACTGACCCGATACAGAATGATGTAATGTGTCAGTTGTTTGTCTGATAATATTGTAAAGCTGGCCCTATAAAGCTTCAGAGTATATTGTAAAGCTAGATGTATAAAGTAATGTATAACTACAAACTCGGTTGGAATATTTGCGTCGTTTGAATAAACCTTCATTTGTTTACAGAAAAGATGCCCTCATTTAGTTGTTCCGCTGGTCACTGTGATGCCACAGACCACCTTTTTAACTTTCCATCAACAGATCCCCGTAGAGATGATTGGACAAGATTTGTTCGTGATAAGCGTCTTTCTAAGAGCGGTGGGAGATGGGATCCAAACAGTGCATCTAGGCTCTGTTTTCGCCACTTCAAAACAGATGATTTTGACAACCTCCAAATGTATAAAACCTTAAAACATGAAGCAGTTAGGTGAGCGTTGAGCTTGGTTATTGATTGCTTGACTGATTTTTCTTCTCAATATTGGCCTTACCAAAGTTAAAATCTGTATGCTCTTATTTTGTAAATTTATTAGCCCATTGGCCTATTAACTAATTTTGCATCAGAATTACTTCCATTTGTTTTTCATGGATGTTGAAGTATTAATAAGTTGCTATTAAATTATTTGTATTCCATTTGCTAAATTTGCAGGCTCAAATTAAAGAGAACGGCAATTCCATCCATACAATTGGAACAGGGACAATGGCACAGCGTAAAATCTCCTAGAAAACAAACAGATGTGGAGCCATTGACTAATCGTGAAAGACGTGGTATTGTCAGGGATATCATGGCAGAACTGTAAGCAAACTGTGTAGTGCTCAGTATATTAAAAGTTGTCATTATATGTGCATGTTTTTGAGTTGGACTTTTTCTCACTATCTGCGTTTTGTCTGTCATTTCTATGATAAATTGCATGTTCTGCAAATTTATAAATGTTACGTTTGTACAAGCTGCAGTATGAACATCAAAACTGTAATACATTGAAAAGTATTGCATGTTTAGTTTAGATAGTAAATACTATATTAATTATTAATTTTCATGTAATTGTTTTCAAGTTCCTACTGGTTAATTGTTTGATCTTACTGTCGAGCATGAAAATGAATTTAAAACCTTTCTCTATCTATCAAGTTTCAGTTCCTACTGTACTTATGCGGAATGAAGATAAATCTTTGTGTATCAATGTCTGATACATAACAGAGACAAGGTGAATAGAATGAATTACCATCTGCTATTGTTGCAATTACATTAAATGAACAAATTAGTTTATTCTGTGCGATTTGTTCGTAATCTTTATTGTAGGGTGTTAAAATTGTGATAAAGCCAGTATGAATAAGTTATCCTTATGATGAACAGCGGAAACTTTTAATGTGTTGAAATAATTGTCTGCATGGTATTTACTTCGTTTATGATTCCCACAATTTCATCTATAATTTTAGTGTTACCAAGATTCCACGCACTGTAACAGCACCCAGAATTGCTCCACCTCAGACTATAGAAGCTCCCATTTCTACACCCTCCATCCGCACCAAGTTCACGCAGACACTGCGCAACATTAAAACGGCTAAAGTTCGATCTAAAGCTTCCCAATGCAATTTGTAAGTCAGTTGTATAATTCTTGTAATTTTGTAGGTACATGCATACATGGAGTAACTAAGTTATAGCAATTATCATGCAGCTACCCGTCCTACAAAAAAAATGACTCAGGTAAATTTTCACAGTTATGTAGGTCAGATATTGAACAAATGACGAAGCAGGAAGAAACTGCCGTATCTAGCTGCTTGAAAATTGTATGTAACAGGGTTTGTCAAGAACTGATGGATCAAGCGATAGATGCTTTGCCTTTGGAACTTGGGCCAATGGAAGATGTAAATAACTCAGACACGTCAGACATATCAGACACAGACTCTGAGCTCCCCTTAGTAGATGACAAGGTAATATAATTAAATGATCTAAGTTTATTGCCAACATTTTACTCCAATGATGTGCTACTTCTAGAATGCCAGCTCTGTGTTTTAGTTTGTCCAAGATCCTGAATGGTTGCCAGACCCTGATGACGAGGAGATGACATTCGACGAGATGGCAGAAAACCATAAATTTTACAAACAAAGGTAGCATAGTTTTAAGTTCACATTTGGCAATATGTTTTACAGCTGTCATGGTAATCGAGCACTAACACTATAGCAATATGAAAATATTATCTCTACTTTGCATTATTTTAAGGTATAAATTTTCTTCTTGTAGTACGAATTGAACTATCATTTGTTTTGCCTAGAAATTGTTTGTGTAGTGTTTAAAACTGGTTATTTCAGTCAAGGCCTGTGGTTTGATGAGATGAAGTACATTGTGACTCACTCAAATCTACTAGAGTTGCTTTCATAATGTGAGCACTGCAGTGCATTCACCAATGTGGAGGTGCATTGTAGCAAGGGTGCATATGCTAAGTTCAGATGCACATGCACAAGTGAAGCGTGCAGGCACACTCGGTTTTGGGAGACTAGTCCAATGCATGAACAGAAACCTCTCATCAACATAATGTTGTCAGCAGTTATTCTGTTCAGCGGATCTCTGCCTGCAAAATTTCTACAAGCATTGAGCATGCTCTGTTTACTGTGTCCTTCTCCACAGACTTTCTTTGTTCATCAAAGAACCTATCTACATGGGGTAAGCTGAATAGTCAACATTTGAAAAAGAGACCAATTTAATGCACAAATTTAATCAAATGTAGGATTGAATAACATTTTATTAACATTAGAGCCTATCATATATTTTCAAAACTAATGGAACATGTTTACCTACTATCTTCACCAACTGAAGGCTGTATCAATCTATACGAATTGGTAGCTTAAAGCTAAAGGACAGGAGCTCTGCTTCTGTATGTGGGTTCAAGTCCCACCTGATTCTGATTGAGCCTCAGTTTGGTAAGAATGTAGATAAAAGAGAATGTGAACGGTAATTGTATTCATTATATAACATGCAACATTTTATATATTTATTTCAATGTGATATTGGGTTGCCAAAGTGCATGTATTTCATCAATGCAGATCATCAGAGAAGTGTATGCCAGGAAGATGGCAGAGGTGCAACAGTTTCTGGTCGGAATACCACTAAACCTTCATGGGGATGGTTGGTTTTCACACTGCTCTGCATGGATGCTACTCGCTCATGGATGCTGAGACTTCGCTTATAGTTTCCTGCCAGGTTGTGAAGGTGAATGTTTTTATGTATTAAAACGAAGTCAATGGTTATAAAACTCATTGAAAAATTTCCTTTGGGAGTTTTGGGATTTATTATTGAGGATATAAAATGTCAAATAATTAATGTTTAACAGTGTTATAAAACAAAAATTCTCTCTTTAGAACATCTTGTTATGTGCGTCCAACTAGCTCATAGGCCATTATCAAGTAATATCAATATGACTACAATATTATAGTATACATGTCTTTTAGAGTACTGAAACAGGTTCTTCCAGTATATCCTTCTGTTTATAGGCCTATACTAGTCCAAACATTACAGTGACTAGGCTAGCCGTACAAATTTGCCACCTCTATACCAGCAGTGTAGTCGAAGTTAAACTCACCAGTGGTGTAGCTAGATATTCACCCCTATAAAGAAGTTCTATTCGTTAAATCCATTTGTAGGGTTCAAATAATTGGCAGATGTTTTAGTTATTTTCAAATTACCTCATGTGATGTTGCTATCATTTTTAGGGAGATACCACATCACAATGGTTTAAGGTTTCAATGATAATGCTCAAACTTCAATCCACTTGTTGTTCATTATCTAGGCATTAGCCGATGCTTATTAATACTCAGCCAACCAATCACTAACAAGCATATTTTGGGTGAGACAAAATGTAAATCTGCTCAATACACAGTATCAGATGCCAGTGACTCATAGAGTTGCATTCATCTTGACTTATCTTACCCTGTAGTTCACTCCTCCGGTTACTTACTGAGGGAGATGATTCTAGAACACAGACACTGTTTTGGTGCAACAAGTACAGACTTAGTTAAAACTCAGGCTGCGATGATCATGCAAGCAAAGCTAACTAACTCAGTCACTAAGTTAAAATATTTACATTAACACTTGGATTGTTTTTGATGTCAGCTTCATTTGTACCTACTCAGCGCGACTTTTGGTCTGATGATTTTGCAATAATTTCCGTGAAAACAAGCAAGCAATTACATGTGAAAAGAGTAGAGAATGCGTGAATAGAAGTGACGATGCATTTATAATACAAACAAATGTATAATCTAAAATAAACATAACAGCCCATTTGGAGACATGCATTGGAACATTTAAAAATGGGGACTGTAGGATTCTTTCTCAAGCATCATTTAATCCTGGAAACAGTTTGTGAAACTTGGTAGCCTATTAGGTATATATAAAAATATGATTACATTTTATTTTAATATATAGCAATATTTGTTATAGAAACATTTAAAAACAGATTATTGAAAGGAAAGTCGAAAACTTATCTCAAAATTCCAACAGCAACTTTTTGTTACAGAGAGGAGAACTATCCAATTACAATCTCAGAAGTTCTTATTAGTTTGCATTCCTTTATCAGAAACACACGCGCATGCTACAATTATGATGGAAACAACTATTATAGTGGAGTTGTCTCCTTTTGGGGAGACAACTGCATTGTTTAGGTCATTGGTTCTGAAAACACTAGCGATTCGTTGCGTATATAATACTAACAGCGCAGACTTCATTCCAATTGTGTAAACTTCAGTATTTCAAACTCATTATGGATCATTTTTAGCAAATAGAAATTTTGAGTACACAAGTGAGCAAAATATATGAGCCAAAAATGTTTAAAGTTTTTCATTTAAGAAGGTTTTCACCATTCAGAGTTCATTTTTTAAGGCAAAAGCACCGAAATTTTTGAAGCTGTAGAAAGTGTGACATCTAGACCTAATCTTATGTAATATGTGTTACAGTGCACCCTTTGACAGCTAAGCTTTTAGTTTTACTGAAAGTGTATTTTTACTTTATAATTATTTTGTAAATATTGATCTAGTTTTTATGTAAAATACCATAAAACTGGCATCCGCAAACGATGCTAAAAATTTTTTCTAAATTTTCACACTTGGAGCAGATTATGCTTCTACTGCAATGAGTTATAGATCAATCTAAAAAAAATTTCGGAAGTAAATATTTCAAAAAAGTGCCAAAGATGTAGCAGAAGTAATTTTTCACGGAGCAGAATAATATTAGTTTTATGATAAATGACCTACAATGCAAAATCACACACTCCGTATCAGTTAAACGCAATACATCTTTTATTTGACATTCATGTTGTATTGAGCAAGGAGTTGTCTCTTTTAGGGCTGACAACTCCAGTTTCATCAGTGATGATAAGCAATAATCTTAGTTTACTGGATTGGTTCTTCATTGTTATGAAGCCAGTCTCATTCATTTCAAAACCAATTTTTTTATCGAATGAACTTGACAATAAAGTTGATAAACTAATACCAAGTTTGATTGGCACTCCTCTCGTTCAACAAACTTTCCTACTAGCAATGTAGTGGTTAAATCTAGACTCTCTTACCCTATACTATGGCAATAGAATTAAATTAATTTGATAGTTTTGACCTCGGTTAATTTATAAAAAACAATCTCTAGTTTTGTATTTTACAAACCAAAAACCACAAACTTTCTAAAACACACAACACTTAAAATATTACCTTCGCCTGCTATGTTTCTGGTGATTTTTCTCTCAAGGTTTTTTATATTTGTTCGAAACGCTTTAGCACACTTTGAAAAGAATGAGAAATTCAACCGTTAATGCTCTCAAGTCCAAAGGAAACAAACCCCTGTTTGATTACCTTATGATCAGTACTTGCTGTAAAAGGAGTTTCTAAAAAAATTCGCTTATTACAAGATTAATCTTCATACTTTGAGTAAAACCAGCGTATAAGTCATATGATATGTTGCTTTCAATTGGTCGTTCTATTGAAAGCATACCTGAGCACATATGGGTTAGTAATAAAGAAAGAAATTGAAAGAGATGTGTTTCAGTAGAGCAAAATAAACATGGATGACAGTTAAGATCGATTATGAAACAGTGTAAGTAAACTCAACCAGCTTGTTGCCTATTTAGTCTTTTAAAATTGACCATTGATAAAATTCAATGTCTTTCACTAAAAAAGAACTTTCCACTAGTACATAAAGGTGAAAAAAAATCAGGTTAAGGCTAGGCTGGCTTGTTTATTTAAAAAATACCTTTGAGAAAGACAGACGTACATTTTACATTATGTTGCCATGCTAAAGATGTCAGTAATTGATGAGTATAAATGTTGGTAGCTCTCCACAACAATAGCAGCATGATACAAGTTGCGGCCATTGCACAAGTTTTGGCAGTTATGAAAAATATCTCATCCATAATATATCTAAACACAAACAAAAATCTGTCAGACACAACAAAATTTTACACCAGACCTGACTTCAGTCAGATGAGCGAGTCAACACACCACAGTAAATAACTTAATTCCCATACAGTTTATCATTGACCAGGTCGCTGACTGGTTGGCTGTCATCAATTACTTTTCAGTTACCCACTACAACGCGTGTTAGCCTATTTCAGCTAATCACTGTTCACTGAAGACCAGACTTGTATAACATGACTAGATCACTCAGTCTAGCTCAAAGGATTGCCACCTGACTCAATTGAGCACTCGGAATTGTCCGTCTAGTTTGAAATTCTGCTGTATGTAAGCCAGCCAGGAAATAGTCAAGTGCATGTTACCTAAAAGTCAAACTGGAGTTTTTGTGTAATTCATCAGGCAGTGAAATGGGGGTCTATTGGCCTAGTGTACAATATAACTGTCATAGCCTATTCACATAACAAAGGAATGGTCACCACAAGTATGCCCTAGACACCAACACATAACGAGCTTGTAAATATCCAAAGCTAAATATAAAGTATTAATGTTTTTGCATCCATTTACTATGAATATAATAACATCGTTTGGTAACCAAAGAATAAAGAGGTAGAGATTTTAATGATACGGAAAATTCTTAATTCCAAAAATAAATTTATGTTTTCGCGATGCATTTAATCAAATATAATATTTCTATTGAAATAAAGTGTTTAGTGTAAACCCTAAGGGGTGTTGCGATCATTGATCAAGTAAATTTTACATTTTAACGCTAAAATAGATATTATGATACAGCAAAAATTTTACTTCATAAGTATAAAGTTGATTCATGAAAGAAATGAAGCATAGATGTATTTTTATATGCGGTCAGACTGCTCATCAGTTGCAACGGATCTAATGGATAGTTTGATAATACTGAATTCCGGCAGATATTGCAAGTTATCACAGTTGATCTAGTTGAGATAAAGTGATGGAAGTTTTAAATAATCTAAAAACAAAACAGTTTACATCAGTTATTTTCATAGAAATTGTTTAGGATGTATCAAACAGTTGTGAACAGAGAAGGATCATGCTAATGGAAAATGGCTACATAAAAAATATCTAATATTTAATATAAAACAGGTCATCTTTTTGTTGTTGTGATTTTTGAAGTATTCACAAATTAGAATGGCGCAAGAATATTAGGAGCTGGGTATGCATTAAAATAATTTTAGATATTATGAAACAATGTTGTCAAACGAAACAAAAACTTTTTTATTGGAAATTATTGCTAAACCATTACTTGTGGTAGAAAGCATTATTTTTCTCATAGTTAGTAAGTAGCACGATATAGTTGTAAGCTATGATATGAGTTCCTACTGCGATTATGCAACTTTTTTATTTTGTCACACCGTGCCTCTTAAGCAAACTAAAATGCAAATACATTAGCTATAAGCATGCTCCAGTGGTTTTTTACCTTTGCTTTTTGATCTGTACTCAACTGCAAACTTTCTGCAAATGTCTGATTGTTTTTCCTGTTCAGTATTGAAAACAATCTATAGCAGCTACTCGATGTAATTAACACAAAAAAAGTCAGTGTTTTGTGGGATGATTGAAGAAACAGATCGTAGCAAGGCTAGGACAGCATTTGATTGCACTGGGAACAGGTGTGTGTAGTCAACCACAGTAGATTAAGTGGCTATGACGCTATCATTGACAAACAGTTGCGATTGAACCTTATCATATGTTGGCCTGCAGTTTATGTCAGTAAACAAAAGTTGGGGCTATGATGGCCTCAAAGGCCTCAATCTACACTTCTGATTCTTCATGTTGTAAATAATCTTCAGCAGCTGGCAGCTTACAAATAGTCAGCCATGTGAGAGAGCATCTTATTTCTAGTCATAAGCTACATACAAAGATCTATGTAATTCATCTTTCAAAGACCATTTTTAATTTTTGGGATCATTTGTGATCAATATATCATGCAGAAAAGTATATTGCATTGAAAAATATAGTATTGATGAAATGGTAAAAACTCAACATAAAACCAAGCATGTTACAGTAAGTTATAGTTAATTTTTAGAAGGCTTGAGACAGATTAAAAAGATTATGTTACTTCGCAATCAATATTTTCCTAAATATGAAAGAAATCACAATGGTGCTGTAATTTTAATGTGCCAGTTGAAAACAGCCTGATTAAGAATGTCCTTGACACTTGCACCTGTTAGTAATGGGTGAATGGTCAACCTGTTAGCATTTACATGATCTGTTTAGTTTGAACAAGTAGTGGGTAGGCTTCTAATACAGACTATTACATAACACTTTCTTCCTAGTGATAATAAGCTATATGAAATTCAGATGTAGACTGCTGAACTGTGAGCCTGAGGCTGACCAGTACACAAACAGTGGCTAAGCATTCATTGAACATCGCTCAAGTGAATGCAATAAAGCAACTGCTGCCGTTTTATACTCATAACTTTATGACAGGGAAGTGTTTCAGTTTAGACCTTGGAAAGCTTGCAGAAAAAAAAACAGTATCGGGGAGGGGGGGCTCAGGTTGAACTATCTGTTATGCCAAAAATTAATCATCATTTTAGCAACTTTACAACTTCAATACTACTGAAAGCTGACCCCAGTACTGTACTTGTTTTCACAAAATTTTCTGTTCATTTCAAGCTGTGCTTGCCTAGTTATCAGTTTAATAATCTGTGGAATCAATGTACGCTGGCTGCTGTTATTGAGATGGAAACATTGCATAATATGAAACCTATATTCTACACAATCTTTGACTGCATCAACGATTATCTAAGGGAAGGTGGATATCTGGTTATATAGTTTAATGGTGACACATTATAACTTATATATTATTAGTGCAATGCAGGGAGACAACTAAATGTTATATAAGTTATAACCAGTCACCATTATACTATATAACCGTTATCTATCTTCCTTATGATAGTTGACTGCATACTGAAAAAATATCTCCCAAGCCATTGTAATTGTAAACAGATTGGGTATCGCATGCAAAACTGTAAGCCCATCAATGACTGTGATAAGCCTCATGTAATAAACAGAATGCTGCAGAGAGCTTGATAATTCATATCATTGATGAGCTAGATGGGCATATTTGAATTTGATGGCTTCAAACAAATTTAGGCTTTTATGTTTATGTCAATAGATAAACAAAGCAAATATCAAAATGAAGACAATGTTTTTTTTTTCAATGAATTATGACTGGGCTAAAATATTGTTTTGGACTGTAACCACATGTGTTTGTTGTTTGAAAGCTTGATAAAATAGACAATGGATAGTGAAATGTGACAGATAATGAGGTGTTGTAATGCATGATCACGATATTATTCCAGTTACGGTGAACAAATACTTTGATTTGAACCTTGCTGATTTAGATTTTTATTCCATTAAAGCCTGAAGAAACCTGACAAGCTTTTGCCGTCTATCAATGTTACCAAGCCTCTGCAGTACACAGAAATCGGGTAACAAGTAATGTACATTTTCCATTACAATAAAAAGGAATGGCTGACTAGACACAATGTATGGCTAACTTGTAACTGCTCCGACAAAAATTACGGTCAATGCTCATGGTTACACAGATGAAAATACAACTGGAAGAAGCTGAATTCAATTTTACGATGATGAATGAACCAAGGTAGCTTGAGGAAAAATACTTTGTTTGCAGAGTTGCCTCATACAGAAAGACAACTCCCACAAACACAAATAAAGCAAATCAAATGTCATTCTAGCGGAAAAAATAAAATTCAGGAAGAATTTTAATAACAGTAAGGTGTAAATTTATACCCTGTAACATAAGATTTGTTAGTTCTTTGAGGCACGTTAGCGGCTTTTTTTCAATGTTTTATTGAACAGACTAAAACACAAATTCGGTTTCTCATAATAAGATTAAATCAGATGTTATACATATTCAATTACTCTATCCAGTCTCCAAGCCAATTTCACGATCAAATTGATTTTGAAGCAGATGATTGCAGTACCCATGCGCTCTAGGTGCGGCAATTGAAAAATTACAAAATAAAATGAAAACGTCGAAAAAAATAATAGATAGCAAACATTGAACAGGCTGAAAAATGAAACAACAAATACAACTACAATGTGCAGCAAATAGTTGATGTGATTGAGTTCAGCATTATCCACTAGTGACTTGAGTGGGAAACTGTCTCAAATGTATCAAAATTAACTGTGTCCACACAGAAACTTCTTCGTTAGGGAGTCAGCTTTGCCGCTGTCGTCATCATATGCACCAGGGTCGCTGTCATCATCATCGTCGCCGTCATTGTCGTCATCACCATCCTAATAGTTAAAACAAAATTCAGATCAATGCACAAGCTTGTTCTGCAAAAAAACAAACTGTTTTACATTAAAGCGCATGCGATAAGCTATAGTGAATCGTTATGTCTAGTAACTATATACTTAATTAGATTGGAATAATTTGGCATCATCAATTAGCTTCAGTCAGCAATAATAAATTATACAAACACAAAAGCCAACTATGAAATAGCAAAATAAGCTAACTTGTTCCAAAAAACTAATTTGCATTCAAGAAAAACCAACCTGGATGATTGTGAATTGCTCAGCAAAAGTAAATTTAAAAGAAAATGTACATTACAATAAAAATTGTTACTTTTGGCTGATCATAGCTGTAAAAAAGGAAAAGAAATAACTAAAGAAACTTGAGCTTTTAGTTTAAGAAATCCATTGAGCTTAGAAAAAATATTTGCTACCAAATCTTCAACACGCCTTGAGATTTGACTTAATGAATACTTACACGCTGAGCATGAAATCTTTTACTTTGTTTTATCCATACTCTTTAAATCAAAATAAGGAAGTAAATCCATGATACTTGAAGCAGTTGCAGAGGAAGATGATACTACAACTATAAGAAAGCACAACAAGAACTGAAAAAATTGAAAATAATAGTTGTTAAAAATGAGGTGCATACCAATATTATATATGGTGTATAGTAGTTAGTAGAACTAGCAGAGCCATTGCAACAAAGCCAAAATTGGTGGTAGTATAAATAAATCGACCTCCCACTTTTTGTTGGGAAACAACGTCAAATGAATACCAATGGGAACATGATGGCAGCTTATCGAGTGAAAAAAAAAACCGCTGACTTTGCATAGACCGCTCTAGAAAAACGAAACCCAAAACTTGGTTGGGGATGCAGTTTATTGCAGTCACAAATATATAAACATAAATGGGGTCTACTTTCCATCAAAAATGGCAAATTTTCACTGTTTCTTCTATCATGTAAAAACTTTTAAAATATCACCTCCGAACCCAATGGTGACATTTATTTTAAAGATGACACAGAGAGTAGTTCAAATAAGCTACCGTTATTGGCATTGGTGCTACAATCAGACAACTATAGATAATTATCGAAGTCTATGGCTGCAGTATCTGAGGATATGAGTTTCTTTTTTTTAAAACATTGTTCACTCGATGCTTCCTGTGGTTTTGGTGGTTTATTACATTTTTTCACTATTTTCTAGAGACTAAATTAATGCAGCTAGAGTAATGTAACAAATACCAGAATAAAGATAAGATATTGCTAAGGGCATTATCATAGAAACAGCAAAAATCAGAAAAGTCACCTCCATCGTCACTTTTACGCTCCAATTGCGACATGGCCGAAGACCACGAAATGAAGGCGAAGCATGGATTCATATTTTACAGTTATATTCTTCTGAGACACAAAAAAAATGCTGGAATGAATGATGGCAAAATATTGGTCAAAAATGTTAGTTATTCTCCAGGTTTTGCTTTAAAAAACTAAACCACAAAACCTCAATCAAAAGCCACAATAATGCCATTGCGCAACACCAGTAATGGCTAACTAATTAGTTTTTATGCCCTGGAGAAAAAATTACTTAAAAGGCTTGAATTTCAACAAAAAACTGCCAAGGTAATGTTTTTGTGGTTCTGCTATTTTAAACGTTTTAAATACTGTAATTAATTGCCCCAAATTTGTGTTGCTGCTAATAATAATAAAAAGCATTGGTGATTATTAAAAAATAATTAACAATGTTATACTAGATTGATAATCACAAAAGCTAGAGTCAAAGACCAACAAACAATGGGAATTCTGAAAACCAAATTTATTTAAACAGCCGTGGCTGCTTTGACTGAAAAAAATTAACCCTGAAAATATTTCTGATTTCGGTAATAATTATTATAAATAATCAAAAATTGAAAGAATTCATAGGTAAACCTAAACTCTTCCAATCTTTTTAAAACTTGGTGAATATCAGCGCTAGGCCACGTTTTATCTTCCGTTTGAAAAGAAAATGTGCTAAAACTCTTTAATAAAAACAAAGTTTTATTAAAAAAAGGACAAATTCGGTAATATAAATGATTATTATTCATTACTACAATGCATGAGTAACTAAACATACCGTGCTCGAAATTTCACTAAAACTGGTCACGATGCATAAAACATGACGTTTTCATCGTTTTCAAACTCAATTTGCTCAAGATCTGTCAATAATAAAAAAGTTCAGAAAGAAAAGAAGCAACCGCATCCACTGAACGCCCATGCGCTATTGCTGGTTGCTAATAGAAAAAAAAACAAAATTAAAAAACTGAAAAAGATAAAACTAGCCTTAGGTCATAAATTGGTGATAATTTAGAACAATGGAGTACACTATTCTTAATAGAACAATACCAAACTGGAAGACCTTACTCTTTCAAGCTACCAAGGAAACTATGAAAAACATTTACTGGTATAGTACGCACAACCTGAGCGTGCTCGGATCATGTAAGCAATGTGTAAAAAATACAAAAACCATTGCCGCTTTTTTATGTGTCCGAATCGCAAATTTGAACCCTCTAACAGGAAGTTTTTTCTTCTGAATGCATATTGAAACTGATAAGCAAGGATATGAGAATAAAATAAGGTAACCAACCTGGATAACCCTTCTTATAACTCAATCTGGTCGTAAACTCTTTTGGTAATCAAACTGGTTGAGATAAACTGTCACTATTCCTGTTCCATCTACATTCTTGTCTCTCTAAAGAAAGGGCAACTCCTCACAGATTTCTGAGCTATTAAAACACAAAACAGGTTAAAATGAGTCTCCTATAATTTCGTTGCGTAAATCTTTGAAAATCACTCATCAATTAAAAACAGTTTAGCTACGTTGCTTTTCATTAAGGGAACGAAAACGTAAAAGGGTGTAACGAAACCGTATCTTAAATATACATGAACTACTGCGTAAGGTGCTCTGCGCCAGTATCGACTTTTTTTCACCTTAGAAAACGATGTCATAGATACTTAATTAACAAAAACAAAATGTCAACATTTGATTGGATCAAGAGCTGTAGCCAACTATCGTTGGAACAGCCTCAGAAGTAGTGGTTGTGGTTGTAACTGTGCTGGTAGTAGCAGCAGTAGTAACAGTAGCAGTAGTAATAGTAGCAGTAGTAATAGTAGCAGCAGTAATAGTAGCAGCAGTAAAAGTAGCAGTAGCAATAGTAGCAGTAGTAATAGTAGCAGTAGTAATAGTAGCAGTAGTAATATCAGCAGTAGTAATAGTAGCCGTAGTAATAGAAGCAGTAGTAATAGTAGCAGTAGTAATAGTAGCTGTAGTATAAGGAGCAGTAGTAATAGTAGCAGCAGTAATAGTAGCAGCAGTAATAGTAGCAGTTGTAATAGTAGCAGTAGTAATAGTAGCAGTGGTAATAGTAGCGGTGGTAATAGTAGCAGTAGTAATAGTAGCAGTGGTAATAGTAGCAGTAGTAATAGTAGCAGTAGTGATAGTAGCAGTAGTGATAATAGAAGTAGTAATAATAGCAGTAGTAATAGTAGCAGTAGTAATAGTAGCAGTAGTAATAGTAGCCGTAGTAATAGTAGCAGTAGTAATAGTAGCAGTAGTAATAGTAGCCGTAGTAATAGTAGCAGTAGTAATAGTAGCCGTAGTAATAGTAGCAGTAGTAATAGTAGCAGTAGTAATAGTAGCAGTAGTAATAGTAGCAGCGGTAATAGTAGCAGTAGTAATAGTAGCGGAAGCATCAGTAACAGTAGCAGCAGTGGCGGCGGCAACAGTAACGTAGTAGTAGTAGTGGGAGTAGTAGTGGTGGTAGCAGTGGTAATAGTAGTAGTGTTTGTAATAACGGTATTCAGAGTAGAGGTGGAATTAATGACAATAGCAGTAATAGTGATAAAATTAACAGAAGTAGTAGAGGGAGTAGAGTAGTGGCAGCAATGCAGCAGTGGTAGAAGCAGTGGTAGAAGGCGTTGCAGCACCAGTAGGAGTAGTGGAGGTGATAGAGGGAGTAACATAAGTAGTAGTTTTTATTTTAGTTCATTATGAGTCCAAAGTCATATACAATAACAGACTTCCTACCGGAGATTTATCACAAGTATATTAAAGAAAATGTAGCCGTGCAGGAAAAGGCGAAATATCCATTGACATTGCAAGCTGCGTTATTCTGTATAACGCAGCATTTGCTAACTTTAGCATCTTTATACGGAGAACTATTGCCAATACAATACCAACCGCATACATTACACCAGAATGCTGACAATCAAGAAACATTATTACGACTAACAATTCAAAACAATTTTGAGACAGTTTTGAAAATGTCTAAAATCGTGAATATAAACGATTTTTTAAAAAAAATTAAAACTAAGGCATGGGACCAAGATCTCACTCAAAGTTTAGTTAAAGCCCAATGGACTGAAGAACTACTGTGTGAGTTTAAGCCCAATATTTTACATTATATTCAACAGATGAATGTTTATATACATCTATTGCTTCGTTTGAAATTATGTTATGGCTTTTTCAAGAATATAAACTTTAATATATACAATCATACAATGTTTAATTTCTATTCAATGAACATGAATATATATATAGCTATCGAAAAATTATCAAAACTTAAATGCCATATGAGTTAGAATTATGTAAAAAAATTATCAAAACTTAAATGCCATACATTCAAAATCTAGATGTCATATAAGTTCAAATCAAGTAAAAAATAATCAAAACTCAAATACCACTTAAATGCCACTCAAATGCCACTTAAATGCCATACAATATTAACTCGGCGAATCTATTCAACGCCGTAACTCGTTGCATTCACCCAGGATTTTAACCCCACAAAAAAACACTTGGTAGGGAGATCTGCTCATATATTACTACTGCCGACCAGTGTAAATTACAACAATCGATGAGTAGGCACAGTTTTGCAGTGCAAATCACCGCCTCCTTCATTTATTTCAGCGGCTTATATTATATAAATGTTGTCCCATATCATATATTGTCACAAGCCAAGTAATACTCCATTCTACATTCTGTAACTCTGCACTGCACTCATTTTTTGTTAACATGACAAATATGAGTTCATCATTCATGTATATCATAGTTACTCCATGTATACCATTGACTGTGCTGGAAACTTGACATAAGAATCATGACATGAAAGTAAACTTCACAATCACTTATAACAGTATTGAACTAACTCTCTCGAAATACAACATAAATTTAACTAACTCTCTCTAAAGACATATGTATATGCAGGGTTGGGAACAGCGGTTTGCAAACGCTGGTGCTAATCGCTAGTCATGCATCAGCGATTGCAGCACATCCCCCTAGTTTGACTAGACATTCAGTGAATAGCCTAATCGCTGGAGCAAATCGCTGATTTATCTGCCAACAATGCCAAGGTCACCCATGCATGCAAAAATTTTAGTCATCTTGAAAGCATTGCATTTGCCTGCCAGTTTATTACATCATGATAGAGGCATATGTATACTTTAACGCATTACTGTTGCTGGCTGCATCACTGACACCTTAAAAAATAGATAGACTACTGTTGACCCAATCTGCCCTGCCATTATTAACCTGTAATTAACCTGTAAAGTTTATATGTTTTTAGCCAATTTTTTATACCCTGTTTACTGTGTAATGAAATGTGGTTCGTGTTAATATAAATCTTCATCGTTATAAGATTATATGCAAAGTGATCAAAAACTTAAAAACATTATCAACGGTTTCATCAGCGAAAATGACGGTATCCTCTAGTTTGAGATAACTTAGCATGGATACCAGCGGAAAGCCCTATTCCCTAGTTTGTAACAGCATTAGCAAAAGCGATTTAATCCCTAGTTTAACAATCACGATTCCCAACCCTAGATGTATGTCATAGTAACTAATACAAATCCCCATATGATCTTGAAGTAATCTGTACAAGTTTTTTTCCTGTTATGGTAGTAGTCTTCCCTTTTATCAAATCGGTTAAGACAACTTCTGTTTTGTAAATAAACTTCGAAGTGCAGAAGGAGGTGTTCTCTCTTGTCTGGACCAGTTGCTGCAGGACTGCTATTACTGCAGGACTGATATTGCTGCAAAACCGATACGCCGCTAAAATTGATTTTGGTTACTACAATATTGCTTTTGTAAATCGATCGTCTGGAAGCATTGCTGTCTTGTCCACCCTCAATATCCCACCCAGTGAGAGTCTGAACATTTGACAATGTCATAGTAACCAAAAATATCGTTCTCGCTCGGTAAGACCCGTGTAAATGAGCTGATGGCTGATGTTGGTTGTTCGTAATTTTTTACTAATACTACTACTATCTCTACTATCTATCATTATTATTATTTAATTATTTTTATGATAATAATAATTGTAATAATAACAAATGATGATACCAACAATGAAAACAACAACCATAGTAACTATTATTATATAACATTAATTTAATTAATAATGATAATTTAATAATTTATTCAATTCCATGGTCATCATCATGAAGTTAATTAACTGTCTAGCTAGCACAAGTGCAATTTTTATTTTGACACTTTTTTCTCAAATAGAGCATCAGCATTTACAAAAAATGTTGTCCATCCAATGGTGCTAACATTATTTGTGTCACACCAGTGGTTGTCTCAGAAAAGTAATGGAGAAAAAGTACTTTTGCCTAAAAAAAACAATGTTTTGTGGTCCCCGTAATCAAGCATTGATGACAATGTTATTGTTGCGGTGATACAAAATCAGTGACGCATGACCATCCGTCACGCTAATTAGCTAATGGTACGTTATATAATTATTTTAAATTATTTGAATGTGACTCCAGTAAATAAATTGTTTCGTCTACATCACATGATTGCTCCATGATAGATAGTATACCACAGGGTCGGTAAAATAACAGAGAATCTGAATGACATATACTGCAGTCTTAGTGGCCCATAGCGCAATAGGAAATTGCAAGTTTATGAAGTACTTTCCACCCGTTATTTTTTAGGTCCACAGCTATGATGACCAGGCAATTATTGGCTAAACCTGTGCAGTTTAGTGTGTCCATTTGATAGCTTTTTAAATTTTGTTTCTAGCATTTTCTGGCCCCAAGTTATTAAAAAATTAGCCAGGCAGAAATATCTCAAAAATTGAAAAAACCCTGGGGGACGAATTTACATATAAATATTTTTGTCTTATATACGCTACGCTCGCATGAGTTCTGCACTAGGTAAACTGTCATTGTAGCTAGTACAAATAGTTGTTTCAAAATTTAAATTTCCTTTTGAAAATACTACCAGCTTGTAGAGTGAAATCTTGTGATTCTGCTCGTATAAAACTTGACATCATTAATCTTTTCAAGTAAGGAAAAATTTAAATTAAAAAACTTGTCTTTGATAAAAAAAACTGCTTTGTTTTGTGTTCGTAATGTGACCACATTCCAGAATCAGTGAAGCGTTACTGCGCGACGCAACGTTACAGTTAATGAATTTTAAGCGTAGGCTGGTCAACTTTATGATATATAAGAAGCTCAACCGGCAGCTCAGTAGCCAGCTGTAATGTGTACAAATCTTCCTTGTTATTTGCAATATTCACATTTACAATTGATGAGTTTTATGTGTAGGCAGGGCCATTTTATCATACAAAAAACTCATCCAGCCGCCAGCTGTAATGTGCACAAATCATCCTTGTTATTTGCAATATTCACATTTACAACAATTGATGAATTTTGAGTAGAGGCTGGCCCATTTTATCATATAAGAAGCTCACCCAGCAGCACAGTAGCAAGCTGCAAAGTTCAAAAACCATCGTTGTTATTTGCAAATTATCTATATTCACATTTCTTACAAAATAATGTCAACAAACGAGGCTATCATGCAATAATAATCAACGCACACTCTGCGACTGCCAAAACTCAATATTTGCTTTCATCTCATTTATTATCCTTTTCAAAGCTACATGAAAACCAATTTCTACAAAACATTGATGTAGGATATCCAGCTGGTCATCTAGGCTTTGTTTCTTGGAAAGAACCAGTGACTCATAGTTTGGTTTTGCAGCTCGCTGAAGTAGAAGGCAGATTAGTGTAAGTAAGAAGCCCTTCATTACCAGTAAGCAGTAGTAATTGCAAGCACCAGTACATCAGCACACCACCAGTCGTTCAGTTCAAATCCACCTGCAAACAGTGTATTTCAATAACTCTTTATTTAGAAGCTAGATTAAGCCAAGATCGCTTGAAACAAACCGGTTCGGTCTTGCTGTGCGGCTTTATCAACTTTTTTACAGCATTTTTGTGGATACCATATTGAGATTTGAGACTAATCACTTACTTGAGTAAAATCAATCAACTGATAGGCATGAACGAAAATTGTAGATGAATGTCCTCAAATCAGCAGAGCAGCCCGTAGGTGCAGTTGGCTATGTGGGGAGGTGGTTCAAAAAGGCGGGGCAACAATTAATGTACAACTACCACGACGACATGCAGCTAGCAGACACCGTATGAATGCAACAATTATTTAAAACTTGGACAGTTGGAAAAACAAAAAGTGAAATGTCAATAGGAAACTGGCACAAAGAACAGAAAAATTGAGTTCAAAATAGTAATAACAATAGTAATAATACTAATACTTGAATAATTAAAAGTATAAAAAAACTGAAAGTATAATTATTATTAAAAACCTTGCTGTGGTGACAAGAGAAAACCAATGGAATTATCATCGGCCGCCTTAATCCAGACCAATTTTCCGCATGGCCCGTTTGAGAGACTGGTAAAAAGCAACTTCCCCACGCCAATTAAAGTGAACACCGTCGCTGCCTATTCGCAAATGCAAACGACGGTGTCCCCAGTAATAAGCGTGGGGAAGCTGCTCTACTCTGGCTCTCAAACGGCTATTAAACTCATCTGCAAGATCCATGAAGGCGGCACAATAAATTTCCACGGTTTTCTCCTGTACACCACAGAACAAAAAATTACTCTAGTACCGTGACCAACGTATTTAGAGATGTAGGCATCTGCTAGCTGCGACGCTGTCATGTCTGTATAGCCAAAATCATTGCCCCCACAATGAACCGTAAGGACATCCCTATGGCGTGTTGGCAACTGCAAGCATATAATAATTAAGTGACACTGAAAGTAGGCTTTTAAAACCACAAACAATGTACAATCATATGCGTTAGCAACTCTGTGGAACACTTGCTGGTGAGTCGTGTAACTTGGCTCCCGACACGCCATTAACAACGATGGTGGTGTTAGGGATGCCCCAGGGCTCTAATCTCTACAAAAGATATCATATATTACGTCCAAGCAAGAGAGCAAAGATAACAAAATATTTCAGGATTCAGATAGTTACCTGTTGGGCTAGATGCCTTCCCAACCCCCCCACATAGCTGTGCCCAACAATTTCAATCGAAGTCTCTGCCATCTATAACAATAAAAATGACAATAATATATGGTCTGAAATCAGTACTCATGGCGATATAAAAAAACGGACTTACAATTTTGTCCCAACTGAGTTATTTCAAAAGTTTCAGACAGTCTAAAACTCCCAAAAAGACCCAAGCCCAAGGTTATATGCCAATTGAAAAAGCAACCTCGGCCAATACCCGGTAGAGCACATGCAAATTTCAGCTGCACTCCACCACACCAATGAAAAAGTAATTATGCAATTTGCAATAAAATTTGGCTCAGCAGCAGAAACCTAAAAAACAAAACAAAGATGAAGTAAAGAAATAAATAAATTGTGACATATTGGGGTGTAGATAGCAAAGTGAAAATATGCATAATACAAACATGGAACATAGAAAATAAATATATAAGATACATGCATTTCATTGATAACAATAAATATCGGGATAACCCATCTCCAGTCCGTTTCACATCACATTAATAAATAAATAAACACACCTAATAAGAACAGATAGGAGGAACATTGGCCGGCGTAGCGCCCAATTACCAATGACCACAAAGGACAAGGTAAAAAGCAAACATGTGTATGAAACAAAAGTCAGAAGCGACACTTGAAAGAAACGAACTGGAAGAACATTGGTCGGCGTATCGCCCGATTACCAATGACCACCAAAAACCAAGTAAAACTAAACCACGCGTATCAGACAAAGTCAGAAGCTACACCTAAAAGAAATGAACCGGAGGAACATTGATCGGCGTATCGCCCGATTACCAATGACCACCAAGAACCAAGTAAAACCAAACCACGCGTATCAGACAAAAGTCAGAAGCGACACCTAAAAGAAATGAACCGTAGGAACATTGGTCGGCGTATCGCCCGATTACCAATGACCACCTAGAACAATCTACAAAGCAAACCGTACATCTCCAAAGAGAAAGTCAGTAATAAATTGATGCGAGTCAAAGAAGCATGGGTCAGAGTCATCAAACGATTCGTCCTGCTGCCAAGCTCTAGCCTTGTACTTGATTTCTTTGGTCTGACGACGCTTCAACACACGGTAATACCATGGAGCATCTTCCCCCTCTGTGTTCCATACCCACACCAAAGTCTTTCCTTCTAAAGAAGATGGATGATATATGATGTCTCACGCAAGGGTGATGGATTCAGCAGCAATGTTAACATCTAAATGCTTAACATTTTCTTCAAATGAAGCAGGGTCTTGGATAAATTCCTTGAGCTTATTTGTTTTTTGCTTCCTCAGCAAATCAACTCTTTGCTGAGACCTACATTTCATTCGCTCAGCTAGCTCATGCTTCAAACTCCGTGTGTTGGCCAAGGCTCTTTGTTTGTGTAAACGAGCTTGTGGGGATTCGATCTTCATCACGCATCACATCAAGCCAATCATACCAATCATACGTACGGTTTACACTGAAAGCTGTATTTGATGATATAAAGGAGCCACTGGCATTTGGGCACTTTCTCAAGAGGTTATCAGTAAGCCCCAAGATGCTTTCAGCCACGATGTTGTCAGCTGGCGCATTAGTACCCAGAACAACCAGCTGTGGCTCCAAAGTAGACAGCTCACCACCTGGCAAATATCTCTCTGCTTGCCTCTCAACTACCTCAAGAAAATCTGCAGCACTGCGGCCAGCAAGTTGGAGAGAGACCTCAGTTGGTTCGGTTTCACAAAGAGCCCTGTGTACAGACATAGAAAGGGCAGACTTGGTCGAACTGTCCATCTGGAAACAACAAAAAGTGATGTCCCACAGAAGACTGGGATGAGCTATCAACTCCTTCAATTTATCAGCCATGAATGCAAGAGGCCTACAACTACCTAAATTGGACAACTCCGCCTTCCTGTAAATGCAAGTCATCCAAGGACCAGTGAGGACTTTCCCAAACAAACCACAGACTAGCAACTCCTGTTCAACAATAGTCAAAGACAAATCATGGCGAATAGATTCGCGGAAAGCTACAGTTTTGCTACAAGTCCTGTCAAGATACTCAGCAAGTTTCTCTTTTATGTAGTATATATTGCCACTAAGCTCAAACAAAGCATGAAATCTATTACCTACATAGCGCATAAGTAGCTTAGGGTCCAAGTCGTTGTGTTCCATAAACCAATTCAATCGAACCATGTCTCCTTTTACTTTGTAGCGCATCTTTGAGATGTTGAGCACAACTTTGAGAAAAGCTAACTCGCCACCAAGAAGAGTGCTTTCAGTTTTGTGCTCATGTTCGAAGTTTTTAGCAAGTTTTCTAAGTGCGATTGACAAGCTGTCGAGTGGATGTATGTTGCAGTTCAAGTCAAGTACCTCATGTCCAACATATTCTGCTAGTTTACGTGACACATATTTGTTGACAGCTGCTCGATCACTTAATGTTGAAGTTATTTTGCGTTTAAGGTCTGCTAGCACATTTGACGAGTCAAGGCCTTTCATTTGAGAATAAACTGTTGCTGCATATTCTAATGTTGATATGATGTGTTGAGTGTAGTCCTCAGTAGTGCCACCAGGCAGTCGGTCAACTCCAAGTACAAATAATCCTGTGTTTGTGTTAACATGCAACTCATTTACATGTTCCTTTTCAACAGTAGTGGCATCCCAGCAAAAGTTGACAAAATCCGATTTCAGCATTGCTTGCACAGCTTGCTCCAGTGCAGTAATACCCATCTCACTGACCATGTTGCATACTGTGGAGGCAGATGGCAAAGGATCCAGTTATTTCTTGAACAACTTTTTGCCGATCTCTCGTATAACAGTGTTTACACTTTGAATTGGTACCTGCTTGCGAGCACACAAGTATACACATTCCCTAATCTCACTGACAAATTTAGCACCTATTTTGGTTTTTATGGTATCACTTGTTTTGTTGCTAAGATGTTCTAACTGCTGATTTAAATCACTAACTTGCAAGTCATAGTCAAGTAATCCAGCCTCAAGTCTTTTAGTCTGTTCTTGTGTGGCAACTAAACTGCTTTTTAACTCAATCATTTTGTTATTCTTTGCCATTATGTTTTGCTGTTGCTTACAACTAAGTAATGTTTGCAAGGTTTTTTTTGGTGATTGGACAGTTGTTTATTTTCATATTTTACCGATGCAAGTTCATTTACAGAGCGGCGCCATCTTTGTCTATATTTATGTACTCGAACTTGCAGTGCTTTGTTAATCTTCTTTAGCTTTACATTGTTGCTGTGCAGAGTTTGACAACTACAGGACCTCAAAGAACTGTCTACAACAATTGTAGCAGAACTGGGCTCCACTACAGAACCTAAATCCACCACTGGGCTTGCAGGAACAAAAAAGACATTATTTAAAAAGCCTAACATATTAGCCACCCCTTTACTACATTTACCATTTGTAGACTTTGACAATTTAGGGAATTCATCCCAAAGTTTATGCAATTCAAGAGCTGTAAAATCCAATTTCAAAATATCTTTGCATAATTTAATGGCGGTAGGTACATGAAACCTGTTTCTTCTTTTAACTATAGCAGCAATGTGACCGTTTTTAATTTCTAAAAATTTAGACAAATGGGCGAGTTCCAAGTCAAATCGTTCAATTTCTTCATTTATTGAGTCCGCTAGCACCATTTTGTTTAATTAGTCAACTATGAATGATAAAATTGTACTAAATATTGGTAAGCAAATACGTTGCACTAAATATTGGTTACACTGTGTACATTTATTTTTTAGTGATATACAAATAAATACTGCTATATAATAATTCAGGTTAATCATAAAAAGTAACAGTGGTGTCTACCAATTAAGCTACGTATGATAATGACCAAAATCTGTATGCAAACTATTGATAATGTATCTACTTTAATACACAAGAAATATTAATAAGCTCTAGAGTTTTAAAATAGATATTAAAATACTTAGTAAGTGTTATTGCTTTTAATATGTGAAAAAATAATATAAGCAACGGAGAAACGAAACAAGCAACTCAACCCCTTACTACTACAACAAGCAACTCAACCCCTTACTACTACAACAAGCCTGGGAAAAGCGAGTACCTGCAACAATTAAAAAGTCAAATAACCAGTGTAAACATAACTTCGAATTAACTAATTAATAGTCATCTAAGCAATTTTAAAAAGGTTTGAAATCGCATGGCTTTTGAACCAAATTCTATTGCCCTCAATTTTTTTTAAAAAAAAATTGAAAAAGTAGTTTTTATATATTATTTATAAAAGTTCATAGTTTGCATTTTGAAGGTGCTCTTTTCCATGACATGCAAAAATGTGATATAAGTGTTATTCAGAGTATATGTAATGATGAAGAGACTTACAGTAGAGCAAGTGTTGAATGTTGCGTATTGCGTGTGAGTGTATGTATGAGCGTGTTTGAGTTTTCGTATCTGCAAAACAATCAAATTAATAATATTAAATAAATGCTAAGTGTATTTTTACAGTGTGTAACCCTGATGCAGTTGATACTACTAGAAAAAAGCAATGTTTATTGGTCACGATATTATTAATAATAATTATCATTAAAACATCGGCTGCTATTATTTCTTCACATGCATGGACATATCCACAGGCCTACTGCAGGAAATTTCGTGCCAACAATTGGACAACAGTTGATGCCAACAACAAAACACAACATAAGTTTCCAAAAAATGGTCCAAAATCCACCAAAATTTCTGCAGTAGGCCTGTCGACATATCGCACACGATTGCCCGCTGAATAAAAAAGCAGTCAAGCTTAATAATAATAATCTGGATTATCAGTTTCATATCATTTTTGTTTGATGTCATTGACAGATAAGAAAAAAAATATTGCACAACAAAATATTAGCAATAATATTATTAAGCCCAGAGAAACACTGTTGATAATTTTTTTAAAAATTGTAGAACAGAGCTACCCATTTTTTGCTCATGACTGCATGGTGGCAATCTATATTTTATTAATAATAATAATAAATAGAAATTGTTACATTGCTCTTAGTCAACTATTTATTGAGCAATCTATCATCATCATACCATTGAGTAGACTTGGGCCCAGTCATAATTTCGAGCCAATAAGGAATCAGGTGTGTCATGGCGCCCGCATTAGTCAAGCATTACGTAGGGTTAGAGACAACTCTAATAACATAATCAAACAGCGGTCTCAGGGCAACTAAATGGGAGACTTGTTAGAAAAATCAATAAAATATTGCGTTTAAGTGAGCAAAAAATGGAAATAAATGCATCAGTGGGTAGATAAAATACTCGTGAACAAATCTACTGCCTCACTTTTTTATGACATGCGAACTGGGAATTTTTGGATACAAGAGAAGAACATCATAAACAACTTACCGGTATGGAAGCTAATTTGAAAAGAAGGTTATTGGTCAATCTTGTTCGGCATTTGATTGGCTATTTGGTGACCTGAAAGTTTTCAATGTAGGAGCCTTAGTACTGAAGTTATTAAAATTTTGCTAACGGCCGGCCAATAAAAAAAAACGCAAAATCAGGTGCTACAAATATTTATACCAATGCTTTTGACGTGTGACGTCATATTTCGGGATCTATTTGTGGACGCTACATTGTTAATATTACATACTTTTCTTTATTATTGAGAAGATTTACTTGCATAAAAGTGTTAAATTCGAAACAGAAAATAACTTCGAGATCTTGATGATTCTAAGCAAAAATTATAAATAGGACAATCACAACAATGCGGGCAAAAAAGTGTGAACAATAGAAGATGATATTTATAAGACTGTGGATAGTGTAGAAAGAACTTTTAAAGGGTTCTGAAATTTTGTTTAAATAATTTCAGTGGGTCAAAAATATCTTGTGAATACGATGAGACCAAATTTTTTATTGTCACCGCAATAGTTGACTGTTGAAACAGGTTTTACCAAATGCGCTTTTAGTTCCAGAAATAGTTTGTAAAGCTTTTCAATTTAGGTAATTAGTGTTGACTCGCGCATGAAGAATTATATGTATGTATATTTGCACACACATATGGACACGCACTCGCACACACATGTGGACACACGTATATATATATATTTATCTATCAGTGTCTGTTGTACATCTGCCAGAAAGTGCTCGAACCGAGGTGAGCTGACTGTATAAGAATAGAAATAAACAAGATGATATAACTTAGTTCTTGTATAACTAATAGTTTCATGCATATGTTAATTATGCATTCGTCAGATAAAACTGACGAATGCATAACTAACATATGCATGAAACTATTAGTTATACAAGAACTAAGTTATATCATCTTGTTTATTTCTATTCTTATATATATATATATATATACATTTATATGTATTTATATATATGTCGCCGTATAAACCGAAACTGTTGCCAAAATAACTGTCGCCTTTTCCGGGTGTCGCCCAATAGTCTAATTACCTATATACATACGTATACATATATATATGTATACGTATGTATGTAGGTAATTAGACTATTGTCGCCCAATAGTCTAATTACCTATATACATACGTATACATATATATATATATGTATACGTATGTATGTAGGTAATTAGACAACTGGGCAACACCCGGAAAAGGCCACAGTCATTTTGGCAACAATTTCGATTTCTACGGCGACACTTGCGAGCACTAGGGCGACACTGCAGTTCAATGGGTGGCAACTCATGATCGCCTATACAAAGGGGTTGGCCCATACACATCAAACCCAGTTTGTCTGGTATATCACAGGCAATGTAGTTTCAAGTTATTCACTTGTGAAACCTCAATATGTGCTGACAACTCAAAGTTGCATCAAGTTGTCCAGACTTATATTACTCTCAACATGGTATTATTGGTTCTGTATTAGTAAGCTGAGCTATCTCAAATCTTTATTGACTGCGAGCAAGAACTTTACTCAAACTGCTTGCTACAAGGCATGAGTTATTTAATGGCTTCTAAATGTTCGAAAATGAAGTGAATTGTGAACTTCGGGTAGCATTTTTGTTCACAATGACCTAGGTTTTCTTTAAAAGGTTCAGCCATGGTCATGCATTGTATAAGTGGACGATGAAGTGAATAAGATAAAGTAATAAAGCTGCATATTTTTTATGAAATTAAATGATATATGGCTGCTCAACAAAAAAAAAACATATTAGTTATATTATATACATGTGAACAGACACATGAGGATGTGCATAAAAATGGGTAAAATTCAATATTAAAATCAGCCATGAACAGTGATGCAATTAACTAGAAATGGCATGCTATTGATAAAAATGATATATATAGATAGAAAGTTTTACAACAAGCATGAAACCCTAGCGGTGTGCTTTCTGTGCCATTGTAGCAGGTAATTTTGGTATGGGTTTTCTCTAACCGCGGACCCCTTAGAAGTTGATAGTCTCTGAGACTGAGTATATTGCAGGTAGCACCGGTGTGTAGTTGAAACATAACCTCTCTCAGTGCGTTCCGACCAGACCTTCATTGTCATGAGTAACTTTCCCTCTTGTTTTGTGACCGTTAGGGTGTTACTATATTCGTCTGTGGAGTAGTTCCACTCAGCCGCTTGATGTGCTGATTCCTTTTTTCCAGTTTCCTTTCCCGTTCTCCTCGCATTGCAACATCTGGCATAATTGTTCATTTTATGGCACTTTCGACACTCTTGACCATAGGCAGGGCACAAGCGAGGTGGGTGGGAAGTCGCACACTTAGTGCAGCTGCCCAAGGACTCGGTGGTTCTGTAGGACAGTCGCTTTTGTGTTTCTGATTTTTTATCACTATATTTCAGCATTTTAGCTTCCTCAGTATCTACACCACTTCGAGGATCAATGACTCTCAAATCACGACTGGCTGACTCTTTACTTCTGCATATAGCCAAAGCATCTACTAAGTGCAGATCACACCTTTCAAATAGTCTCCGTAGCACCATTCTGTCGTACATTTGATAGAAGTCGCAGCTGCGAGCAATATTATGCAACTCGGTGACAAACTCATCAATGGTTAGCCTCCCCTGCTTAGTGGTGAGCAACTTGTGTGTCATAGCAACAGTGTTAACTCGTGGTGCACAAAATTGTGCAAACTTTGTGAGCACGGTGGCATATACAGTTTTGTCAGTAGCTTGAGCCCACCTGAACGAATCGTATATATCATTTCCTCTTGACCCCACAGTCCTCAGAAGCAAGGCAACTTTGACTCCATCTGCAGCATCATCTTTCTCACGCTATCAGAAACAATTCAAAATCCCTCTTAAATCGCTTCCACTGCTCAGGTAGCTCTGCGCCATCTACTAGTGGCTGTGGTACCAGCAGCTGCTCCATCACTATTATTATTATTATTTGTTGCCACAAAAGTACTAATGATCAACGACTGATGCCTATGCTAAACATAAGAGTCAATTAGTATTATTGTCATAGCTTCTGTTTACATCAATAGCTCTACCACAACTAGCCACTGAACCTCGGGGCATTATGTAAAGTATTTGGTTACAGTGAACAATGGTCGAATACGTCAATCTTAGTTTGTAGCTCATGCCGGAAACACCATGCATGCGCATAGCGTTGTTTATTTGTCTATATCAAATATACAAATTGGAATCGTTATAACCATAACGTAGGCTTAATATATCAGCATAAGTATATTGATGGAAGAGTGGAAATTTTGTAAAACATGTTGAGTCACAGAATTCTCTCACAAACAACTGAAAATAGAAAATTATATTTGATTAGTTTAAAGTAAATTTTGTGATTCTTACCTGAATAGACCCTTATTACATCATTGTAATATCTTCCATTCAACTTTAATGGCACCGTTGACTGTTGAATCGCGGAAATCCTCTCGGGCACATATGCAAGCTGATCGATAATCGAAGATTTTGATCTCCCAATAATATGAAGAAATGGCTTTTCCACTTGACTCTGCGCACTCATTTTGTATAAAAAAATAATCGCTAGGTTTCCATGCTAGTAAGATTTGCTTATGCAGGAGTTGTGTTACGCTTCCAAGCATTACCTGATTCCAGTTTCCAAGCTGAGAAGATTCTTCTTACTATAAAGCTACATTTTGTAGTAAAAGTTGTGGGAACTAATCTATGCATGTTAGTGTTAGCATTACCGTAGACTTTAATGTCTATGGTCATCACAAACAGAACCCAGCAGTCGCTAACGTTCACAACTTTTTGACTGCACAAGATGAATGAACAGTTAGATATTTTTCATGTGGTTTAACTTTGTACCTTTTCAATAGCTTGATTATGTTAAACAACCTGACTTAAATAAAGTTCAAATGAATGTCACTATTATCACATTAATTATAATTTATAGTAGTAAATATATGAATAACAATTATTATAATAATAATGCAATTATAAATGTAATAGATATATTATAAAATAATAATGACGAACATAAAAAAATTATTAGAATTTTGAGGGTTGCATTTTTTTACAATCATTTGAGTATTCCCATCATGCAAAACATGATACAAAACTTCAAGGATGTTTGTACCCATGCTACAAAAAACCTTCATACTTTCCCTGACCAATCCTCGTAGCATGGAAACGCAGTAAATGTATAACTTTCCATAGCCATTGACAATTGCTGCCATAAGAAAAGATTCACTATCACTGAATTGGAATTTACTAAAATGAAGCAAAACAATTATACTCACCCCAATTCTTCTTCAGTCTTGTATACAGCGGTGTCCTGCATAAACCACACACTGATGACTTCATGTGAATGCCCTGTAAAAAAAAACACCAGCTCATCAGACCATGCGATGGGATCGCTGCCATATTACACTGTTCACGGCTGCAGCAGGATAGATAGGCATTGCTAATAATTCACGTGTTTGGCTTAACATTTGACTGATACCAACTACACCCACTGTGTACTATACATTGGGGCCTACCTGCAGTGATCATGCCACACCACCATATGTCTGGTCGTTTCCAATTGCAATATGGCTTCCCGCAGTTGGAGGATGGAGTCAGACTGCTGATATTTCACTGTAATGAATCAAGTCAATTCACTAAATGTGAGCTTTGCTCAATCATGCATAACTAGCCACAGATAAAACAATCTCAATAGACCCGTGCGTCTCTCATGTTCACCCACTACTTATTCTACTTGTTTCTACACTGTACACCTAGGCATTCAGACTATATTATTAGTTTGGAAACTTGCTAGCAAGATGCATACCCTTGTACCTATCAAGGTATCGCCTGCAATCTTCAGAGCTCATATCCTGGTAAATTGTTTTCCTCAAAATACCCTTTGCATGCATTGTTGTGAGGGGCCTTTCTCTGATGTTGTTTATGTCAATTTCTCTGCCATAGACTTTTAACATTCGCTCACTGTTCGCCATTCTAATTGTGGTTGAGATTGGACATATTGGTCGTCCAATGTCTATTTCGCCACTATCAATCATCCTGTTTCTTTCCTCCACTGCAAATTATATTTATTAAATATCAGAAACAAGTTGTGTATGTATCCACATTCATCTGCATGACAGCAACTGATTGAGGTTATGACAATAAAACATTGCAGTGTTGAGCTTGTCACCGGACAATCAATCCTACAACACATACAGTACATACAATCTACCCATAAATATTTCATGTGCCCTTTCATATAGTTCATTGAAAAACGAAATAATTAATAAAGCAGGAATCAATTGCCAACCGGATGTACTGACTGGAAGTGAGCTGGAGTGTCCATTAATAAAATTAGTTAAATATGAGCTTTTAACTCTTTGAATTTCGATCGCTCCGACCAATAAATGAGCTCATCGGTCACCCGCTTTTTGCAAAAAAAGTTTAATTTTCAAAATTTTATTAAAATTCATTTATACATGATATGGTAACAGATTTATGCTCATATGAATCAACATTCTCTTCTCTTAGGAGAATTAATAACATATTGATTCCACCAGTCTAAACTATTTTTATTATTTTTTTAGTTCGGAGACCATTTTTTAGTAATGACCTCAACAGATCAACCAGTTACAAAAAAAAAAATAACACACTAAATGTAAAACTGATAGCACAGCTGAGAAGAGGACAAAATTTTGATAAGACTAGCAAAATTTGAAGCAAAAATATGCAAAACAAGTGTTAGAACACTGCAACAACAATTTAGCACTGGCTGCACAGATTACCGAAAATTTCGGAAATTTTTTCTTCTGAAAACAATTATTAATTTTATTACAAGCGAAAATAAAGCCCTCATTGGTGCACAAATGAACTAGAAACATTTAGAGCTACATTTTGATGTAAAGAACCACATCAATCAACAACTTTACAAAAATGATAAAAAAAGTTAAAATTAATTATTTATTATAAATGCCGTATCTAAATAATTAATTACTAGCTTACTAACCTTCAATTCCATTATCAGAGAGCTCAAACAAGCTAAGATATTGTAGCGGACGGCGCCATGACAGTAACACTTACTTGTTCTATGTTTACACTCTACGACTATTCAATCTATGTATATTTCTATTTTCTACCTTCTTATTTCTATCTACATACAATCTTATATTAGCAACATGTGCATGCATTCAGCCGTATCAGTAAAGCCAGTCCCTATCTTTTTCTATTCGTCCAGTCCCACTTATCAGGCGTGGCTTACAGTCTTTCTTTGTCTCTGTCTTGTTTACATACTTATTGTTACATAACTGTCTGTATAAATGCTTGTATCATACAATTAATAAAGCAGAGTAAAGCTTGCACACTCTCAGAAGTTTCTTTGTCCTAACAAACAATAAACTTCACTTGCGCTAGTACATGCACGTACAAACAGAGCACCATTGCTACGACTAGTAATCACTAAGCAGTATACCGAACCTCTGCTGGCCGAATCTAGCCAAGGCTGACTCGACCTGCAAAGTTTGGGCCACTGGCTTGCGCTCAGTAGCAGTTTACGCAACCGGCAGTTCGGCAGCAGCCTGCAATGGTCGATCACTATTGCTAAGGAAGTCTGTCGATCTGTGGGAGGGTTGTATAGCTGTTGGCTATCACACAGTTCGGGCAAAGCTGTGCAGGTAGGCCGAAGCTACCAAAACAGACCTACAGTGAAATCCTGCACAATATTAATAAACTAACTAAATCAGAAGAAGAAAACAATGTGCTTGCTCCTTTCCAGAAAAAAATTGCCCCTCATTATGAAAAAAATTCCGAAATTGAATACAGGAAGTGATGGGTCAAGAATATTTGCAACTGTTTCCGTTTAGAAGCTCATAGGGTCTTCAAACAAAAACCAGAAAATAGGCAATTCTCTGCTCTACACGATGGTATAAAAATTATTTATGTCAGTCTACACAAACTTCTGCAATAACTTCCAAAAACCGAACAAAATAAATCACAAGCATTGCTCGATGAAGGACTTCTGGTCACATAACTCTAAACACGAGCAATGCTCGGTCGACGACTTGTGAGTTTTAATAATAATATCTTCTCACCCATCTTTTTCGCACTGGTTCCAGCGTAGACTGCCAATCCACATTTGTGCTTGTCCAATGATATCTTTCTTCTTTTGGCTATTTCCATTGAGTAGCTAAGTCCTTTGGAATACTCCTGCAGTAGCTGTCAAAGACAATTGTCTATCAATATGTTACCAACTGAATCCGTAATGCAACATTAGGAAATATTCAGGTCTGACTGTGGGTTGGGGTTAGTCACTAGGTAAACGATATTTCTTTGTCAAAACCATTACAATTATGAAAATCTATTGTTCAAAACAATCAAGTCCGTCTTCAAAAGCTTGCCAAATTCACATTATTGTAGATGTGATTAATGGCTATATTATAGCATGGCTGTAATACTTCTACATTAATAGTACCTGTGCACTGTTGATGGTTAGATGACCTATTCCATCTCTCCTACTCAAACTTCACGACCAATCCCTGCCCACTTGCCATTTAATCTCTGTAGTAATGTATGAGGCAATAATACGTGTTCCTTTATTGACAGCCAAGGCTCAACTAACTACTAAACAAGTCTATGGGAAAAGATCAGTATGTGGTTATGTGGTTTAGGCAGATGAGTTCATTCACACTAGTGTAGTCAGCAATGCTATCACTACAATCTCCTTCTGACATCTTTGTCCCCATTCACATCATGTCGGCTAAGAATTTCTTCAAATTTTTCCTTGTCGTAAACATACAATTCATCTCTTCCGATGTGACTTCTTGTTGGGTTGTTGGCATAATAGCCATGCTGTCGCCTTCTCTTGGCACTGTATTGTCGTAAAGATATGTTTGTACTAAGGAGAGCATGTAAATCCTTATGAACACCACGTCTTGCCTGTGCACGCTGGGCATCCCTGAGCACTGCTCTTTGAATACTTTGGGGTATTTGTGGCCGATCAACTCTCCTTGCCAGTCCATTTTCCACTTTTGGAGGTTGAGTGTCAGCAATGAATTCAATATTCGATTTTTTCAACGCAAATTCTGCTGTTTTTGGGCAGAATAGACAGGTTATTGCAGAATGCTGGTTTCGCTCCCTAACACTTAGTCTGTGCCAGTTGTTCATCCGAAACTTCATCTTGAATCTGTTCTTTCCGATCATTTTGTCAATGTAGCTGTTGCTGAAAGAATATCCAAAATTGAAATGGCAGGAGTATATAGCATCTGATACATAGCTGCCATTGTACATACACATCAAATCAATGGCTTGTGTGGGATCAGCTGTTAAGACTAAAACGTCAACCTTTGTACCATGGCTACATATAATGTTTGACTGATTGAATAACATCCAGCTAGGAGATGTGATAGAATGGGTTGGCAGTCTAGCTCACTACACTACAGCGTATTGGTCACTTCCACAAACAGAACCATTCTTTGTATCACATTAGTAGTAAAAAGAATCTAAGTGCTAGATTAATTCATTTGTTCTAGGATAGTTTAGAGATAAAATTATCATGATTTTTCAGGGTCAAGCATTGATTGCAAGCAACAATTTGCAGTCAGATGAATATCAGATGCCATTGCTGCTGTAGTAAATGACAATAGTTGAAATTATTATTGGTCAATGGGGACAACTTTGACAAGTGTAAAAATTCGCAACATTTAGAAATTACAAAAAATGCTAACAAGCTGGCAGCAGATGTCACAATATTCAACTTTGTTAATAAATATGATCTTCACATGCCTTTCACATGCCTAACAACATAAAATGTTTAGTGTCGCACCCGTGTCGCACTTTCACCTTGCTGCAGCCCCCTTTGGCCAGCCTTATCCCCTTATCTTATCTTGATATTATCTGTTGGTTACAGTAATGAGATGGGAAATACAATTAGGTCAAATTGTTATATATAACACCTAATTGGTTCTAATAGCCATTAAATTTTGGATAAATTGCATTTGCCAATATTTCATGACCCGAAGATAAATATTAAAGATCTGTTCGCACTTACTTTTGCGCTAAAGCTTCAGTATAGCGCTTTCTCCTCTTGCTCCAGTGGTCCTCCTCAATTCGCATTCTCGCGACGTGCGTCATAATACCATGGTTATAATTGCCCACTTCTTCTATAGTGTCACAAGATCCAAAAAGGTACTGCTCTGCATAACCACAAAAATTGTCCTTTCTCACATAATAATTAGTATGCAGTTGTTCAGAAATGAAGTTGTGCATAGTACAGTTTAGCAGCCTTGTATGTTTCCAAAAACTTGTGACAGCACTTATATATGGACAGAAAGTGGTAAACAGGAAGGGAAACAATTCTTGCTCAATACAGATGATTCTAATTAGTCAGCACTAGGTAACATTTATTGAATGTTGATGTCACCTAAACAGTGGTCAGCTCCGGTGTATTGATATGTAAGCAAACAGCTGCCTGCTAACTTGATATATTGATATACAATGGTTTGTTGGCTACCACACTTCACTGGCTGGCATGTTATTGACACCAGGCACTACACAGTCATGCCGTATTTTCCGACATCCAATAGCTTCTTTGCATCCAAAGCTGTTGTGGTGTTAGTAAATATTTAGATGGAAAACGGAATGTACCAGTAGGCTGACTTGTTACAGAAGGGATATTATACTTAATCATCTTGGTTTCTGCCCTGACATTTGCAGCAGTCTCTTGGCTAGTGACAAGACCACAAGCCAAAGGCACACAGAGTTGATTTGAGTAGATCCAGCAGAAACTGGTAGAATTCTAAGTTTACATGGTTTTTTTGTATATATTAGAATTGTAATACAAAACAGCGATCCACTCTGGACCCACTCCTGTATTGGGTCATGACCAAATAAATTTAGGCACTAATATAACTCCCGCTGAACATACACCAACACACAAAGTAACAAAATGGTACAAACACTGTGCTTTGAATTACATAAACGATCAGTTTTCAATAATTTTTTTGTAACATAGCAAAACAAGATGTTTAATAAGTGCAAATTTACAATTCATAACAATTATTAAGCTATTGATTAATGAGGAATTATAATTGCATTTCCCCACTGTATCTTTGCAAGAGTGACTTGGCAAAGAGGTTACTGAATAAAGCAAGTGCCCGGTCCTGTAACTTTAACCCTTAACGGAACAGGTAGCTACTATAGCTGTGATTGTACAGTGAGTGCAACATGTAGATCAACCTATGTCCAACAAAGCCTCAGCTTTACCACATTAAAGCTTAGACTCCAATGAACAAAGCAATGTAGATGCATAGCTAGTTCTCATGCTATGTATTGGCAAATAAATCTATCACAGGGTACTAAATTTGAAAAGCAAAATATCGGTCTTTGTACCCA
>CALYOO010000075.1:37264-85557 GCA_945261195.1 Cryptosula pallasiana
ATATGCAAGTTGATCGATAATCAAAGATTTTGATCTCCCAATCATTTGAAGAAATGGCTTTTCCACTTGACTCTGCACACTCATTTTGTAAAAAAAATAATCGCTAGGTTTCCATGCTAGTAAGATTTGCTTATGCAGGAGTTGTGTGACGCTTCCAAGCATTACCTGATTCCAGTTTCCAAGCTGAGAAGATTGTTTTTACTATAGGGCTACAATTTGTATTAAAAGTTGTGGGAACTAATCTATGCATGTTAGTGTTAGGTTAGCATTACCGTAGACTTTAACGTCTATGGTCATCACAAACTGAACCCAGCAGTCGCCAACGTTCACAACTTTTTGACCGCACAAGATGAATGAACAGTTAGATATTTTTGATGTGGGTTTAACTTTGTGCCTTTTCAATAGCTCGATGATGTTAAAACTAACTGTTTCAGTTTAGAAGGTCGTAGAGTCTTCGAACAAAAACCAGAAAATAGGCAATTCTCTGCTCTACACGATGGTATAAAAATTATTTATATCAGTGTACACAAACTTCTGCAATAAGTTCCAAAAACCGAACAAAATAAATCATGGCCGTTGCTCGTGAAAGGACTTTTGGTCACATGACCCAAATCACGAGCAATGCTCGGTCGAGGACTTTTATGAGTTAAATAAAGTTCAAATGAATGTCACTATTATCACATTAATTATAATTTATAGTAATAAGTATATGAATAATAATTATTATAATAATAATACAATTATAAATGTAATAGATATATGATAAAATAATAATGGCGAACATAAAAAATTAGAATTTTAAGGGTTACATTTTTTCACAATCATTTGAATATTCCCATCATGCAAAACATGATACAAAACTTCAAGCATGTTTGTACCCATGCTACAAAAAAAAATTCATATTTTCCCTGGCCAGTCCTCGTAGCATGGAAACGCAGTAAATGTCTAACTTTCCATAGCCATTGACAATTTCCGCCACAATAAAAGATTCACAATCACTGAATTGGAATTTACTAAAATGAAGCAAAACAATTATACTCACCCCAATTCTTCTTCAGTCTTGTATACAGTGGTGTCATACATAAACCACACACACTGATGACAATGTGAATGCCCTGTAAAAAGAACACCAGCTCATCAGACCATGCGATGGGATCGCTGCAAAAATTACACTGTTCATGGCTGCAGTTGAATAGATAGGCATTGCTAACAATTCATGTGTTTGGCTTAACATTTGACTGATACCAACTACATCCACTGTGCACTATACATTGGGGCCTACCTGCAACATGACTGTGATCGTGCCACACAACCATATGTCTGGTCGTTTCCAATTGCATTATGGCTTCCCGCAGTTGGAGGATGGAGTCAGACTGCTGGTATTTCACTGCAATGAATCAAGTCAATTCACTAAATGTGAGCTTTGCTAAATCATGCATAACTAGCCACAGATAAAACAATCTCAATAGACCCGTGTGTCTCTCATGTTCACCCACTACTTATTCTACTTATTTCTACACGTTACACCTAGGCATTCAGACTATATTATTAGTTCGGAAACTTGCTAGCAAGATACATACCCTTGTACCTATCAAGGTGTCGCCTGCAATCTTCAGAGCTCATATCCTGGTAAGTTGTTCTCCTCAAAATACCCTTTGCATGCATTGTTGTGAGGGGCTTCTCTCTGATGTCGTTTATGGCAATTTCTCTGCCATAGATTTTTAACATTCGCTCACTGTTCGCCATTGTGATTGTGGTTGAGATTGGACATATAGGTCGTCCAATGTCTATTTCGCCACTGTCGATCATCCTGTTTCTTTCGTCCACTGCAAATCATCTTTATTAAATATCAGAAAGAGGTTGTGTATGGATCCACATTCATATGCATGACAGCAACTGATTGAGGTTATGGCTATAAAACATTGCAGTGTTGAGCTTGTCACCAGACAATCAATCCTACAACACATACAGTACATACAATCTACCCATAAATATTTCATGTGCCCTTTCATATAGTTCATTGAAAAACGAAATAATTATTAAAGCAGGAATCAATTGCCAACCAAATGTACTGACTGGAAGTGATCTGGAGTGTCCATTAATAAAAATAGTTGAATATGAGCTTTTAATAATAAAATCCTCTCACCCATCTTTTTGGCACTGGTTCCAGCATAGACTGCCAATCCACATTTGTGCTTGTCCAATGATATCTTTCTTCTTTTGGCTATTTCCATTGAGTAGCTAAGTCCTTTGGAATACTCCTGCAGTAGCTGTCAAAGACAATTGTCTATCAATATGTGACAAACTGAATCCGTAATGCAACATTAGGACATATTCGGGTCTGACTGTGGGTTGGGGTTAGTCACTAGGTAAACGATATTTCTTTGTCAAAACCATTACAATTATGAAAATTTATTATTCAAAACAATCAAGTCCGTCTTCAAAAGCTTGCCAAATTCACACTATTGTAGATGTGATTAATGGCTATATTATAGCATGGCTGTAATGCTTCTACATTAATAGTACCTGTGCACTGTTGATGGTTAGATGACCTATTCCATCTCTCCTACTCAAGCCAACTTCACGACTAATCCCTGCCCACTTGCCATTTAATCTCTGTAGTAATGTATGAGGCAATAATACGTGTTCCTTTAATGACAGCCAAGGCACAACTAACTACTAAACAAGTCTATGGGAAAATATCAGTATGTGGTTATGTGGTTTAAGCAGATGAGTTCATTCACACTAATGTAGTCAGCAATGCTATCACTACAGTCTCCTTCCGACATCTTTGTCCCCACTCACATCATGTCGGCTAAGACCTTCAAGTTTTTCCTTGTCGTGAACATACAATTTATCTCTTCCGATGTGACTTCTTGTTGGGTTGTTGGCATAGTAGCCATGCTGTCGCCTTCTCTTGGCACTGTATTGTCGTAAAAATATGTTTGTACTAAGGAGAGCATGTAAATCCTTATGAACACCACGTCTTGCTGTGCACGCTGGGCATCCCTGAGCACTGCTCTTCGAATACTTTGGGGTATTTGTGGCCGATCAACTCTCCTTGCCAGTCCATTCTCCACTCTTGGAGGTTGTGTGCCAGCAATGAATTCGATATTCGATTTTTTCAACGCAAATTCTGCTATTTTTGGGCAGAATAGACAGGTTATTGCAGAATGCTGGTTTTGCTCCCTAACACTTAGTCTGTGCCAGTTGTTCATCCGAAACTTCATCTTGAATCTGTTCTTTCCGATCATTATGTCAATGTAGCTGTTGCTGAAAGCATATCCAAAATTGAAATGGCAGAAGTATTTAGCATCTGATACATTGTACATTGCCATTGTACATCACATCAAATCAATGGCTTGTGTGGGATCAGCTGTAAAGACAAACGTCAACCTTTGTACCATGGCTACAGATAATGTTTGACTGATTGAATAACATCCAGCTAGGAGATGTGATAGAATGGGTTGGCAGTCTAGTTCACTACACTGCAGCGTATTGTCACTTCCACAAACAGAACCATTCTTTGTATCACATTAGTAGTAAAAAGAATCTAAGTGCTAGATTAATTCATTTGTTCTATGATAATTTAGAGATGAAATTATCATGATTTTTCAGGGTCGAGCATTGATTGCGAGGAACAATTTACAGTCAGATGAATATCAGATGCCATCGCTGCTGTAGTAAATGACAATAGTTGAAATTATTATTGGTCAATGGGGACAACTTTGACTAGTGTAAAAATTCGCAACATATAGAAATTACAAAAAATACTAACAAGCTGGCAGCAGATGTCACAATATTCAACTTTGTTAGTAAATATGATCTTCACATGCCTTTCACATGCCGAACAACATAAAATGTTTAGTGTCGCACCCGTGTCGCACTTTCACTTTGCTGCAGCCCCCTTCGGCCAGCCTTATCCCCTTGTCTTATCTTGATATTATCTGTTAGTTACAGTAATGGGAGGGAAAATACAATTAGGTCAAATTGTTATATGTAACACGTAATTGGTTCTAATAGCCATTAAATTTTGTATAAATTGCATTTGCCAATATTTTATGACCCGAAGGTAAATATTAAAGATCTGTTCGCACTTACTTTTGCGCTAAAGCTTTAGTATAGCGCTTTCTCCTCTTGCTCCAGTGGTCCTCCTCAATTCGCATTCTCGCGACACCCGTCATAATACCATGGTTATAAGTGCGCACTTTTCTATAGTGTCACAAAATCCAAAAAGGTACTGCTCTGCATAACCACAAAAATTGTCCTTTCTCACGTAATGATTAGTATGCAGTTGTTCAGAAATGAAGTTGTGCATAGTACAGATTAGCAGCGTCGTATGTTTCAAAAAATTTGTGACAGCACTTATATATGAACAGAAAGCGGTAAACAGGAAGGGAAACAATTCGTGCTCAATACATATGATTCTAATTAGTCAGCACTAGGTGACGTTTATTGAATGTTGATGTCACCTAAACAGTGGTCAGCTCCGGTGTATTGATATGTAAACAAACAGATGCCTACTCACTTGATATATTGATATACAATGGTTTGTTGGCTACCACACTTCACTGGCAGGCATGTTATTGACACCAGGCACTACACAGTCATGTCGTATTTTCCGACATCCAATAGCTTCTTTGCATCCAAAGCTGTTGTGGTGTTAGTAAATATTTAGATGAAGAACGGAATGTACCAGTAGGCTGACTTGTTACAGAAGGGATATTATACTTAATCATCTTGGTCTCTGCCCTGACATTTGCAGCAGTCTCTTGGCTAGTGACAGGACCACAGGCCAAAGTCACACAGAGTTGATTTGAGTAGATCCAGCAGAAACTGGTAGAATTCTAAGTTTACATGGTTTTTTTTTGTATATATTAGAATTGTAATACAAAACAGCGATCCACTCTGAACCCATTCCTGTATTGGGTTATGACCAAATAAATTTAGGCGCTAATATAACTCCAGCTGAACATACACCAACACACAAAGTAACAAAATGGTACAAACACTGTGTTTTGAATTACATAAACGATCAGTTTTCAATAATTTTTTTGTAACATATAGCAAAACAAGATGTTTAATAAGTGCAAATTTACAATTCATAACAATTATTAGGCTATTGATTGATGAAGAATTATAATTGCATTTTCCTACTGTATCTTTGCAAGAGTGACTTGGCAAAGAGGTTACTGAATAAAGCAAATGCCCGGCCTTGTAACTTCAACTCTTTAAGGAACAGGTAGCTACTATAGCTGTGATTGTACAGTGAGTGCAACATGTAGATCAACCTATGTCCAACAAAGCCTCAGCTTTACCACAATAAAGCTTAGACTCCAATGAACAAAGCATTGTAGATGTCTAGCTAGTTCTCATGCTATGTATTGGCAAATAAATCTATCACAGGGTACTAAATTTGAAACGCAAAATATCGGTCTTTGTACCCAATTGCACCTAGTTTGGTTAGCCTGCCAACTGCTCGCATACTTTGAGCAATACATACGTTTTCAAAGAAGCCCCACAACAAAAAGTTTCTCACTGCAGCATTTGTAAGTTAGCTGGTAATGCACGGTTGTGTGAATTTATTATACGCTTTGAGCATTTGTTGTGCATTTTTGGGTTGCAGCGAAGTCTAGAAGGAATACCATAACTTGTCATATTAAAATAGTCACCAACAAATGTTATCACATGTGCATTACTAGTGAACAAACGTTCTGGAAGTCATCATTGATTGAGTAAATTGTGTTCACGCATCTACCCTTCATATGTTCTGCGACAACTTATAGTTGGCAATGAAATGATTTTTGCTGTTAATTACAAGTTTTCTAACCATATTTGAATTTGATGATAATAGCTACCGATAATGCTTTTATTTTATGGTTCAGTTTATTAACAATTATTATTCAATAAGAATCAATAAACCTAATTTGTTATTATCACCAAGTATTTTGTCCGTCTTCTTCTTGTCTTATTCCTGCAAAATATTTAAAAAAAAATGGAAACAAAAAACAGGACCAATCTTGGTAGTTTGCAGTATTCTTATAGTATTATTATTATTGTTATTGCTAGTATTTGTACTTTGCTCGGTTGAAACCCTAGGTTTAAACCAGGTTTGAACTGGTCAAATTTTGTGTAGTTTTTTTTATTTGTATGGTTCTTTGTTCATCAAATATTTCAAATTTTTCAAAGCTCAATTTCACTTTATCTGCTTTATGGCAATCACGTATGCTATGGTCTCATTTTTTTGGTTATTTTGAAGAACTAAAATGATAAAACAAACTTTTCAACTCAGTTTTAGTTAATTGCTAAAACAAGAATTAAGGATATTTATTGAAAATATGAGCCACATTTATGACTGATTTAAGTTTAAATTAGTTCATTTAGCACCTTTTTAATGCGACATTTCTCTCACCTAACTTACATTATGAACTGATTTAATTGATATCAACTCAAACCATCGCTGATTAATGATAATAATAAAAGACGATTTTGATGATAATAAGAAACTTCGTTTTTTTTTCCAACAACTGTTTTGGTGTGATGGATTATTGAGAATAATTATTCAAAACATCAACAATAGTTACTAAACTCGCGATGTTGACTGCACTTTTTTGTATTGTAGACCTAATGTTTAGATTTGTTGACTTGGTACAATGGTTGGTTCATACAGTCTTTGATCTTTATTCTGTTCATTTTGATGAAAAATTATTCTCATAAAATTAATATTTTTGTGAGGAAAGCGTTTGAAAGTTTTGAAGAATCCGATAGCCCTGGATCTGTAATTGTGCAGTTAACTTTCCATTTTGTGCTAATATAAAAGTTTTTTGCAATAGCCATGCTTTATCTACTGCTTCGCATCGAATCTGAGTACTTTTAAGATGTTGAAGAAATGCAATCTTTTTTTGTCTGTTTATAGATGGTAATATTCAATTTTGTCCAGCAAATTTCACTGGCTTATGTTTGAAACCTTGATTAACACCAAGAGTAAACTGAGTTAGTGATTTTTACGAGGTCTAATTGTGCAGGCTTTGCCCCATACTTATTCGACTTCAGCTTTGTGCATTGTTTATCGCTACGCATTGTGTACCATTTGTATGTCTGCACTTTATAGCTGGGCCTTTGAGGCAGAAAGAAAAGCCGTACCAAACCTACCCAAGAGTACCAAAAGTACAAGTACTCAAGAGATGCACTGTGTTCATGTTCTCAAAGTTTTTTACTTACATATATCAGTTGAGCTCAACCAGACCAATGCACGCTGGTCAAATCCGCGAACGTAAGACAGCTAACAACCGGAGTTAAATCGAAGTTTAAATTTCTTTTTATTAGCTATTCCAAGATGAGCCAGCATATTTTTCGAGTTGACAAAAAGTTGGGAAACTGGGTGCATGAGATGAAGCTTGCCAAGTGACCACGAGTGATTCAAGTTACGGTATAAACAGCATTTGCATTCACTGTTTTAGCTTCATAGAGTTCATGTGCTGCTGCTGGCTCTAGCTAACAAAATATGCGTTTCTAGGCTCTGCTTTCAAAGCTGACGTTTATTTGATAATTTCCTTAGCTGCCAAACTCAGGTTTCATGGATAAACTTTGCATGCGTTGAATCGGTACCTCATGTGATTTTGTTGTCAGATTTCAATATTGTCTTTATGAGCAATGTTTTCAATTGAAAACAAGCAAATGATCGTAACCCCATTTACTGGTGTTCACCTCTGCCGCTTTGGATTGGTTTTTTCTTTTATGTACATGATATGTATTTGTAAGTTGTTAAAATGTTCACACTGTCAATTGCTTTGTTTTTCATTCTCTATCTTTGTCGTACTTCTGTGTTTTTTTTGCTGATTTGCAAGTCTATACATTTCCGTTTCTTACAGGTTGTCTAGTTGATTCTCTTGTCTTTTGATTTGAAGTAATTCCTCAATTGTATATGTAATTGCTGAGGTTTTTTTAATGACATTTTCTTCAGCATATCCGTCATCTCTTAGATTTCCGTTTGTTTGTGGTAATTTTCCTGAGGCCTCTCTTTTATGAACTTTTTCACTCAGGTTACTTTGATTCAAAATTTTTTTTGAAATTGTAAAACACTTGTTTTCCACTCTCAAAATGTTAAAACTCAGTGGTACCTCAGCAGTCCTTTTGGCCATAAATCAATATTCAATGCTTTATGTGATTGCTGTAGTTTTTTTTTCTTCAGTATATCCATCATCTTTTTTATTTTTTTGTGGTTTTCCTCATTTGATCTTTCATTTCTTGCTTGTTTTTAAAAGAAGATTTTTTCCCGAGCTGTTTTTTTAACGGATTGGCAACGCATAACATTGCACTTCTCCCGAAATGTCGAACTTCACCTATATTACCACTGTTTTTGTGGTATATTTTATTGGTACAGCATCAAGTTTTGCTTTAGGCCCTTTTGGTTTTTTGTGTGAAACTAGTGAAATACTTGGAAGCCAGTACGGTATTTTTTAAAGTGCTTCCATAATTAGTTGAGCTGGTAGTACCCACTTTTCAACATTTTTATTTTTTCAGGTAAATCTGTTGCTTGTTTACAGTGTTGTTTCTAGCTTTTATATTTCTGATCGATTTGGGATGTACTGAGACCTGATTTGGTGTTTGATATTCCACCGCAATCCAACGCCTGACATCTCAAGTGCTACGAGCTTTTCCAAATAATAATCAGTGCTTTCTGTGTTGCCATCAACACATGTCAGTGCAGAGCTCTCTGTGCTGATGCCCGCAACCTATAGTCTATTGAGTTTTGCTGTTGTAGATATAACAATCAGTCAACGACTATCTGCCTGAATAGTTTTAAAATACTTAGCCATAGCACTAGATATTGTAATACTAGGTTGTAACAATATTGACCGCTCAACCACTTTGTCTCACCTAAACAGTAGAAGTTTTCGCTAATACCACCAACATAAAGATTTTTACCAAATTTTCCTCTCTCCATCAAAATGGACAATTTTTGGAATAAATGTTGAAACTATGTCTTATATGTCACCAAGAATGAGTGATGATACTTTGGAGAATGAACGTTGAAGTTTTATTTTTTTATAGAATAGTCGAAATTTCCTTATTTTCATTGCCGAAGGTCGCTGTAATCATCTCAACTATATATGCCTTCATTTTTGTTGACGTTTATTCTTGTTTATCCGCCAATTCTCACTTTGTGTCGACTCTGGAAAAATCTGTAAATTAAACTGTTTTTGTTACACGAGTACACTGTAAAAACCAAAAACACAAAATAGGGTGTCATGTGGGTGGAATGTAAATGCAAGCCCCAAGGTACAGTCAGTTCACATTTGTACCCATCAAATATGTACCCCAATACAATCAGATGTGTACCTTAGAGGACATACGCACACACTTATTGCCACTACAAAGCTTTGATTGATATTGTAATGGTACTCTAGGTGTTGCATTATGTACTTCACCTGTACGATAGATGTTACATTGTGCATTTCACATTTACCCTAGGTGTTAAATTGTGTACTTCACCTGTACACTGAGTGTTACATTGTGTCCTTTATATGTACCCTGGGTGTTACATTTTGTACTTCACCTGTACCCTAAGTGTTACATTGTGTACTTCACATGCATCCTAGGTGTTACATTGTGTACTCCACCTGTACCCTAGGTGCTACATTGTGTACTTCGCGTGAACCTATGTGTTACATTGTGTACTTCACCTGTTCCCTAGGTGTTACATTGTGTATTTCACCATGTACGTTAGGTGTTGCAATGTGTACTTCACCTGTACCCTAGGTGTTAAATCCTGTACTTCAGATGTACTGTAGGTGTTACATTGTGTGATTCACGTGTACCCTAGGTGTTACATTGTGTACTCCACCTATACCCTTGGTGTTATATTGGGTACTTAACATGTACCCTAGGCATTACATTGTATACTTCACGTATACCCTAGGTGTTATATTGTGTACTTAACATGTACCCTAGGTGTTACAATATACTTTACATGTACCCTAGGCGTTACATTGTATACTTAACATGTACCCGAGTTGTTACATTGTGTACCTAAAACGAGACCTTTGGGTGTTGCATTGTGTACTTGACACATCCCCTGGGTGTCACACTCCCTATATTGCTGAGTGTGTATTATAAATTTGATATTCGGTTATAAAACTTCAAGCAATAGTGATTACTTTGTAAATCTACACATTTACACATACCAACCTCAATAAAGACAACAAAATGTTGGTGTTTTATGGAATATTGCATTTCACTAATGTTTTCAGATGGATCATGTGCATCATGTTTTCATCAGCGATTGTTAAAAAAATTACACAGGAAATGCAACGCATGGACGTAATGACCGTGTTAAATAGCCTTCTGCATAAAGCTTATTTTTATGAGTCACAAAGTTATATGTAAGGAATTATTTTATGTTTGATTATCATTGCTCTCACTGTTTTTTTTACAGCTCTTCCGCTGGTTCTTCCAAGTACATACTCCAGCAAGTTGGATGTTTTGGGTGTGGCATATTCCACACCCATGATGTAGTGCAGACCAATTTGTGCTGCAACAGCCTCATTAAGTTTGAGACTTCGCAGCAGTTGCACACTATCTACGGCCACACCCCAGTAATTGTCTGACTTTGTTGTAATAAGCTTAGCTATTTCCATCTAAAAATTAAACAGTAATTGTAGACTACCAAACTCAAGTCTATGAAACCTATAGAAAAGAAAGGGTGATCAGCTGCTTGTGCATCATGAAACTACTAGACAGAATTATCTTGCCTGACACTACACAATTTTAGCTACATTCCTTTTTTGCTGCCTGCAAGTTGAGAAATTTGTTTTCCGTACCAACTTATCTGGTCTCCGTATCGCATTGGTCATAAGAACCATGCTAGTTTAATCTAGTTGCACTCTAAGATTAGTGTGCCACTGTGTCCCTTTGCGAAAGATGTAATCGTGAATGGACAGTGGAGAGTCGTTTAAACAATTGATGCGTAAAAACCAAATAAAAGGGTGACCGGTTTCATGAGTGGGATAAAATTTTTCGAAAAAGCTCCGCTGAGCAGATAACCCAGTCGACATTTCTGAAAGGCATAATTTGCATATAAACAAAAGGGTGTAGTAGCTTCTTTTTGTTTGAATAGCCAATAAAACTATTTTTGTTAACGTAGCTTCATGATTTGACGAACTGTTGTTACATGATCTGATTGACAAGGACGCCACATAATCTTATAAATAATACTTAAGTTTTCGTTCAGAGCATAAGGTTTTCACCTTTCTCTCCTAATGCCACTGACAGAAGACAGTATCCGAGTATGTCAAAGTCTGCGAATAAAAGAATTTCACAAATTTATTATCATTTGAGATAAAACTTCAAGAATAAAACAACTTGTTCTTGACTGTTATGTTTGTAATAAACAAACTTCCACAGTGAAGAGGAAGAAAATGAAATATCTGTTCTACAAAATCGGTTTACAACCTAAAGAGCAAACATCCTGCAGAGCAAAATGAATGTGTTTTTTGAATTAAACATATATGCTGTCTACCAGGCTTGACTAACCCATTCAATCATTATCTTTCCACAATAAGTTTTAAAATATGTTTTAAAAATATTGATTTTAACATTTGTCGCTATTCGTTTTTTTAATCGGTAGCAAGTAATTAAAATTTAATTATTGTCATTGATGAACAATAACAATACTTCAAACAAGTTTTGGGAAATTTTGTTATCTATTTACAAAGTAAGAACATAGTATGGTGTTTTTATTGTTTCAACAATTTGAAACCTGGCGTTTAACTTTTGATTGGAAAGTTTCACTAGTTTTTCATTCTTTTGATTGCAAAACATTATCACCTTAACGCAAGTGTGTGTGCATAATAGTTGTTTTACCATCAAGGAAAAACTGCACGCTCAGCCAAAACAGTTTCAAAAGACCTCAAAACTATTGCAATTTCATTATTGTCATCTGACGTTCTGCACGGTGAACAATTTTGGAAGGCCTTACATCTATGCAATCAAATAAAATTTTCGCAAACTTGCTTTATAACTTTGACTGGTTGCATCTCTCATGGTTAGCACTACATCATGGTTAGCATCGAATGCCTCTGTAGAAATTTTCTCACCAAAGAGAGGGCAACTCTACATCAATATTTTTTGGTAACAAGAGTCTTGGACAAATAGAATTAGATCTATCTAAACTTGGTTGTTTTCTTCTGATAGAGGAGATATATGGAATCAGAATAATTGCAAATAAAGAAGAAGAAAAAAATATTTTTTTTAGCTTCAATCGAAAATTGTCAACAAAGTCATTTCACATATTCTTATTTCACCATCATTTGAATCTGAACAAACACACTACACGTTGGAAAAAAAATTGTAAGATTGGAAAAAAAGAGAGCCACTCTGTTCACCAATACTGACAAAAGGGCCATTGTGGGTACCATTGTTCAACCACTGTAATCCGGCGTCTTCTGTTTAATTAGCCCTAGAGCTTCAGTTTTCAGGTGATTACATTATGAAAACAAAATACCATGTTTTGTTTCAACCCGCAGCTCTGAGCAATAAATAACAACGGGCCTAAAGCTATTTCTTTATCTGGGGCCCATCGATGTCCATCTTTGCAGAAAACTGGGGACTGTCCCCTGAATTTCAATGTTGATTTACGGTCCCCATTTTCGTTTATCAAATTCACCATTAAAGAACGCATTTTTCTTGCAACTGGGGGCCCGTTTGAAGTATTTCAATAGCTCGGTCCACAAATGACAAATAAAAATGTTTTAAACCTATTGAACTTGGCATGTAAATACGATTAGGTTCACCATTGGCCCTGACTATTCCAGTCAATTTTTGAAAAGTTGACGATGCTAATAATCACAAAGTGACCTTGATTCTGTAATATAACCAAATACAACAAGTATATGTTGATGCAAACGATTGCTACTTCAGCGGCATGATATGAGTTGAAAAAACATCTTTGCTTTAAAATAATTTACAAAATTCATATATGAGGAGGTAATCAACTTCCTTGTTTGCAAATGACAATAAAAAAATTAAAATAATTGATACGTATTTCATCCATAGAGATTTACTTGGTGAGGTTATGCAGTAACTAATTATGCAACATCTATAACATGGAGTTCAATAGTGATAGGCGTGCTGGGTGGGCAGCTCCTTTTTAGGTCTCTTCAAAGTCAGACAAAGTTATTTGATCCAGTGTTTTGCCTTGGTACTTGTTCAGTCCCTTTTCCATGGCCAACAATAGTTTGCCCACCTTAGCTATCTCTCTGGTGTCGCTCGGTAACTTATAATATTTTGCAAATACAGCTGGTGATCCGACGGCCAGAGCACCTCATTCTCTTTCAAATCTAGTACCTGGAAGAAAATTCTGAAACGTGTCAAAAGTTGTTTTGTATTTAGCCAACTATTCAGTATACTCAGCGTAAAATTTACAAATTGTAGCAATAGTAATGCATGCCATATATGCAGGGCTTAATTACTTGCCAGGGTTTTCCATAAAAAAACAACTAGAGAAACTGATACAATTTTTTTAAATTTTCTTAGTTACAAATTACTGCTTGCCAATCGTTACTTTTTATCAAATAATCTGTATCCAACTCAGCTATGTACTACGAATGAACCAATTACATTTGTTAAGCTACCACTAAGATTTTCAACGTGCTCTGGACTTACATTACTATTTCGAAGCTGTGGTATACTTTACCTTACTCATAGTGGCCAAATATTTCCTCATCTTTGTGCTGGTTAGGGATTCTGCATTCTGCAACCTATCGATTTTCGATAATACAGCCTTCAGAGCCGCCCAACCAGTAGTTTATATTCTGGTATAAAAATGTTGAGATTCCCTAACAGTACTACAATGAAGAAATGGGTATTGAGATTGTTATTGAGCATATTGGAAGTTATAAATTATTGTCTAAAACTTTTACAAATCAACATAAATAGGCAAATGTACTATAAAATCTTGGGCAAACTTTAAGTCAAGTAAAAACAATTTAGAGTTTAAAACAGGGAGTTAATCAATTGATGGAGCTCTGTTAATATTTAGGGACTATAAGATAATTGTTACAACTACATGGTAGAATCACCGTTTTTCATTTTCATGCAGTCTCAAGAAAACATCCCAGAGTTTAAAATCTTGGGGGAACATCAGTAATACTATAATTGTATAGAAATACTATTTCAGTTATATATAGTCTCAGGACAATATATCTAATGCTAAAATCTGGGGACCAGATAAATATAATTATAATTGTATATAAAATACAGTTTTAGTTACAAAAAAATCTCAGGACAATATATCCAATGCCAAAATCTGGGGACCAGATAAATATAATTGTATAAAAAATACAGCTTTAGTTACAAACAATATCAGGACAATATATCTAATGCTAAGATCTGGGGACCATATAAATAAAATTACAATTGTATAAAAAATACAGTTTTAATTATAAACAATCTCAGGACAATATATCTAATGCCAAAATCTGGGGATCAGATAAATATAATTATAATTGTATAAAAAATAGTTTTAGTTACAAACAATCTCAGGACAAGATATCTAATGCCAAAATCTGGGGACCAAATAAATATAATTATAGTTGTATAAAAAATAGTTTTAGTTACAAACAATCTCAGGACAAGATATCTAATGCCAAAATCTGGGGACCAGATAAATATAATTATAATTGTATAAAAAATACACGGTTTTAGTTACAAACAATCTCAGGGCAAGATATCTAATGCCAAAATCTGGGGACCAGATAAATATAATTATAATTGTATAAAAAATAGTTTTAGTTACAAAAAATCTCAGGACAAGATATCTAATGCCAAAATCTGGGGACCAGATAAATATAATTATAATTGTATAAAAAATAGTTTTAGTTACAAACAATCTCAGGACAAGATATCTAATGCCAAAATCTGGGGACCAGATAAATATAATTATAATTGTATAAAAAATAGTTTTAGTTATAAACAATCTCAGGACAATATATCTAATGCCAAAATCTGGGGACCAGATAAATATAATTATAATTGTATAAAAAATACAGTTTTAGTTACAAACAATCTTAGGACAATATATCCAATGCCAAAATCTGGGGACCAGATAAATATAAATATAATTGTATAAAAAATACAGTTTTAGTTACAAACAATCTTAGGACAATATATCCAATGCCAAAATCTGGGGACCAGATAAATATAATTATAATTGTATAAAAAATAGTTTTAGTTACAAACAATCTCAGGACAAGATATCTAATGCCAAAATCTGGGGACCAGAAAAATATAATTATAATTGTATAAAAAATAGTTTTAGTTATAAACAATCTCAGGACAAGATATCCAATGCCAAAATCCTGGGACCAGATAAATATAAATATAATTGTATAAAAAATACAGTTTTAGTTACAAACAATCTTAGGACAATATATCCAATGCCAAAATCTGGGGACCAGATAAATATAAATATATTTGTATAAAAAATACAGTTTTAGTTACAAACAATCTTAGGACAATATATCCAATGCCAAAATCTGGGGACCAGATAAATATAATTATAATTGTATAAAAAATAGTTATAGTTACAAACAATCTTAGGACAATATATCTAATGCCAAAATCTGGGGACCAGATAAATATAATTATAATTGTATAAAAAATACAGTTTTAGTTACAAACAATCTTAGGACAATATATCCAATGCCAAAATCTGGGGACCAGATAAATATAATTATAATTGTATAAAAAATAGTTTTAGTTACAAACAATCTCAGGACAAGATATCTAATGCCAAAATCTGGGGACCAGAAAAATATAATTATAATTGTATAAAAAATAGTTTTAGTTATAAACAATCTCAGGACAAAATATCCAATGCCAAAATCTGGGGACCAGATAAATATAATTATAATTGTATAAAAAAAACAGTTTTAGTTACAAACAATCTCAGGACAAGATATCTAATGCCGAAATCTGGGGACCAGATAAATATAATTATAATTGTATAAAAAATAGTTTTAGTTACAAACAATCTCAGGACAAGATATATAATGCCAAAATCTGGGGACCAGATAAATATAATTATAATTGTATAAAAAAATACAGTTTTAGTTATATACGTTCTCAAGACAATATATCAGTGGTTAAAATCTGGGGTCTAGGTAAATAATATCACAATTGATAACAAAAAAGTTTTTTAGTTTTACACAGTCACAGTTAAAATATGGGGAACAATTAGTCAGAATATAACTACAATCTTATGCATCATTCATGTTCTCTAAACTACTGAAGATCAGATAGGCATAGTTTAAGAACCAGAGGTTTTCAGTTATCTCCCATCCATAGCTTAAAATGAGATTGTAATAATGATTTGGGTTATTTACCTACTACATCCTCTTGGCAAGATATATTAGTAGCTTTGTCTCCATATTCAACACTCTCTGCTTCTGGGTTGTTGAATGAAACCTTGCTTGCCTGTTGCAAGTGCGTAAAATTCTCTTCCTGTTCATCTAAAAAAGAGAGTTATCCCATAGAAACAGTGTTTGATATTCGCTTAAGCTTCTAGCAAAACCCACAAGAGAGAACTCAATCGTCACTTTCACTGAAATGTGACTTTTTGCTCATCTAAAAATCTTAATGCTTGACTCACATTGTTGAGTTCTATTTTATTTTAGAAACTTGGGTCTTTTTATTTGGAAACTGGAGATCATTAGTCATAACAGTGTCAATCCGTTACTTTTATAGTCATACATGAATGACAGTATCTCGTTGTTTGTTAACACAATACGCATGTTTAGCCATGTATGTAGAGGTAAATATGCTTACTTTCAATCTGAACTGGTGTGATTTATCGGATTTGGTGGTCGAATAGCTCCCGCTGGTAACCATCTGAGTAGAGGACTACTGCTTTACCATTTTGACCTTTCAAACATTCTTATTGTTTAAGAATTCATGTCTTGAATATATAGATTTGGCGTGAACATGTTATAGTTTGACAATGTAAATTTCAATTAAAACCACATGTTAAAGCGCATTCTTAAAAGCACATAGGATGCACTCAGTAAAGAAAAAAACATCATGAAATAAAATTGGTGTGAACCAATGATTATACTAAAGTGGAATGTATATGTGTGTCTGAATAATTTAGCATTACCACAAGCATCTTTTATAGTTGCTTTATTCCATGATCTATCTGGTGGCCACAGAGCCATCACTTCTTGTCCTACCGACCAATGAGACTGTCTTAAAGAAGAAATACGTCTCTTGCTCATCCTGTAGTAGTTTAAATCATCAATAGATGTACATATTTGTACTATGAAAAATATTGTTTATATATAACACACTATTAGTGATTGCTATTAGTTTATTTGTAACTGGTAGTGTTTGACGTTTTTATAAGTTTCATATTAATTGTGTAGCATTAACTATTTGCTTTTCGATCAATTGATTATACTATAATAATAGTTTTTTGAAGTATGAAAATGAGAATATCAAAAGCTGGTCACATATCATATGGGTGTAGTATTCAATACTACGTATATCCATATCATATGTGACCAGCTCAGGATGTTCTCATTTTTATATGTTATTGGTGATCAAAAAAAAATTAATAGATACAGAGACCAGCAAAGATTGAAGAGCGTTATGAATATTGCTATAGTGCAAAAAAACTGTTTAGACATTGCACCGCCAGTAAATCGCTCAATAATATGGTTAAATGTGTATTATTAATTGCCGTTACAAAAACGTTCTGGTCTATTTTTATCAAATGATCAAGCCTGTTGTTGAGAAAGGAGCTACATTTGTGTAACTTCTGTCAACTTTTCAGAACCTACACTTGAGGATTACGAGGTAACAAAAGAAAATATAATATTATCCATAGTGTTATGCTTTGAAATAATTATGATACTTTAATTGCTCTAACTAATAATGCAAGAGCAATGGCTGCAAGTTTAGTTCACATTTCACTCCATCATACTTATATATATGTATATTACTAAAGGCTAAAATAGTAAATGTTTACTGAGCAGAAGTCAAGGATTAAAAAAAACTAAATCAAAAATAATAGCTTACCTCATGTAGCATAAGGGTATAGAAAAATAACATTCTGGAAACTACAAGACATCATTTCCTTTTTGAGGATCTACATTCTCAGGGTAGAATGAGGGTCCTCATGAGTCAGTTTCATTTGAACTGCTTGGCAGTAGCTTCACCTTGGAGTAATGTGGGGACCTACTATGGGATTTTCATAACAAGGACTACGGTTTAAAACTTCAAAACTGGGGACTAGTCATCCGCACATGCAAACCGGAGTACATGAAATTGGCATTTTGAGATTAACACAAAGTGAGGACCATAAATCATCGAAACTTTTCGGAGTGATCTCCACCTACCATTGAAATGTTTGAAAATAAACAATCTGGGGACTGCTCTGAAATTTGAACTGAGCGCTGGCAAGAAATATCTCTTGAGAAAAAGGCAAGGGAAAAAACTGGGGACCTTTTTTGGGCCCCAGTTTTTTTTGGGCCCCAGTTTACAGGAAAATATCGCAAATTGACCCCAGATTACAGCATTTATGAGTGCAGGTTTACCCAAAGCATGTCTATTCGATCCCAGACCCAACCCATAAAACATCCTACCGGCATTTGAAGCCGGAGGTCATCACCACTCGCCATGTTAGCATACACACACTTGGACTACCTTTATAACTGAAATCATCAGACTTGGTATTTGTTACTCATTTGACAAATCTAACCCACTAATAATTTTTTGGTCATGAAGCATAAGTTATTTCTAATGCTTTAGATAGTTCAGCAATGATGATTGCCTGGAAGTGGTAACAATACACTGAGAATGGATGACGTATTTTCTAAATAGGCAATCAGCTGAAATTGGTGGGAGTTCAAAAGTTTTAAGCGTCCTATTGATGATTCACAACGAGAGAACAACTCTGCTATGAAAAGGTTGTGGAAATGGCAGTTTAACGAAATTTACACCGCTCAACACGAAAAAAATAAAAGTTGTTTTTTATCTAGGTGTGAAGAATAATTTTGATTAGTTATATTTGAAATCTTTTCAACCTTCTGAGAACACAAATATTGTAAATAAGAATTACAAGTGTTGCCACAATAAGCTGTTCATGAATATAATACAAATTGCTTTGCAAACGTTAAATCTCCTGAAAATGTTGATAAATAATCTCTGTGATTTTTTACGCGTGGAAATATCTTAGATCGTGTTTCAAAACTTTATAACACAGTTGAATGGGAAAATGAAGTGATTTTAGACAAAAAAAAACAAAACTAATATTTATATACGCTGGAAGTGAACACGCTTTTTCCTTTGCATGTTTATAAGTTTGGCTAAGCAAACCCTGTGCTTAAACAAAACAGGCAACCATAAAATGTCCCATGTGGTAATGTAGTGGAATACAGCAAATACTACTGGGCCACTACTTCCACAGCAAACAAACAGTAAGCTCACAAACGATCCCCTTAGTTATGGCAAAAAATTGAAAATAGAAAATTGATCAATTCACTCTTCGCAGAAGCGAGAAAATCCTAGAGCAATGAGCCTTCGAAAAACATTGATGGAGGGTTTCAATATTGTAATTTAAGTTCTTTTCACCATCATTGAACTGAAGAATGAGTGGCTTGGCATTTTGGTAATTAGCCAGAGACTTCTTCATTTCCTTTCCAATTGTGGAGAAGGATTGTAAGAGCTCATTGAAATCAATTGTTTCTTGTCCCATGCATGCCAATCCTTCACTGCATACCTTTAAAGTGAGATAGCATTTCATTTGCACTGAAATCATGAAACTGAACTGCATTTTAAATAAACTGCCACCGCTCACTCTGAGAAAACAAACATTTCAAATGTCATTGCTTAGCTCACCAAAAACAGCCTGAACTCCACGTTTTGAACTGACTAAATCCATTACACCAAGTTAATAAATTCTAGTTTCGTACTGGCGGTATGGGGTCATATGTGTATAAGTTGATACGAAAAACAGACGCATTCAGATCATTGAAAACTTTTAGAACATTAGTTTATTTACGGGCACAACAATTTATGCTTTGACAAAAGTGGGTGGCGTTAATTTCATGCTCTAAAATTTTAAAACCTATCGCATCGAAGCCGGTTAGTTGAGGCGAGTTTCCAAACTCTTTGCCTAATTGCTCACATTCCAAGAATGCCTGAGCCCTCCTCTTTCTAATGTCACCAGGATATGCTTCTGATAGTGTCTCATTTATCTATTGAAGCTAATGATAAAGTCTAAAAGAGACGGAGTTTTTCAACACCGGTCAGATCTAAAGCTAACAAATGAATGGAATCACAAACTGGCAGATAACTTCTATAATAAGAATGAGCTCAATTGCTAAACTGGTTATGTCGTAGCTATACAGCAGTTTTGGTTACCCAATTAACAAATCTACATTTGCTGGGAAGAAAAATGCTGGAAGTCGCATTTATACTATTTGACAAACCCAACAATAATCAAGCTGGTGTACTTCTAGTGCATGCCGGGTTCTGCGATTGCTGCTTTCAGGTTACTTGGTTCAGCTTACCATTCAAAAGTCAATAGTATTTTCTCACCTTTCTTTTCATTAGTGACTGGCGTTGGCTGAGATTTCGAGTTGCTGTGTGCATGGAAACTTTGCCAAATTTCAGTTTTTTAGCCACCACTGCCTCACTTGTCAGCTTTCATTGATGAAATTTGAATTTCCCTATGCGTTTGTTCTCTCAAAGCTCTCTGTAAATATAGATGCATATGACTAAACATTTGCGGACCAGTTGGCTTGGAAAATAAGAAAATTGCCTACATTTTGTTACACCGCATATTAAAGTTCATGTGCTCTTTGCCTCAATTCGTTGTCCCATCCTCCATCCGAATTATAAATTTTTCCATTTAGCCTAATGTGATCGTCCCCTTCTGGTTTAGCAAAAGTTGCCTGATGGCTTTTTACCAACCTAGCATTTATTTTTACTCAGTATGAACATTTGATCGGTCAATAAAGATGAAAATACATTGACCAATGTCCTTGTCAAAGTATCTATATGGTTTTGAGTGCTAGGGAAAAAACTGCCTTTGCAGAGTTGTTTTCTCATTCACATCACACTATCCCAACTACTATTATTGGTTCATAAACCATACACAGCAAAGCATTTGATAGGTTAGATGTAATTGTTCCTGTTAGTTATTTAGACAAGGAATTTTGGTCAAAATTATGTTTTGATAACAATTAAAACCAAAAGGACTTTTCTGTCATAACTTTTGACAAACTGAACTTTAATAAAAAAATTGTTGCTGTGCAGTTTTTGGTTTATTTTACAAAATGTTGGTAATCAAACATTCCCTTGTGACTTCATGGATGGAAACAACAGGAATGTGATGAAACAGTAAAATAATGCTAATTATTCTTGGAAATTTAAAATGCTTTCTATTGCATCCCCTCTCCTGAGTAATTCTGAGGGGTCCTCATTCTTTGGAAAGAAGTAAACCTATTACAAGAGGCCGTCACAGCTTCATATGATTTGTTGTCTTTGGATAAAAATAGCAGCGCTGTCGGAGAAGGTCTGATTTTATGGGAATCTTCTTCCCAAGTGATAGATGACTCTGGATCATTTACCATGTTATAAAATGAATAAACCACACAAAACAAATGAAACAAAGAAAATCAGATAGATGTACGGGCAGACAGATGGTTTCCTTGGTTATATATGTATATATAGTAAAAGATAAAGTAGTAAAAGATGATGGTAAAACTATTGTTTGACTACAAATTGTTTCATGCGCCTAAAAAAGATGGAAAATGAAAAGAGTTTGGGCACAATCATCAGGTCGGCTTTCAACTGTAAAAATGAAAATGGAACCGGAAACAGAAAACTCAGACCGAAGCTATTATGTGCACAAGGATCGTTATTTATTACTAGATATGGTGGTAGTGGTGCACGAGTGTCAAAAGACACTAAAGGCATAGAGCTACTCCCGACTGAGAATAAATTTATTAGTGTCTGCAAGGTGGTGAAAATTTCATTCCTGCCATTAAGGGAAGACAACTCTGGTTGGAAGATGATATAGAATTTTTCAGCCGTACAGAGGTCGCAGTTTTTATCAGTGTTAGAATATGCTCTGTTATCGGATAGAATTCTCCATTTGATGTTAAATTGGGTGGATGAGTCTTTTAAGTAACCAAATACGTTTGCTTAGCTCGGTGGAATTTCTTGTGGTGACAATGTTAAAAGATGTTTTGTGATTTATATATCTAGTTTTGAACTCTCCCTCAGTTAGGCCAACATATGTTTCAACTTTGCTATTAGCTGTGACTGTAGCTTGTTGTTAGAGATCTTGTTATTTTGCCTTTGTATGGTGGTTTTGATATTGGGCATGCAACTATAGCTGAGTTTAACAGTGTTTTTGTTAAAAACACATCTTTTATCTGTATTATTAAATATCACGTAGACGTGTAACTATGCAAAGCTTTAAAGTTCATGTCAGCTAAATCTTCTGTTTTTTAAGATGTTCTGGGCTTTTGCTCTCAACACCAGATTACTTCTTCTCGGCAGCTTCTCTGCCATCTTGTTCAACACTTCTGAAGAAGGGGGTTTTCCAGATAATGCGGTCCAAAATTCGTCAAAGATTTTTATTTCATCAGGAGTCGATCTGACTTTACCTGTAACATGAGGAAAAGAATTTTTTTCAGCTTGAGAAAACTTCACAAGTTTAAGGAAAAGAAGTGGGTATACGGTATAAAAACAAAACTTGAAATCAAATTTAAGGTTATATTCACATTGATTGATATGCAATAATTTTATGCTAATGGTTAAAGGTTACCTGATATTATTTTCTTCTGAGTAACCAAAACTTTTGAGATGCTATCACCTGAACCTGCATTAGAAAAAAATGTTTAGGTCAAAACCGATTACATAGTTAGGTCTAGTTAGAATAATGAAAACTACACAGAAAAGATTTTAATGCATAATTACTCGTTATTATATATTCTAACCCTGTTGTCTACGTTCAGCATAAATTATAATTCACCACGTACCTACGGGCAATAAGAATTGAAAAAAAATAAAAAAGCAGCTCACCTTCAATTTATTCCATTCAGCCGGACTGCAAATTAGACATGATAGACAAGTTTCCACTATGTATGCCGTCATCTACAAAATTTTTCAATTAAATTATTTAGTTTGCACCACAAAAAAGGCCTTTCAAGAAAAAGATCAAATAAAGCTGATGTCGGAGGTGAAACCTAATTCCATATTATTCACTCATGACACTCCTTTTCCTTTCAAGGGTGGAATTGAAGTGCGTCTTGAAATTTTTAAGCCCAATTTATCTGCCTTTTTTGCAATTTCATGTTCTTATGGAATTGGAACAACATCTAGTTCTGTGAGTTCATCCATTTTATGGAGTTTTCCAGATTGTACTGCCAAAATAATTTTTGCAACCTTTGCGTTTTCCACAATGCTAGATTGCAATGAATACACATTGGTGTGAAGACTAAGTTCATGACCTAAATGACCAGCCAACATTTTCACTTCATTTGTTTGCATTTTCAGCACCTGCAACAAACTTAGTTGTTGGTCAACAACTCTTATATATGTATGTAAAATTAAATTGATCATTGTACGCTGCTGTTCCTTATCCGCATAAACATACTTGCTCTTCATACAATTTTACCTGACATGTTGTAGCCAGATACTTCCATATCGTCTGCGCGCGACTTCGCTAAGGGTGAGCCAGCCATGGACACGCAGCTACAACTTATTTTAGGCATTGGGTCCCATCAAACGGCTGTGAATACTGCATTCTGAAATAATCATCATTAAACAACTTTGGCCGCTTAGCATCGAATGCTCAATTATGTTCACTTGAAAAAATTCAGAAAGTTTTACTAACCTCGCAAAAGTTTATTCACCTTTTGGTGAAGATAGCTTTCTGAGTTTTAATATAACCTATATTCCTTTTTTAATTTGTGCTTCTACCAGCACAAATACCTTCCTGATGTTCCGTTTTCATTTCCCTCTCACTTCTATAAGATGCATTCTACAGCAAACATTGTAAAAAAAATAATTCTTGTTATCCAAAGTAAATAAGTTATTAATTACATCTGATTGTATAACCATACAATCAAGTAACTAGCATAGAGAGAATCTCCGAACCCCTTCCTCTTGCTGATTAGGAGATAGTCTATAATCTGTCGTTTTGATCTCCATGACTTCTTAAAAATTGTCAATGCAGATGCCACAAACTTCACCAGCATGGAATAATCTGTAAGATGTTGCTGCTGCTCATCAGTTTTTTCTTTCAGGTAGCTGGCTAATTTAACTAGGTCTGGGGTAGTTGGCAAAAGTGCATCATCATTTAGTTTTTGTAGCCTGTCTTTTTGATGCTGCTGCAGCTACTGTCATGGACCAACCACCACAATAGAGCTTCAAAAACCGCTCTCCTGTCACTTCTGGTTCCATATCTCCTGCGTTGACAGAGGCGGTGATGTGTAAACGGACTAACTGCTTAATGTAATAGCCAAGGGTCAAGGCAAGTTGAGAGCTGTTGATTCCTATTTCTCTCACTACTTCAACAAAATCATGATGCAATTTTGGGTTTATGTAATGGTCGAAATCATGGTAAATTTCAGTTCTTTTGCGGATTTCTTTCAGTAACCTTGCTAGTGTACAGAGTTTATTCCGAATATTGTTGATGCCACGTGATCTCAAGTCTTTGCGCATTCGTAGTAGTTGACGGGTACCAAAAATGCGCATGAGCTCTTCATTCTTTATGATGGAGCATATGCCTTGATAAGACAGATGGAAAACATGACATTTTTTATCACATGATGTGTTTCTTTTTTCTTACATCTTATGTCTTCAATAGAATCCAAGTAAAATTCTCAGAAACTTGCTGAAATTTAGTACAGGTATTGTGTGCTTCTGATTATTTCATAGAAGCCGCTTGAGCCACTCTAGCACATTTCAAAGGCAATAAATATGAACAATGGTCATTGTACCTTCATTTTCTTTACTTTCTTTCATTCCTGAAATAACACGAGTTTCCAACTCAGTCATTTTTGGACTTGGTTGCTTGTACTTTTGCTGATTCATTGAGGGGGGCAACGTTTAACATGGTCAGCTAATGTTCTTTCATTGAAGAACCCTAAGCACATCAAGCAGGGCACAAAGTGATGAGCCGGGAGTTTCACAGCTGTTCTCCGCACCACAATCAACTCTCCTTCTCCTGCTGAAATGACCTGAAAAAAATTTGGGAGACCGGGTTCACTATCTGGTTAATGAAACAAACCATAATGAGAAGTCGCTAATGCAGAACCTTGCTACAAAACTGATCAGTGATGATAGTCTCTCAGCAATACTTGCTTACGATTAGAAGATTTCAATGCAGCCACCAAAGTTTCTATGTATAGGTATTTATTCAATGTCAGCCAAACTCTGTGTGGCACGAAACATAAAAAGTCACCTCGCAATTATATTGATAGTTCCCAAGCTGCTGGAGCTTATACACCTTGTCATTTCTGCTTTTTCATTTCTACAAGATTATTTCTCTGACCAACGGTTTAGAGGGATGCACTTTCAAACAATGTCTAGATATCTTGGATGAAAGAGTCTTCTTGCAATAATAGCATGCGTCCACTTTTGCGTAACCTCTTTTGTGGCTCTTTGGTTTGTAAGTGGAAACTTTCACTAAAAGGAAAATAATTCAATTTGCAAAGCAACTGCGTTAACATCATAAATTAATTTTCCTCGATGTCATAATGAGAAATTTGTTAAGGGTTCAACCTTTCCCAATTGCCTCTACTTCCTTGGTTTACAATTTTAGCCACAAAACCAATGTATGTTTCTAAAGGTGTAAACATGAGAAGTTTAATAGCAAATGCAAGAGTTATACTTGAACAACTAAACTTGACAAGATACTGAGAATGATAATGTCGTTGCTCACCGTTTGCCATTTGCTTTTTCCAAGATGCTGCCATAGTTTCAGAATCCCTGTTGTAACTTGCATCCTCAAGGCTGCTGTTTGAAGGATTATGCTCTGCAAACATTTACCACAAAACTAGAGTTGCTTCTTACAATAAGTGTGCAAAATTGTGTTTCTTGAAATTACCAATAAAACTAAGAGCAGTTACTATCTATAATTGGAGTAAAATTTCAAGATTAAGTGCAATCAAGAGACAAATTAGAATAAGTTTTATTTTTTGATACTTGAACAAATAGTCCATTTGCAGACAGTCAGACCTGCTAGACTAAACTTCATGTGCTAGTTTAGCTGGAAATCTGACTTATTTTCAGGAAGCCGAAGCTTTGAAGCATTGCTGCAACATATTTTCATTACATAAGTTTTTTAAGAAATCCTGCATAGTCGACTATCACAAAGGGTAGAAAACTATTCAAAATCATTTGTTTACTGTTGCACTGATTTGGCGAATTATTGCCTCATTGTATTGTGGTGTCAAGTTATGAACGGTTTCTATCAAATCGATACTAACAGCGAATGCAAAAAACTTTGTTTCTTATATGGGTGTGTTGCCACCAGACTGTTCACATTCAAAATTGTGCAGTGAATCTAGAATTCATTTCTAACACAGTGATATGTTTGTCACAACTTATCAAGCAATGTATGTATGGCTTGCATACCCTGATATAAATAAATAATAGTTATCAATTATCGTTACAATGATTGATTATTTTGAATATTTATCATTATCATGATGGGCACCAAGTACTTCTACGTGGTGATTTTAATAAAGGACACTTGTGTGTAGCATGAGTAATAACTTATCTCTGAGAAGCCGCACAACTGTTAATAATTTGGAAATGCAGAAATCGACGATTTCATTTTCCATTATCCTACTGTCAAAAGTTTATAGATTTAGATCGTTGAAAACTTGAAAAATTCTACACTGTGCATTAATGCAGTCAAACATTGAAGTTCACAAAACTTGTAACTTTTTGTCAACTGTTATGCTTCATAGATTCGAATAATATAAAACTCCTTCTGAATACCAGCTCAAGGAAATCTAGAGATTAATGATCCTCCATTTTTCCCTCGCTAAAATACCAAGTAATGGTTGTAGTTAACAGCTAATTTCAATTGTTCAATACTGTCTTACCATGGGCAGTCGATGGTCCTGCAAGACTCGTATGGGCACCCGATTCAGGCATTTTAGAATCTTGAAACTGACAAGAAAAAAATTATAAGGTGTGTCAAATTTTAATAATGCAGCAGCGAAAGTTTATTTGCCAACAATTATCAGCATCTTGACCTCATCAATTGTTTTTTAGTTTGGAAAAGTTTGTAGAACATTTATTCTCAGATCGGATCTATGTTGTATACTTGAAGTGTTTGTAAATAGTAAACAGATTTTCAAAGTGATGTGAATGGTACAAAAGATTAATAAGCTTTCATTTTCCAATGACTGATTTACCAAATGACAACCTTGGTTTTTTCCGGAACTGCCAAGTTTAATCTAAATTGTCAGCATGCGCTTTTAAAACTTCAAGCTTATGCAGTATGTTGTTGCTTCTTTTACTTAAATTTGCTACAGGGCTTTTGAAAAACAAAAAAAACTTTGTCAAGTTTACGAAATTTAATCGCCATTCTCAAAATTTTCTACACTCTGAGTAGTAGTATTTGAGCAGATCTCCCTACCAAGTGATTTTTTTGTGGATTTGATCTCCAGCGTTATGCAATTTTTTACCCCATTGATTTATGCTGCTGTTTAATACTTTATGGCATCTAAATTTTGGACACGTTTTTATTTATCTCTCTCTCTCTCCATCTCTCCGCCCCTCCACCCCCCTCTCTCTCTCAAAAATTTAAAAAGTAGGTTCGGTCGATACTCCATCAGAACACACTCGTCTTTTAGTATAAAACTTATGTGAGTCCTTGCTTTATTCGACTGTATGTTAACATTTTTTATCCTACAAATCAAATTGGTGTCAAATTAATATCTACTGCATTATTTATTTACTACTGTTGTGTCTACCACACATGCAATCAGTACTAGTTTTCGGTTTTCTTCATGAAAAATTCATCAGCTAATGTGTGTAATTATTATTAATATTCCCGGTAAAACTCTATTATGTTTTAAAATCATATGAATGAAATTTGCTCAAATTTAGTATCTACTAAATTATTTATTTACATTATTACTTCGCAACAAGTAATAATGAAAGCAATTATCAAATGTTTACGAGTAACTAAGCGATTCAGTAAGGAAAACCAATTGGAAAACGCTGTAATATCCGTTAAAGACATTTACGCAGTTTTTATAAACGAGAAAATTTATTTTGGAAAATTTTTTAGAATATTCGATACAGCGCTTTACGATATTTTGTACTCGCCTTAAAGGCTTCATCACGTTTTTATTTGGGGAAAATTTTATGCAAGCCGTTTTCAAGGTATAATTTTAGTCGACGTAATGTTTACACCCCATTTTCGTTTTGAGACCATCTTTATGCGGTTCCTTTTTGATCAATGTTGTATGCTAACGATAGGCTTTTAAAAAGTAATTGATTATAATATTTTTGTTTTTGCTCAAAACAACTAAGCAGGATAAATGTTGAGATGGATAAAATTACTAACTATTTTATGAGACTAATACAAAAGTAAGTGAATCTAAGTTGCTTGTGTGCAGCGTTTTACTTTTAGACTAGAAAAACGAGATAATTACAATAGCTGTTATTCGACTACGTTCATACATATGTTGCGAGGGGGATTGTTATAACCACACAATAATAAGATACAAAAAATCATAGGCTAAAAAACAACGATCAACCTAGCAAGAACAGCAGAAGCAAACACTGATCTGTAATAATAAATTGATGACAAATACATTTTTTCAATACTTCCTTCTGTTACATTTTAAGAGAGGGTCAATCAAAACCGAGTTGTAGAATTCCATTGTTGTACTATTGTTATTTTGAATTAGTTTTATTATTTATCAAGTTATGTCATCCATTCATCATCTGTCAGTTAGAATAAAAATAATTATGTAATCCAAGTGAGTGTTTCTGTCTGTGTATTCACCTATTTTTTAATTATTATTATAAATTTTATGTTGTAATCAATTAATTAATAATAATTATTATTACTTATTATGAATTATCATCATTTATGATAATATTTATTATTATTCTCACTTAATATTTTTATCAATAAGTCTAGCTGCTACTATTGTTGCTGCTCTGATATTATTATTATTATAATTTATTGTTGTTTTATTATTATTGGTATTATTAGTTAATGATAATAATAAATCAGTTTTTTTACTGCTATTTAATAATTTTATTATCAATTATCCTTAAAATATTTGTAGTTACTAAAAAGAATAATTTATAATAGTCATTATATTACTACAAAACTTGGTTGCATTGTGTGTAAGTGCTACACCCGAGAAAAAAAGAACGACAGGTGAAAGAAAGTAAGCAGTTATCAATATCTATGATGATAATAATATCCCAGGGCCATGCCCCTCCCGCATGTGAAAGTCACAGTCTTCCTCTTTGAGACAGTTCACGTCTGGCAACCCTAGGTTGAAACAATTATTTATTAATTATAATTATTGTATATATATATATACTATTATTATAATCGTTACTACTATACATACTATCTATAAGAAGACAATAATAAATAATAATAAGTGGTAAATAATAATAATGTAACTAACTATAAAAAAAAGATTAGCTTACCAAACCATGATGATCGCGAGTATGTAGGACCGAAAGCAGGTACATACTGTTGTTGCTGTTGTCATAAGAGTCTGCTCACACCAATCTGGATATCAATTGAGCAACGATTTCGTTGCAAAAAGTTAAACCGCTTTGTTGATATTTCCCGCCTTGGGGAATTTCTAACTAGCGAGGAAAATTTGAATTTGACCTATGATGAACTGCATTGATCTCTATGCACATTGAATAATAGATCTATTGGATTCGCAAGTCTAGATAGCCTTATGAAGCTTAAGATCTTCGCTTATTATGGACATTACATCGATTAGGTCAGCAAATAGGGCTTCAACACTAGAAAAGTGTAATCAAAGGCTATTTAATTTACGGCGCTCATCCATCAAAGGTCAAGCATGTGTATTAGGTACAAAAAAATATGTATATAATATATATATAATAGTACTAAATATTAATATGTGCAACATACATTCATGGTATCGTTGTTGATATTATCCTTCAAGCGATTTTTGTGAAGAAAGGTCCTCTTCTTCAAGTAATAATAATAATAATAAGTAGTAATAATAATTAATTAATAATAATAATTACAATAATAAATAATAATAATTAATTAATAATAAATTAATGAATATTATTCGTTTCAATTTATTTGAAAACAATAATAATTTTAATTTTCATAAACAAAAATAGACAATGGTAATATTAATTTCAGTAAAGTAAAATTATTAAATGGATGATATTATTTATTAGTTAATTTAGTATTATTTTTTTATTACATTTTTTTTTAATCATTATTACCAAGAACATTTATGACAATTTATTATACTAATACTACATTATTATAACATATCGTCATCATCATATGTAATTAAAACAATCATTGATAATAATTATAATAATAATTATTATTTTCATTATTATTATTGAACAATAATAATAATTAAATAATATGTTATATATTTAATTATTATGCATAGTACTACTGTTGTTGTTGTAGTAGTTATTATAATAACATTTATTATAGTTTTTTTATCACTCAAGTCACTAGGTGTAATGTAGAAGTTCCAGCACAACTCAACCACCACCAAGCATGGTTACTCCAAAATTTCCTTAGCTTCCTAATCCCCTCGAACTATCCCCAATCCTTTAGCTAATATTATTATCATACAACTACAGCTGATCATGTTGATGATGATTAGTAGTTGATACGGCTGCTATACTACTACTGCTACCACTTGTACCACTATTGCTGCTATTATTACTGCTGGAGTAGCTGCAGTTACTTTTGCTATTGCCACTAACTGATGCTGCTCCTGTAGGACCTACTGCTACTATTTTTATTGCTAACGCTGTTACTACTACCAATGCCGCAAATTTTGTGTTTTGTCTGCTACCGCTGAAATTATTATTATTATCATCGCCATCTTTTAAAGTTGTTTCGTTGCACTGCTATATTTAGTTGTTGGAGGGTACCATGTTAACGCAAATAAAAAATATTGTTTAGGAAACAGTATGCAAAAAAACATGAATTTTGAATTCTTAAACCTTAAAAATCTTTATCACACAAATAAGTATCAACACATTTTTCAATGCTGTTTTTATTGCTCTTGTCATTATTTAGAACTGCACTACAGATGAACAACTACTATCTAAAACAACTTTACTTATGTACTTTGGTTTGTTTACATTTTTTATGCAGCCTTTAAAATTATGTCCCTTTTAATTATTGATTACCATCATTTATATAACATGTACTTATTGCTGTCGAGCTAGAAACCAAGTATTATATAAATCAATGTAATGGCTTGTGCCATTTAACTTATATCAATTATTCAGATTATGACAGAAGAAGACAACTCCTCACCAGAAACCCGTACAAGGAATAGACAAACAGTATGGAGCCATGTATATAACACACCGACAAAGAAAAAGAAGAAGGCTCCCCATATAACCCGAACAATAAACTCAATTGGAGACATGTTTGTGCCAGGCACTGCCGTACCGTCCAGGGCTGCTCTCGTGACCAGCTGTAACTTTAGGCTTGTATGACACTGACCACTATTATGGAAATAATGAGTGCAAACCTGTATTAATCATTTTATATTGCACCCAGTAAGGCGAATTATGGTTTAAGACTAAATGATATTCTACTGGTACGAATATCATATTATTCTATATATTTATTATTTTTGGTTTTATCTTCCGCTGGACTTTGCACGCAACTTCCAGGGATTTGCACTCAACTTCCAGATCCGCATGCTCACTAATCTATAAATTAGAAAACTTCTGGAAGCCAAGTTCAGTATACGGTTTTAGTTGAGTTGTTAATCTTGTATGTTAACCTGTGGCAGTTTTGTTTTTGTATTACAGACATTAGTGGTATTACTTTTTAGCCATTGGACTTATACTTTTTGCATTGTGTATTTTTGTGTTAGCGTATTAGTTTGATTTTGTATCATTGTCTTACTCTGGATTTTTGGATTACATACCACACTTAAGGATTTTGGGAGAATCAGATAAGTATTATTATTCTCTTTCCATTTTTTTCATCCCTGACTATACTCAACGCAGGGATTTTTCTGGATTAATAAAAGGATATTCTGAATGAGTATTTAACAGTCTTGGTATTGTATAAGAGTAAGAGCAGAAGTAATCTTGAAGTTTTAAAATAGCAGTTGTCTGTATCTGGAGGAAAATTCCCAGAAGGCTAATTGAACGTGTAAATTGATCTCAAGCAGAAGTTGTCTATCCCTGCAGTTGGTTAATTTAAGGTTGTGAACTAGTTTGAATAAGAGTTGTCTACCCTCTGACCATTCTGAGAATCAAGCAATTCACAATTTGGACATATATTTCGCGGTGGATTTAACAGTAGCAGGCAACCACTAATATACCCTACTGGTAGAGAGGTGCTAGTAGAGTTGCATCACACTAGCCCCCCAAGTAGAGGTGCATTACACTGGTCCCAGCGAAGCGTCGCTTCCTGAAGATTTTACGTGTTCTGTTCTTTCTTCTGTCTAACATTGCTTTCTTTTTGTTACATATCATGGATCAAGTTTCTCAGGAGGCATTCGAGGAATACAAGCAGCAGATGCAGGGGGAGCTGCGGCGAGTCCAGGAGGCCCAGGAGGCGGCGACTCAAGCGACTCAGGATCTCCTGGAAGATACTGTAGCAAAGGCAGTCCAGGAGATGAAAGATGCCATGGCAAGGCTGGCCAATCAGACGGCAGCAAGTATTTCCGCCTTGACTTCAAAGATGGAGGAGGTGGCGAGTTTGGAATCCATGGGGCAATCTGGCGGCTTGCTAGGGAGGTCCACACGCCAGTCGGACCTGACGCAAGGGACGGAGGTCAACCTTGACCTACCGGCGGATATCAAATCCGAGATGGGGCAGTCAACCAACCCCAAAGAGTGGTTGAAGTTTGCGCTAAAGCCGTTTGGAGGCGGTGCAGGAGATCTATCTTGGGGGGAGTTCCTCTCCAAATTTAACGTCTGCTGTGTATTTAACGACGTGCCACCGGCAAGTCAGACTGTAGTTCTAAGTTTTTATTTACAAGGTATACCGAAAGGATATTATGATGAGCTTGTCAAGGAGGATAGGACGGTTACGTTTAAGGAGCTGTGCAACGGCATGAAGAGAAAGTTGGGGGCGAGCAGAGGTTCGGACCAGACAGCACTTGAGATTTCCATGACGAGACAGAAGGGTGGGGAGACCGTGAAAGAGTACTATGAGAGGTTTAGGAAGGTGGTGACGGCCGGTGGTACCCCCCCTTACAGACCCCTTCGTCGCTCTACATTTTAAGATGAACCTGAAGGAAGGCATAAGGGCAAACATGCTGACCGTATCTGACAAGCCGCTGGAGGAGGTTGTCAGGATGGCATGTAGTGTAGAGACAGGACAGAAGGCCATAAGTAGCTTAGGAGGGAAAGCTAGCAGTGCTGATGCTATGGCCTATGCTGCCCCGCCCCAAAACCACCAGTTCGCCAACAACCCCCAGCCGCCGTCTAACAACAAGCAGTCTAAAGGGAACAACAATGACAGAAGAGGGGGACGCAACTCCGCGCGTGAGGATGGTCTATGTTTCCTCTGCCATGGGAAAGGCCATTTCAAACGTGACTGCCCCCAAAACACACAAGGAAGGAACCAAGGCTACCAACGCTATGACCCGCCACCAAGAAAGAACAACTACCACCGAAACAATGGGAAGGAAAATCCGAGGTATGTTAATGACAATCTACCACCTAACCATTATAATCACCCACCACCGCAACACTACCAAGGTCACCAACCCCCTAACCACAGTTATACATACCCTCCACCCCCACCACCTAGACACGCATGGTCACAGTCCGCTACAGATCCCCAGGATCCAGCCCGCCAATATGGAGGTATGCGCAGGGAGGCACCACACATGGCAGGAGTAAATGCGTTTGAGAATGGGGGCGTGTTTGACTGTAACGTCATACAATGGATGGAGGAGATTGGACCAATAAGCATTGGGGGAGAAGTAGATGATGCTGACGTGAAGGTGTACAGCTATGAGGTGGACGAAACGGTGGCAGAAGAGATAGGTAGCATAGAGGTAGCTGACGAGAAAGCAACAGGAGCTGAAAATGGCAAGGATGGCGACGGTGACAAGCAGAAGATGGATCATTTCAAGGGGATGTGGAACAAAAAGGAGGAGATGACAGATGGACACTTAGGAGAACAAACAGGCACATGTAGACAGGGAAGTGGGGTTACTTGGCATAATTTTTTGAGTCTTCTGTCTATGTTAATTTGTATGACGAGATCTGTCACTAGCACAAGTGGCACACTTCCAACAATTGTCATACGGTTTATCTGTTTGCTCATACTCTGTCCTTCTGTAGCTGCTCAGAGTCCGATGATCTGTAGGACGGACCGTCCAATAGCCAAATTCCGTCTACCTGCAACACCAAAGTGTGTAATGCCCAACTACACAAATGAGGATCTTCCAGTGGCAAGGATGATGGAATTGTACAAACCCTATCTCATCCAGTACAGATCCATAGGCCACCACTGCCAGATGGTACAAACCACAGTCACCACCATGGCCAACTTCATTCAGAGCAACCAGAAGAAGACAACCCAGCACGAGGAATTGGAGGTGACCTACAACCAATGTCAACAGATGATTCAAGACAAACGAAGCACGTTTGGAACATTGACTGCTGACAGCAATATATGGTGCACTCACAATAGGGTAAGTTACAAATTTATGGGGGGTTTTACCTGTTGTAAAGAACACAGCTTCACGGCCAGCAACGCATACCTCAGCAGTGCCATCATTCTGAAAAGACATGGTCAGAATGAAGCCATGGAAAGTACAGCGGGACAGGTGGACCATTGCCAATATGAGCGAGGTAAGTGTCAATTACGTGACAAATCGTTCCTCATCTGGACACCTGACCCTAGTGAACATTGCGAATACACTTTTCATAGAAACTATACAGGCACTCAGCGCGGGAAAACCTGGCTATCAGATGATGAAGAGCTAGCACTGACCTTTCATCAATCCAAGCCGATACCAATGACGGGTACATGCGAGCTGGGGGTGGTCTTCTCCGATCAACACATTGCCGTGAGATGGGGAAACAACCGGACTAAGAGAGATACTCCCAACCCCGGTGACCTGCCAGAAGATGGACCAGTCACAGCATCGGAACTGAACAGTAGGTTGCAAGCTTTAGAGCTGCGCACTAAAACCAATATGCAAACTATGTTTCAGCATGCGCTACAATCCACCTGCCAATACATGATTAGTTCTACCAATCTCATTACTACTACCATTGTAGCTAACCCTACATTGACCACAAGGTATTTGCTAGATCATAATTATTTGTACGCAGTGATCACAGGGAAGTTCATTACTGCCTATCCTTGTCAGCAGGTCACTCAATACCATGTTATCGCGTCTGATACTTGCAGTAATAGAGTACCAGTAATTGCTATAGTTAATCAGGATAACTACACCCTCCACCTGGACCCGACCACCAATGTATTGTACCAAAATGCAGCCCTAGGGGATTGCTTACTGGATGTAGAGGTACCTGCGGTGCTGGAAGGGAAGGAGTACTTCTATCACCACAAGACAGGCAACCTCAGAGCTGTTGGAGCCGTGGACAGCATGAATCTGCTATATCTGAATTACTCCAGTACAGCTTTTCCCCTAAACGGTACAATAATACATTCTTTGGTGTTGAATGAGTGGCAAGACTTCAGATCCAAGGTTAGTCTAAATGACTTGGCTAGTGAGCAAGCCAAGCAATCACTAATACTGCAAAACTTGGGAATAACAGCGTCTGCCTCGTTCGAGACCAAGAAGGCAGCGCAGGATGCCTCCAGAAGCATTGTAAACACTGGTACCTTTGCATTTTTTTCCGGTTGGGCAAACATGGGCATCAAACAGTTATGGATTTTTACCTGTTGTTTGGTTGTAACCATTCATTCTCTTTGGAGGTTGATTTGGGCCATGAAGAAGTGCTACCACTGCCAGCAGCGGAGAAAGAGTCGACGAAATAGGAGGAGATCCAGGGATGGCGAGTCACATGGGCTTTCAAGTGATGAAATCCCCATCAGTCAACCCGCGCCAGCCACCCAAGTCAACCTAAAAATAGAACAAAGAAATGATGAAACAGTGACGCAACCGATAGTTGCCATGCCAACTGCCGCGTTGGCAGAGGCTGATGTCCTAGATAGTGAACCCGAGGTGGCTAGAGAAAGATACAAAGAAACCACCGACTCCACCAGCGCACAGCCAACTTTAAGGCCAGTCAGGTACAATGCTAGAAAGCAGAATGTGAGGATGCTAACTGTACCCATGTTACAAGACATACTGTGTCAGTCAACAGCTGCGTTCCACCAGTCATTAGTATCGGTGTTACTGAATGGCAAGTGTACGCAGGCTCTGATTGACACAGGAGCACAGTTGAGTACCATTACCGCCTCTTTGTGTAAACAATTGGGCATCGAAATCAGGCCAAGCAGTTGTATGAAGTCTATCCGCTCAGTTACTGGAAGTGTAGTACAAGGAGTAGGAGATGCATACACTAGGTTACGATTTGAGCCCCAAGTAAAATGCGATGCAGTTTTTCTAGCTCTTAGTGATTGCCCATACCAGTTAATCATAGGATTGGATATTCTAAGAAAATTTGGTTACATAGGTATCAGTTATGAAACCGGTACACTGAGCCTAAAATTTAACAAGAAAAGAGCCAGACTGCATGACATGTGTGCCATAGCTGCAGCCACCACACAGCTTATCACCGATAGTATTGTGACCCTGGATGAACAAATGATAATACCACCACTGTGTAGCTTTCAAATGACTAACACTTACTAGCGGCTAGCCAGTCAAACGATATTTGAGCCTATGTACATTGTAGACGGGTTGATAATTAGCAAGAACCGTCAATCCAGGGGATGGTTTTGTGCGCATGAAGGGGGTAAACACAACCGAATATTACATAACTATGTATAAAAACACACCATTGGGGGTGGTGTCCAGTTTACCTAGAAAAATGACTGCGGATGTTTGTGTAAATGTTACAGACGAGTTTCTGAGTGACCCCATAGACAAGGTGGACTTGTCTCAGTCAGCACTAAATGAGGAAGAGAGCGAGAGATTCAAGCGGTTTCTGCGAAGTAAAGCAGACGTCTTTGCCAAACACAGCCACGATTTTATATATATATATATATATATATGTTATGTACAGTACATATATGTCCATGCAAACTCCAGGCCTATGTACAATAAAGGTCTATTTAAAACATTTTTGTGATCACAAAATGTTAGGAACGCCATGACAGCAATGTATTTTATTTGTTAGGTATTTTTATTATTGTTTCAAACTGCGTGGGACACTTTTGTTGTCTGGTGTTAATCATTTAGTCTAGGTCATTATTCAACAATTAATAAGCTTGTCAGAGAGCCATTGTTTTGGAATTAGCTGTTTACAGCCAAAATGCTTGGCGGCAGATCTGAAATAGCAGCGAGACGAGCTGAAGATGACACTGTTAATCGTCCTGATCAGTCTATGAATGTTGTAACTGTAGTATTACTCTACAGGTGTTTGCGTTTGGCAACAAGTTTACATATGAAATTTATTCAGGTCAAGTCATTTTGGTGTAACTATTATTGATTTTTAATACAGGCAAAAACTTGTAAATGTACATACTTGTCGATGATCAGGCTCAAAACCTATATGGTAATGATGTGATGAGTGGTGCTTGTGATGTATAGAGAGATAAGCCAGTTGGTCGTACGATAGACCGAAACTTTATGCACTTAAAATAATCTCTCTTCTAAGCATGCCTCAACTTCCTCTTTCAAAAACCAGATATTAACTTTCTGTTTGAACCATACCAAACACACATTTATTCTTCACTTTATTTTTTATCATTTTTGTCAATCAGCAGCCTAAGGTTCCCATTAGCTTATTAGGATATACTAAGCATCATTTACTTGTGCAAGTCATTCTTGCTGTAACTCTTCTAATTTTCTTATCCGTTTTTGTTAATAAATTTTTGGTTTTAATTTTATTGGTGCAACTGATCCTTCTGGAAGACACAAGTCTTAGGTAAGTTTAAAGTAAGAATCAAGTGATACTGCGCTATGAATTAACTTCTTAGCGTGTATTATCAACGTACACTGCTTAGTTCTATATAACTGGCAAAGCACTACAACATTTCTGGAGTTGATGACAAATTATTGATGGCAATAGTCGTTATGGTTGCATGCTATCCGTCCCTATCAATAATAATTTTACATTGTTCGATGTATATAACATGCTTTTTGTAGGTTTTTTGGTTTCATAAGTTTCTTTATAATTGTTCTCAGTAGAGTAAAAGTGTTAAATCATTGAGCGATCTATCTAGCTGTTTTTTGGTTTTGCATTTTTTTCTGCTCTTCATTCAAATCTTTTGCAGTTGTGTTTTAAGACTCTATCATGAATTGAAGTTTTGGTCAGCCAGTTCTGTCATTAGATCTTGCTGTAAACAGGAAATAGTAAGGTTAATTTAATTTTCTCGTTTTTCAGTTTTTTTCGCGTTGTTACAGGCCCGTTAGATTTTGAAATTAAATCAGCATTTTTGTTTGCTTTCACTACCATATAATTTGATACTGGTTGTAAGTTTTACGCTCTAGAAATGTTGATTGAAAGTGATATTGTCTTGGTACCTACTCATATTGCTTTTTTCACTATTTTTTTCCAGTTGCATGTAACATATGAACAGGTGAATTACTCTAACATTTAGATAAAAAAATTATAAATTTTATTAATACTCATGCGTTATTGAATGATTCTTTGAATGGTTCCCTTCGTCCGTACCACACGTCAACATCTATCAACATGCCTGGAAATTCTCTCATTGTATGATTATATGTATAAAAGTCATTTAAATCCAAAGTGTCATTGTATAGTAGAAAATCTGAAAAACCACAAGTTGTTTGTTCGACAGTCATTTTGCTAGAAACTAATCTGAAGAAAGTAAAAGATAACTTTTTATACTTTTTGCCATAGTGATCAAAATTGGCTTCTGATTGGTCCTTGTGTGCCATTACCTGAAACAGTTGGCCTCTCTGTCTGTCTGTCAACTACCATTTGTTTCTATAGTGATGCTGCTCCTCACGATATTTATTTGATTGAAATAGCAGCTATTATATGCTCACAGAATAGGCATATGACTTTTGAAACAGCTCTTTTGGGCGTCATCTGTACATTTAGCATTTCAGGTTCTTTCAAATCAGAATATTATTCGTTTTTTGTTAGGTCAAATGCTGCCTTAGATAAAAAGAACTGGTTTTTTACACTCTTGTCAGCTCAGTTGAAATGTCTCCAAAAACAATTGACAAATGCTGAAAATTTCCCTTCGAATAAAAACACTTCATATTTTTTTAAAATTGGACAGTGTTGTAAAAAGTCACTGGTGAATTTAAACAGTGTTAGAATGCCCATGCTGCCAACATATGTTGGAAGCATTGGCCATTATTGTATTCTAATAGGTCGTTTTAGAACTGAATGTGCAGTTTTATAATCAAAACCATTACATAAGCTTTAAAACTCAAATATTTCGTCATCAAAATTAGCAAATGAATTTTTAAACAACGTCTCATGTTCGTTGACCATGATAAGCTTGTTAAGTATCCATACAACACAAGTTGAAGAGTAAGATGCATGAGATAATAGCTATGTGCAGTGGTCACATGTATTGCAAGGTACACATTCTCAGTTTATTTTTATGCTAGAGCACCTTTTCCAACCATTATAAGCAACTGAGGTTATTTATAGATTCGAACAAGTGCAAACCCGCGCGCGCGGCTTGTCGGGTAATTTATTGATCATTATTGGCAGCACTAAGCCACTCAAATACGTGGCGGCAGTTTTTGAAGTAGCATTTGCCTACACTAGTGTTGTAGCACATGTAAGAATGTACTTGGCTCCATCCATATCTTAGGAACATTATTGATCTCCTTATTTGTTCCATAATATAATATTTCATTGAGTCCAGTAAGTATAGGAGCCCTGATTGAATTTATTTAGACCTGCTCATGCACAAAATCCAATTTGACAATCAATATATTGCAAGTGTTTACTGATAATGAAAGTTTCATTTGAGAATCGGTGAAAACTTTCAACCTGAGTGGAAACTGGTATCAATTTCATTGTGCCTACAGCATTCAAACAGCTGCATCAGCAGCAAAATCAAACCAAAATTTAATTAAATACCTGGTGGTATAATGCCACTCAATGTGTATGACTACCAATGTTGACGGCAGCACAGCTGATGTTGACGGCAGCACAGCTGATGCTGTTATTGTTTTATTCAACTGTTGAAAATGGTCGTTTTACTGTTTTAGAAACAGATATGCCTTCTCCTATTTACACTGTGAACTTCAAGGCGGATTGTCTTTCCATCAAAATAGACTATATTTCTCGAGAGTATTATTCAAGACTGCTGGAGAATCTAGTAGTAGCTGCCTCAGACATTAACATCCCAGCAACAATACAAAATGCAGAAGCCACTACAGATGTTGTCGTTAGACTATCCGGAATGCTACGCCGAAACATTTTTCTTCGCGATTTACATAGTATATTTTGTTTTGTAAGAATACTTATACCAGTTGAAAGTAATGCCATCCAATGTTTCAGTTGCTTCATATATTTCATATCGCAGTGCCACTGGCATTGACAGCAATGTTTAATAAATATGTGTTTGTATAAGAGAGTGAGTGGAAATGAAACGTTGGCTATTGCATAATTACTGCTTAGCCTTTCTGTTACATATCTAATGTTGGTAATTCATGCCGGCAAACTGTTGGTCATGTAACAACTTTATAGCAACGACAACTAATGGGTTATGTAAGAGTCATTACATATATGTATTTGTGAGAACAAAGAGCAGTGAAAACATTGTATGTCAAACAAAAAACAAGAAAACAAGCTGAAGTTGGCACTTCGGCATAACAAAGAAAAAAGTAACAAATATTACACAAAAAACATGCCGTGTCACTACATAGCGACATAAAACCACTGGTGTGCCGCAATCACAAATTATGTTGAAACTGTTGAGATGGCTTCATGTTATGACTCCCTAGCTGCAGCAATGGAATGTTGCCCGTGTAGAGAAGTAGCCACACCCCTTTAAGCTGGAGAGCACAACTATCAATCATTCGCACCTACAAAAAATGCAGGAGCAGATGATTTCCCAAAAATGTCTTAGTAGTAGTGTGTTGAATAATTATTTGGTAATTCTCACCTTATTGACTGGAACTCTTTCTATCGTTTCAAGTAGATGTGGTAGTTGCTATGTAGATGTAGTAGATGTTGCTTCTTCGCTCCCTTTCTTTTTGAACTGGATCCTTTCTGTATGAAACCCTCACCTCTTAAATAGTGGAAACTGCACTGATTGACATCTTCTAATCATGTAATTTTTATGAGAAATATTGCTCTATTCACGCAGAAAACGATTTGCAATGCTTTCGCGGGAATAAAATAATTATTTTTCTCGCGAATAAAACATGAAAAACACTCCAATTTTTCACACGAATAACAGTAAATAAAAGTCTCTTTTTTCAAGTGAATGCAACAATTCTTCACGCTGATATAAAAAGTATTTTAAAGCCAAAAGACATGTTTTTCACAGGAAAAGAAAAACAATGCTTTCGCGGGGATGAAATAATTATTTTCACACGAATAAAACATGAAAAACAATCCAATTTTTCACGCGAATAACAGTAGATAAAAGTCTCGTTTTTCACGCGAATGCAACAATTTTACACGCAGATCAAAAAATGTATTTTAATGCTAAAAAACATGTTTTTCACGCGAAAAGAAAAACAATGCTTTCGCGGGAATAAAATAATGATTTTCTCGCGAATAACACATGAAAAACAATCCAATTCTTCACGCGAATAACAGTAAATAAAAGTCTCGTATTTCACGCGAATGCAACAATTTTTCACGCGGATCAAAAAATGTATTTTAAAGCTAAAAAACATGTTTTTCACGCGAAAAGAAAAACAATGCTTTCGCGGGAATAAAATAATGATTTTCTCGCGAATAAAACATGAAAAACAGTACAATTTTTCACGCGAATAACAGTAAATAAAAGTGTCGTTTTTCACGCGAATGCAACAATTTTTCACGGGATCAAAAGAGTATTTTAATGCTAAAAAACATGTTTTTCACGCGAAATAGAAAACAATGCTTCCGCGGGAATAAAATAATTATTTTCACGTGAATAAAACATGAAAAACAATCCAATTTTTCACGCGAATCAAAGTTAAAAAAAAGTCTCTTTTTTCACGCGAATGCAACAATAGTAGTAATATATGAGCAGATCTCCCTACCAAGTGTTTTTTTGTGGATTAGATCTTGGAGTTTAGGCAATGGGTTACGGCGTTGGATGAATTCGCCGAGTTTATATTGTATTTTACTTGAGGGGTACTTGAGTGGCATTTGAATGGCATTTAAGTGGCATTCGAGTTTTGATTATTTTTTTACTTGATTTGAACTCATATGGCAACTAGATTTTGAATGTATGGCATTTAAGTTTTGATAACTCGAACTCATATGGCATCTTGAGAGAAAGGAGAGAGGAAAAGAGGAGAGAGGAGATACATCTACATTGAATAAATACATTGATTAAAAATGAAACAATATGTGAATATATACATTTATTGTATAATAAGTAGGGATACATAAAGAGAACATATTAAATATTGTAAGCTTGAAATAGTTCCAATATCATTTCAAATGAAAAAATGGATGATGAGAGATTTTCATCCGTTTGTATGTATCTACATATATCTGATTGAAAATGATATAATAATTCAGTAGTCCATTGTATTGAAATCAATTTTTGAGTGAGCTCTTTATTCCACACTTTTCTTTGAATTTTCTTTAAGTAATCATTAATACTGACAGTTTTTGACATTTTTACAACTGTTTGAAAATTGTTTTTAGTCATAAGCTTAAATATTTCTACTGAATTGTCAACGTATTTATGTGTAGTGTATGGTCGGTATTGTATCGGTGAAAGTTCTCCATGTAAAGAAGCTACAGTTAGCAAATGCTGTGTCATACATAATAATATAGCTTGTAATGTCAAGCGATATCCAATCTTTTCCTGTACTTCAACATTTTCTTTAATATAGCTATGATATATCTTTGGAAGGTAGTCTTTGATTGTGTATCTTTTTGAACTCATAATGAACTAAAATAAAATGTTAAGTATTAGTATATGATGATTAAACAGTGTTGTAAAATAATTACATTTTAACTTTTATTAAGTAATTTTTCTATTAATTCTTACCTTATCACCAAGAAATCAGCTGTAGTAGTTGATGAAATCAGTTGTAGCAGTTGATGAATCAGTTGTAGTAGTTGATGAAATCAGCTGTAGTAGTCGATGTTTTATTGCTGGAGAGAATGATTTCTATGCAGAGAGAGCTGTTCTTATATAGTATAAGCCACTCCTACTCATTTAGCTTATAGCCATTAAAAACACTCACGCGAAAACTCTATCAGAATAGTGTTATTCGCGTGAAATATCCCTGTTTTATTCGCGTGAAAATAAAAAATTTCATTCCCGCGAAAGCAACGGTTTCCATTCGCGTGAAAATGAAGTATATATTCCCGCGAAAGCATTGGTTTGTATTCGCGTGAAAATAAAATTTTTATTCCCGCGAAAGCAATGGTTTCCATTCGCGTGAAAATAAAATTATTTATTCCCGCGAAAACATTGGTTTGTATTCGCGTGAAAATAAAATGTTTATTCCCGCGAAAGCATTGGTTTGTATTCGCGTGAAAATAAATTATTTATTCCCGCGAAAACATTGGTTTGTATTCGCGTGAAAATGAAATGTTTATTCCCGCGAAAGCATTGGTTTGTATTCGCGTGAAAATAAATTATTTATTCCCGCGAAAACATTGGTTTGTATTCGCGTGAAAATAAATTATTTATTCCCGCGAAAACATTGGTTTATACTCGCGTGAAAATAAAATGTTTGTTCCCGCGAAAGCAACGGTTTCCATTGGTGTGAAAATAATTTATTTATTCCCGCGAAAACATTGGTTTGTATTCGCGTGAAAATAAAATGTTTATTCCCGCGAAAACATTGGTTTCTATTCGTGTGAAAATAAAATGTTTATTCCCGCGAAAGCAACGGTTTCCATTCGCGTGAAAATAAATTATTTATTCCCGCGAAAACATTGGTTTCTATTCGCGTGAAAATAAAATGTTTATTCCCGCGAAAGCAACGGTTTCCATTCGCGTGAAAATAAATTATTTATTCCCGCGAAAACATTGGTTTGTATTCGCGTGAAAATAAAATATTTATTCCCGCGAAAGCAACGGTTTGTATTCGCGTGAAAATAAAGTATTCATTCCCGCGAAAGCAACAGTTTCCATTCGTGTGAAAATTAAATGTTTATTCCCGCGAAAGCATTGGTTTGTATTCGCGTGAAAATAAAATATTTATTCCCGCGAAAGCAACGGTTTGTATTCGCGTGAAAATAAAGTATTCATTCCCGCGAAAGCAACAGTTTCCATTCGCGTGAAAATTAAATGTTTATTCCCGCGAAAGCATTGGTTTGTATTCGCGTGAAAATAAAATATTTATTCCCGCGAAAGCATTGGGTTGTATTCGCGTGAAAAAATGTTGATTCATAGGATTTAATCAGTGCAACTTTACCTATTTAAGAGCCACTGTTTTCACACAGAAAGCATCCAGTTCTACAACGACTAGCGGAGAAGCAACATCTACTAAATCTTTCATTGCAACAACTAGGAGCTCATCTTCTTTATAAAGGTAAGAGTAAAAATATTTATTTTTTGTTAGCTAACGCTACTAGGTTTATGACCTTTATGATCTTTTAAAATTAATTACGAAAAATTAAACAAAATGTTTTGTTTTTTTAGAATGAATACTCAAGACGAAGGAAGTCAACCGATGAATGAAGAAGCAGGATCCCAGCAAACCCTTTCCCCATCACCTTCTCCTATCTTTGATATGGCAGAAAGTCAATTGGTGGTTGATGAACCAGAATCCCAACAAGATTTTACTTCATTCACATCTCCTACTAACAAGCTGTCTTCAAAAAGAACATCGATGAGGAAACGATCTTTTATTGATTTGACAAAAGATGAGAATGAAACTGGCTCGAAGTGCAAAAAACTAGTTTTGACGGATGTTGGAGATGAAACGCTTTTTCGTCACACCAGAATACCCTTTCAAGATGCTGGAAGTAATGAACTAACCACTCTCACCTACAAGAGCGCTGGGTTAATAAACTCTCTCTCTCCAGATAGTCTAGAAAAACTTGAAGAATCCATGGAAATCCGAGAACTACCAGTACCAACAGTTATGGAGGTGTTGTCTGTTGAATTTCGTGATGAATCAAAGTGCACCATGATTTACAACTACCGAAAGAATAAGAAGATAACTCGGGTGAAGAGTGATGTTTCAACCGAAATAGGACTGCTTGTTAATAAAGCTAAGCAAACACGTCCAATTGTTTTAATTTATATGGGAGAAGGAAAGACAGGAGATGCGATTTTTCGTACTGCTGAATCTCATGGATGTAATCGAAAGATCAACGATCCATTCAACTCATTGTATGGCAAGAGTTTGAGACAAATACAGGCTTATTTCAGTGTTGCTCACCTACACGATTTTCCGACAGGAAGTGTTATAGCTTATGAGAATCCTGGAATGCTAAGAAAATGTGATACTCGTTGGAACAAGACTGCTGATGTTATAGTGGCTAATTACAGATGTATGGTGAAAGGAGAGCTATTGATTGGAGATCTTAGCATCCCTGCTCAAATAGCTTCATCTGTGGTGGCGGAAAAAAGTGGTGTAATCGTATTCAGAGGACTGAAACAAAATACGAACAACATGATTTCCTACGACATCATTCTACTCTCAGCTCTTCAAGCTTTCATTCAAGTCTCAGAACTGTTTGATACTTCGCTGCAGCACACCTGTCTCTCCTACTTTGATGAAAATGAAAAAGAGAATTGTCCAGAACAGCATATCAGAGTCTTAATCGATAACACAAAGGATGTGACTCGTCTTCTATGATGGTAAGTTTCATATCTATTTAAAGAAAGATCTGAAGTATTTTTGTAAAATTAATTCATATAACTATGTATGATAGAGTCATTAGTTACTATGTCTTTTAGATATAACTAAAGAGCGTTCCTGAGGAAGAAAATGAGAAGATCTTATTTACTTCTTGCTTGAAACATTACAAAATAATAGTTTTTATAGGTTCTGTAGTGTTTAGCACAAATAATGAGATAAGTTGTATTTTATTCATTATATTTGTTATATCAAATAAAAATCAATTATAATAATTTATTTTAACAATTTACTTAGTAAATTAGTTCCTTGTATATGTACACCATCTATTCCTTCTACTGCATTATCTTCTATGAACTCGAAGTTAGGATAGGTCTGTATGATAAATCTCCGTATTGAGTGATCTCTCATCTCACTATCTCCTATGTCTCGTAAACTTCTAACAATTTCATCCATACTCCATCCTCTACTTCTCAGTAAACAAAAGTATACACAATAGTCGCCACATACAGTTGACAAAAAATTTTGTAGTTGTGTTTCATTACTTCGTATTGTTTCATATCCTCCATGAATACTTAGTATTTCATTTACATCCGGATAAAAGGAAACAGAACGTCCAAACGAGTCAAAAAAATCCACCTCTGAATCATTAGCGTACACAGCCAACCAATGCTCTCCGGGTTGATGAGAATAATGGGTGTTGAATACGAAACATCCTGTTGGAAAATTGCAAATTTGCTTCCAAAACTGTTCTCTAGCTCCAACATGAAACCCTACGCTTTGACATAAAACGTCTGAAGATAAGATCGAACGAATTTGTATGGTATTCATCTGTAACTTTCTGTTTAAAGCACTGCGTCACCTCCGATAGTTAATTGAAGAATGCTATCCATCTCCAACACACCGTCTTTTACAAAGTATGCTACCAGGGATAATCCATCCGTCGTGTTAGCGCTAAAACGAATTTCCACACTTGTTGTGACATTTTTCATAGAGTGAAAACCTTCTTTAAGAAAATCACCAGTCAAATCAAATCCATAAAGTGTAGTACCATCAAGGTATTGTTCTTTCGTAATACCGAGACTATCACCTTCAAGCAAAGTTCCGGTAGCGTGTAGAAACTGATGATATTCTCTTCCAAAAACTCCTCTAGCATAATTTGGTTCAAATCTCCTTCCAATTGGACAATCACCAACTCTCAATACAATACTATCAACACTAGCATGCTGCATTCTATATGGATTCAAGGCGAAACGTCCGTTCATTGCGTTGTGATTAACTAAACCTAAATAAATTTGTTTAGGTTTTTGTTTGTTTTCTTCCAAAGTGATGTCGATCTGCGCAACACCAGCACGAATTCCATATAGTTTTATCCGTTTTCGATCAACAGGATAAATGTAGTTGTGACCTTCCAATGCCAAGCTGAGTTGGGAGTTTTGTATTGTAGGATTCACCTTAACTTTACAAAGATGAAGTTCAAATTTATCAATTCTAATCTTTGCCCCTCCTGCAGGCGTCTCATTCGCAGCAAACAAAGCTAGTTTGCCAGAGGCACGCTCAAACTCCAGCTGCATAGTAGGACCTGGTATTATTAGTTTTTTCTGCTGAAATAATGCGAGATGAGGTTTTCCAGTTAATTCTATTGTCTTTCCACCTATGATTAGAGCTCTCCTCTTTTTCTTATCAGCGGTTTTGTGATCAGTAGCGTCTTTGCTAGTTGAATCATCATACAACCATCCTTCCATCTTACCTTGATATTTCTTTCTTTCTGCACTGTTTTCGAGTAGTTGTGAAAAGTAGGAGCGTAAACCGTAGTTGTTAGCGTATTCAACGGTGGTTCCTTCTATCGACATTTTCAACTCACTGAATAATGCATGCATTGAATCCCCCATCCACACAACTGCATCATCATCATTACCTGAAATATTGGTTCCATCATCTTGAACAACCGTGGCTTCAACTTGCAGAAACGAGTTG
>CALYOO010000076.1:0-26695 GCA_945261195.1 Cryptosula pallasiana
ATGGAAAAGACTGGATTGTAAGACCTTGGGAGACTACCACGAATTATACCTCAAGACGAATGTACTGTTTTTGACCGATGTTTTTGAGAGGTACAGAACAACAGCAATGAATGAGTATGGCCTTGATCCGTGTCACTACATCTCCTTGCCATCGCTGTCATGGGATGCATTGCTCAAGATGACAGGGCAGAAGTTGGAGCTCATCACTGACTTGGATATGTATAATTTTGTAGAGAGTGGCATCAGAGGTGGTGTGTCTACCTGCGGGGGTCTACGCTATGCCAAAGCCAACAATCCGTACATCAAGGGATACGATCCGGAAAATAAATCAACCTATATCATGTACGTGGACATGAATAACCTGTACGGATGGGCAATGTCACAAAAATTGCCGACCGGTGGGTTTAAATGGGAAAAAGAAGATATGACACTGGATGACAATAACATGGAGGAAGATGAGGGATACATAGCAGAGGTGGACTTGGAATATCCGGAAGAGCTGCATGATGAGTACAATGACTACCCACTAGCACCCGAATCCATCAAGCCGGATCAGTGGTCAGAGTACATGCATTCTGTGGGAGAACTAAACAAGGGTGGACCGTGTTATGCCAAAGTTCCTAAGCTAGTGCCCAATCTTAGAAACAAACAAAAATATGTTGTCCATCATGAGATCTTGAAGTACTACCTAAAGAAGGGACTGCGTGTGACCAAGGTACATCGAGTCCTAAAGTTTAAAGAGGAAGCCTGAATGGAGCCGTATATTCGACTGAACACCAAGCTGAGGAAATTGGCCAGGACAGACTTTGAAAAGGACTTTTTCAAGCTACTGAACAATTCGGTGTTTGGTAAATCGATGGAAAACGTTCACAACCGGATCGATGTAGAACTAACCGTAGACGAGAGTCAAAAGCAGAAGCTTCAAAACCGGTATCGATTTAAATCTACCAAAGAGTTTAATGAGCATTTGACAGCAGTACTCATGAATAAGGTTACAGTGCAACTGAACAAGCCCATATACGTTGGCCAGGCCATTTTGGATCTCTCCAAGAAGCTCATGTACGAGTATTTTTATGATGACATCCGAAAACGGTATCCCGAGGCCTGGTTGATGTACACGGACACGGACAGTTTTGTTCTATTTATCGAGACGGAAGATTTTTACAAGGAGATGCCATTAGACAAGTATGACACCAGTAATTACCCCGAGGACCACCCGTGCTACAGCGATAAGAATAAAAAGATGATTGGTTTGCCCAAGGACGAAGGTGGTGGTCAGCCGATATCAGAATTTGTAGCTCTGCGAGCCAAATCATACTGTGTAGAAGGTGTGGGGTTTGGGATGAAAAAGTGCAAGGGAGTTAAAAAGTGTGTTACCAAAAAATTAACTTTTGAAACGTACAAGCAATGTCTGGATACAGGAAATCAAGCTCCAAAGGCGTGGATGACAACGCTCCAATCGAGAAAACACTTGATTCAGACTTACACTTTTAGCAAGAAGACCCTATCAGCCTTTGATGACAAAAGGTATTACCTAAACTCTATAGACAGTCTGGCACACGGACATTGTAAAATCAAAGAGTGTAAGTAAATGGCTAAAGAAATACCCAAGCATATATTAGAATTTTTTGATCGTATACACCCTCCAGTCTACGATGAACACAAAGAAAGTACACAAGAACTGGTACATTCAAAATACTACAATGGACCAACTCGCAAAATTTCCAAATCTGAGCAACTGTGGATGGATGCGCAAGCTGATCAAAAGTGGTTGTATGAAATGAGTCTCAAAGATTTGAGGATCTGTGCCAAAAAACGCGGTATCAATGGATGTAGTAGTAAGAGAAAAGCCAAATTGCGCGACTTACTTGCCAAAAAAGAATGAGGCATTTTATAGCCCAAAGGCTATAAAATATCTTAAGACATCCCAATGTACGCAACACCAGCGGCTACGATACTTCCACCGATCAACGTATTGGTAGCCCCATGAACATCACGCTCCGACCTATCCAATAGCACAGGTGTCGGAGCTGGCTGTATAACTGGCTTTGGAACAGAAGGTGCTGCCTGTACAACTGGCTTTGGAGCAGGAGAAGGTACCGGTGCTGCCCGTACAACTGGCTTTGGTGTCGGTGCTGGGTGTACAACTAGCTTTGGAGCAGGCGCTGCCACAGTTACCACAGGAGGTGTCGGTGCTGGGTGTACAACTGGCTCTGGAGGAGGAGGAGGTTTAATGTCTATTGTATCAAAACTCTTGGCTACCCTGATCTCATCGTTGAAACCTTTTACGCTTTTTCCTAGCTTGTTTAGATTCATGTCAGAGGGAATCATGTACAATCCCTTGGCAATGTTATAATCAATGATGCCCTGAGTCTTACTTAGAGCATCTTCAAAGTTTTTGATAGACTCTTCTAAAGACTGTTTTTTGGCAATCAGATCGTTGACCAAGACTAAAAACTGCTGTTGACTTTCTAGAGAAAAGCCCGCCTGTCTGGCTTGTACCTGAGCACCGAGTAGACAGTATACGTATCCCCTGATAGATTCATTTAGTCGTACTATGCCGGGGTTTGTAAAGCTTTTAGAGTGATCCATAACGAGTCGATTAAAGTCAAAAGGGTCTTGGTTTACGGCGATCATCTCTACGCCGACATTTTTGTTCCAAGGTTTAAACTGGTAGTAAGTACCCCAATCACCGCCCTTGGGTTTAATGTCCTCGTAGGCATTTGGTTTTCCGGTGGCTGGGAAGGTCGGCAGTTTCTCACCGAGATCTTTGGCTATCGAAATCATTTTCAAAGTTCCAATAGACCTCTGTATGTAACCCAATTCGCCTGCCGGTTGATCTATGATGGGTATACCCATCGGAACGACGCCAAATTCATTTAAGAGTTTTTGATATTCAGTCTTGTTGTAAGGATTGTTGTGCGGATTAAAATCTTTATCGTTAGGATTTCTAACCTCTATTTGAGCCAAAATCTTCTTAGTCTGGAATAGCACGTGAAAATTCATTATGGATCTCGTAAGTGGTAGACCTCTGGTGAGATGATCTTTACTCACTCCACAAAGCGTTGACGCGCAGTACAGGGCAAACTTGTACTGTCGGTGTAATAACTGATTCTCTCGTTATACCACCTATCTACATCGTCAAAGTTATCGACGGACAATGGTTTCGGTGTAATGTCTACAAACGTTTTACTAAATCCGTATTTGGTTTTGTTTTTTTGATCTACGGAAACTACAATATCTAGTCCGTAAAAGTCGATAGGATAAGAGCTATATAACTTTGCCATTTATTAATAAATGACAACACATACTATAACAAAAACTGGAAGGATTGAGCTCGATGCTCTGGTATACGCAACCGCTATCAGCCTGCAGTCTATGTCATTTTACATGAATATGTATAATTTGACGGAGAGAACCATCTACCAAGAACGTGGCTGGCCACTCGTTGAACTCCCTCCGGGGTATTATACGTATGACGATATCACCCGAAAAGTACCAAGGGCAATAACAGTCGAGCCAAATACATTGAAAGTGGAGTTGGGGAAAGGAACCATTCATGGTGGGTTGAGTAAGGTGATCAAAAACGGATATCTGTACCTGACCCCACTGTGTCTGTACATACGCGTCCATGGTATTGACACATCAAAAAACTTTTTGAATGGAAAACGCAGCGATTAAGTTGGCTGTAACGGCCAAGCTCTGTTAACAACTACTGTCAGCTACTCTACTAATAATACACAGACGCCAAAGCTACTCGCGCCTTGTCCCTGTAAAGTGATGAGCTTGAAGAAAAGAGTATTCATTTGCCTACTACAAGGTGAGAATATGAGTTTGTTGTGGTTTGTAAATGAGAGTTATCAGCTTTGTTTGAGTCAATCGAGTGAAAAAAGTGTGTAGGTCTTCACAATAAACAGTGAGTCACTCTAAGTGCAACGTTGACTTGAATCAAGGTTGCATGTACAAAAATTGTTTATCAGCGTTTAGTAGGTTTTTTTTTTTGTCGGAGCGCCTGATTTGACAAGGCTGGCACTGACACAATCTGATAAAAACGTATACAGCGCACCAACTCTCTTGCACTCGTGTCGCATTTGTGTCACTTGTTTGTCTTTGAAGAGCAATTTCAAGCATTATTACAAATATTTGGAATATTTTTTCAAAAACTCGAAAAAAAGTCCCCTTCTCCGCAAAATTCTTGTTTCTCTCCAAGGTAAAGAGACCCGTACCATCTCCTCTGCACTAGCACATATCTGCTTACTGCCGTATTCAGTGCGGATTATATATAAACTCAAACTATGTATAATACATCCTACGGTGCTAAAGGTTTACTCCGCTCAGTTCGGCAAGTAACGAACTGACAGGAAGTTCCAGTGTCTGACAAAATGCAGCGCCAACTGAGTAGATTAGTGCTTTCTCGTGTGCAGCAAAAAACATAGCGAAAAACAGCATCAACGCCAAAGTTAAGTTTTTTGAGCAAAGCGTGCGTGCAGTTCTTAGGGCTGCTATTCGTTAGATTTTGCGCAGTTTGTTAAATCTTCTATGCAGCGAACTTGAGTAGCATGTTTTTTTTCCAACTGAACATGCTTTTTCTATCAGTGAATGAAATCTTATGCTCATCCACTGGCATGACATACACCTACTTATGGCTTTCACAGAACAATCCTGTCATTAAGGAAGTATTTGCTCCGCAGATGCAAACAATTTGTGAGTTGTTCATTTCTCAGTCGGGAGTTGTCTGCTCTGCATCAGCAAATATCTCACTTTTGGTTCTTTTCTAGAAGCAAAAACATTGAATTCATAACCATTGACTACGGATTTAAAGCCTTATTTAGCTTGCATTTCTGACATTTACGCCGATCACTGAAGACTGACTGGAAATGAAAGTGTTCTTCCTTTTGACACGCTCACTCAACCAAGTCTTAATAACAAAGAAAGCTGTTCTGCTGTGAATACCAAGTCAATTGCTTCCAACTGAACTTGTTTGCTCTGTTGTAAGAATGGCAGTATCAGACACATAAGCGAGTCTTAAGCTGAAAGCAGTGTAAAACTCTACATATACGCACTAGATACATAACTCTACATATAGACGTTACATATACAACTTTACATATACACAGTAGATATACAACTCTACATATAGACACTACATACACAACTCTTCATATATACACTTGATACATAACTCTTCATATAGACACTAAATGTACAACTCTACATTTATACACTAGATAAACAACTCTACATATATAAACTAAATATACAGCTCTACAAATGTACACTAGATACAAAACTCTACATATAGACACTAGATATACAACTCTTCATATATACACTAGAAAAAGAACTCTACATAGTGACAGTAGATATACAACTCTACATATAAACACTAGATGTACAAGTATACATATATACACTGGCAATAAAACTCTACATATAGACAGTAGATATACAACTCTACATATACGCACTAGATACATAACTCTACATATAGACGTTACATATACAACTTTACATATACACAGTAGATATACAACTCTACATATAGACACTACATACACAACTCTTCATATATACACTTGATACATAACTCTTCATATAGACACTAGATATTGAACTCTACATATATACACTAGATATAAAATTCTACATATACACACTTGATATACAGCTGTACGCACAGACACTAGATATGAAACTTTGCATATAAACATTAGATATACAACTCTTCATATATGCACTAGATATACAGCTGGACATCAAGACAGTGGATATACAACTCTACATAAATACACTAGCTACATAACTCTACATTTAATTAAAAGATATACAATTATACACATATACATTAGATGTAGAACTCTACATATGATCAGTTTATATACAACTCTACATATAGACACTAGATATAAAACTTTACATATAGACACTAAATATACAACTCTACATATACACACTAGATATACAGATGCACATCAAGACAGTAGATATACATCTATGCATAAATACACTAGATACAAAACTCTACATTTAGTTACTAGATATACAACTATACATTTATACACTAGATGTAGAACTCTACATATGGTCAGTTGATATAAAACTCTACATATAGACACCAGATATACAACTCTACATATATACACTAGATATAGAATTCTACATATATACACTGGATATACAACTCTACATATGGACATTACATAAACAACTATACATTTAAACACTACGTATACAGCTCTACATATAGACACTAGATGTAGAACTCTACATATGGTCAGTTGATATGAAACTTTACATATATACACCAGATATACAACTCTACATATATACACTATATATACAACTCTACACATGGACACTAGATATTCAATTCTACATATATACACTAATCATAGAATTCTACAAATATACACTTGATATACAGCTGTACGCACAGACACTAGATATGAAACTTTGCATATAAACATTAGATATACAACTCTTCATATATGCACTAGATATACAGCTGGACATCAAGACAGTGGATATACAACTCTACATAAATACACTAGCTACATAACTCTACATTTAATTAAAAGATATACAATTATACACATATACATTAGATGTAGAACTCTACATATGATCAGTTTATATACAACTCTACATATAGACACTAGATATAAAACTTTACATATAGACACTAAATATACAACTCTACATATACACACTAGATATACAGATGCACATCAAGACAGTAGATATACATCTATGCATAAATACACTAGATACAAAACTCTACATTTAGTTACTAGATATACAACTATACATTTATACACTAGATGTAGAACTCTACATATGGTCAGTTGATATAAAACTCTACATATAGACACCAGATATACAACTCTACATATATACACTAGATATAGAATTCTACATATATACACTGGATATACAACTCTACATATGGACATTACATAAACAACTATACATTTAAACACTACGTATACAGCTCTACATATAGACACTAGATGTAGAACTCTACATATGGTCAGTTGATATGAAACTTTACATATATACACCAGATATACAACTCTACATATATACACTATATATACAAATCTACACATGGACACTAGATATTCAATTCTACATATATACACTAATCATAGAATTCTACAAATATACACTTGATATACAGCTGTACGCACAATCACTAGATATAAAACTTTGCATATAGACATTAGATATAAAAAACTACATATAGACACCAGATATACAACTGTACACATAGACACCAGATAAACAACTCTACATATATACACTAGATATACAACTCTACACATGGACACTACATCTTCAACTCTACATATATACACTAGACAGAGAATTCTACATATATACACTGGATATACAACTCTACATATGGCCATTACATAAACAACTATACATTTAAACACTACGTATACAGCTCTACATATAGACACTAGATAAACAACTTTACATACAGATAATAAATATACAGCTCTACATATAGACACTAGATATACAACTTTAGATTTATATACAAGAATAACATCTCTCCATATAGACACTTGATATACAACTCTACAAAGATAAACTAGGTATACAACTGTACATATGGACACTAAACATACAACTCTACATTTATACACTAGATACATAGTTCCAGATAAAGACATTAGATATAAAACTCTACATTTATACACTAGATACAGAATTCCACATATATACACTGGATATACAACTCTACATATGGAAATTACATAAAGAACTATACATTTAAACAATACGTATACAGCTCTACATATATACACTAGATAAACAACTTTACATACAGATACTAAATATACAGCTCTACTTATAGACACTAGATATACAACTTTAGATTTATACACCAGATTAGCATCTCTACATATTGACACTGGATAAAAGACTCTACAAAGATACACTATGTATACAACTGTACATATTGACACTAGATAAACAACTATACATTTATACACTAGATACATAACTCTACATATAGACATTAGATATACAACTCTACATTTATACACTAGATTAACAACTCTACATATATAGACTAAGAATACAGCTCTACATATGGACACTAGATAAAAAACTCTACAAATAGACACTACATATACAACTCTTCATATATACACTAGATATACAACTATACATATCTACACTAGAGATAGAACTCTACATAGTGACAGTAGATATATAACTCTACATATAAACACTAGATGTACAAGTATACATATATACACTAGAAATAGAACTCTACAAATAGACAGTAGATATACAACTCTACATATACGCACTAGATACATATCTCAACATATAGACGTTACCTATACAACTCTTCATATATACACTAGATATACAACTATACAAGTATACACTAGATATACAACTCTACACATGGACAGTAGATATTCACCTCTACATATATACACTAAATATAGAATTCTAAATATATACACTGGATATAAAACTCTACATATGGACATTACATAAACAACTATACATTTAAGCACTACGTATACAGCTCCACATATAGACACTAGATAAACAATTTTACATACAGATACTAAATATACAGCTATACATATAGACACTAGATATACAACTTTAGATTTATAGACCAGATTAACATCTCTACATATAGACACTGGATATACAACTCCACAAAGATACACTAGGTATACAACTGTACATATTGACACTAGATGTACAACTCTACATTTATACACTAGATACATAACTCTACATATAGACATTACACATACAACTCTACATTTGTACACTAGATTAACAACTCTACATATATACACTACATATACAGCTCTACACATAGACACTAGGTATACAACTCTACATATACAATATATATACATCTGTACATATAGACACTAGATATACAACTGAACATTTATACACTAGATACATAACTCTACATATAGACACTAAATATACAACTTTAAATTTATACACTAAAGAAACAACTCTACATATATAGACTAAATATACAGCTCTACATATGGACGCTAGATATAAAACTCTACATAAAGACACTAGATATACAACTCTTCATATAAACACTAGTTATACAACTATACACATAGACAACAGATATACAACTCTACATATAAACGCTAGATCAATAACTCTACATATAGACATCAGATATACAACTCTACATATATACACTAAATGTATAACTCTTCATAGATACACCAGTTACATAACTCTACATATAGACACTAAATATACAACTCTACACATATACATTAGATATACAACCTTACATATATACACTTGATATACAGCTGTACGTATAGACACTAGATATAAAACTTTACATATAGACACTAGATATACAACTCTTCATATACACATAAGATATACAGATGCACATCAAGACAGTAGATATACAACTCTACATAAATACACTAGATACAAAACTATGCATTTAGTTACTAGTTATACAACTATACAAAAATACCCTAGATGTAGAACTGTACATATGGTCAGTTGATATAAAACTCTACATATAGACACCATATATAAAACTCTACATATAGACATTACACATACAACTCTACATTTGTACACTAGATTAACAACTCTACATAAATACACTAGATATACAGCCCTACATATAGACACTAGGTATACAACTCTTTAATATACAACAGATATACATCTGTACATATAGACACTAGATGTACAACTGAATATTTATACACTGGATACATAACTCTACCTATAGACACTAAATGTACAACTCTAAATTTATACACTAGATAAACAACTCCACATATATAAACTAAATATTCAGCTCTATATATGGACACTAGATATAAAACTCTACATATAAAAGTAGTAATATATGAGCAGATCTCCCTACCAAGTGTTTTTTTGTGGATTAGACCTTGGAGTTTAGGCAATGGGTTACGACGTTGGATGAATTCGCCGAGTTTATATTGTATTTCATTTGAGGGGTACTTGAGTGGCATTTGGGTGGCAATTAAGTGGCATTTGAGTTTTGATTATTTTTTTTACTTAATTTGAACTCATATGGCGGCTAGATTTTGAATGTATGGCATTTAAGTTTTGATAATTGTTTTACATAACTCGAACTCATATGATATTTGGAGAGAAAGGAGAGAAGAACAAGGAGATATAACTACATTAAACCAATATATGATTATATACATTTATTACATAATAAGTAGGAAAATATCCTTGTATAATATACCTAGAGTTAGTAAATACTAAGTAATACAAAGCACTACAACTTGTAATGATAATTAATACATAATCTTTTTTACAATGTCATCATTCATGTACTTGATGTACTGATGTTATATCTTAGGAAGGAAGACTTCTGTTCTATGTACTTTTGATTCCATAATGAACTAAAATAAAAAGTTATGTATTAGCATAGGATAATTAAACAAAAATGAAAGTTATGTATTAGTATAGAATGGTTAAACAGAAAATTTAAAACAACTACAAACTTTTACTAAATAGTGTTTTTTTTATTAATTATTACCTTATCATCAAAAATTGACTGTTAATCAGATGTTTTTGTAGCTTGTCATGCCTTACGTTGTTGAGTCCTTACCCTTCTAGCTTGTCTTTGAGCGGACTGTCGTTGCATGTTTCTTTTTTTAGAGCAAGATCTTTATGAGCACACTCGATAGAAATTGGTGTGCTTACCTGTTCTAGTTGATATTGTCGTTGTTGTAATACATAATGTAATCTCTGAATGTCTGATGTAACTTCATTCCCTAAGAGCTTTAATGTTAGAAAAGATTCAGTTCGAAAATTATTTAGCTGTTTTATCAAGTCTTTCTGGATGAATTTACAATTGTTTGAGATAATTCGCACTCTCTCTTCAATTTTTTTATTGCATAGGTTTTGTAGAAGTATCAAGTCCTCTCGAGTCAAAGGTTTAGGCTGAGTTTCTGATTCTGTGTTGTTAACTATTTCCATTTTTTGTGGTTGAATCTAAAAAAATACAGATAATTAATTTTTTTCAGTTGTTTTAGTATAATAAATAATGCATGAGTAAAAACTGTAATTTATTAAGTTTTTACCTTGATGCTCTCCTAATAACTATAGTAGATGTTGCTTCTCAGTTAGCTGTTGTCGAACTGGATGCTTTCTGTGTGAAAACGATGGCTCTTATATAGCTAAAGTTGTACTGATTAAACCCTATGAACCTCATCTCGTGTCAATCTCTATGAATCAGCATCTTTTCACACGAAGAAAAGTCAATGTTTTCGCGGGAATAAATGAATTATTTTCACGCGAATACAAACCACTGCTTTCGCGGGAATAAATAATTTATTTTCACGCGAATAGAAACCAATGCTTTTGCGGGAATAAATGATTTAATTTCCCGCGAATGAAAGTCAATGTTGTCGCGGGAATAAATACTTTATTTCCACGCGAATAGAAACCAATGCTTTCGCGGGAATAAATGATTTTATTTCCCGCGGATGAAAGTCAATGTTGTCGGGGGAATAAAGTACTTTATTTTCACGCGAATGGAAACCATTGCTTTCGCGGGAGTAACTGATTTATTTTCACGCGAATAGAAACCAATGCTTTCGCGGGAATAAATGATTTAATTTCCCGCGAATGAAAGTCAATGTTGTCGCGGGAATAAATACTTTATTTTCACGCGAATACAAACCGTTGCTTTCGCGGGAATACAAGTTTTATTTTCACGCGAATGGAATGTTGCTTTCGCGGGAGTAAATAATTTAATTACTCCCGCGAAAGCAACGGTTTCCATTCGCATGAAAATAAAGTATTTATTCCCGCGAAAGCAACGGTTTGTATTCGCGTGAAAATAAAGTATTTATTCCCGCGACAACATTGACTTTCATTCGCGGGAAATGAAATCATTTATTCCCGCGAAAGCATTGGTTTCTATTCGCGTGAAAATAAATTATTTATTCCCGCGAAAGCAACGGTTTGTATTCGCGTGAAAATAAAGTATTTATTCCTGCGACAACATTGACTTTCATCCGCGGGAAATAAAATCATTTATTCCCGCGAAAGCATTGGTTTGTATTCGCGTGAAAATAAAGTATTTATTCCCGCGACAACATTGACTTTCATTCGCGGGAAATAAAATCATTTATTCCCGCGAAAGCAATGGTTTCCATTCGCCTGAAACTAAAATATTTATTCCCGCGAAAGCATTGGTTTGTATTCGCGTGAAAATAATTCATTTATTCCCGCGAAAACATTGACTTTCCTTCGCGTGAAAAGATGCTGATTCATAGAGATTGACACGAGATGGGGTTCATAGGCTTTAATCAGTACAATTTTAGCTATATAAGAGCCATCGTTTTCACACAGAAAGCATCCAGTTCTACAGCGGCTAACAGAGGAGCAACATCTACTACAGCTATCAGGAGAGCAACAAGGTAAGAAGCACTAAAATAATAATTTGTTTTTAATTAATTGAAACATCTAGGTTTTTGAATCTTAGTTTTTAAAAACAATCTTTTAATAAAACAATAATTTCAGTATATTTACATCATTAAACTAAGTTCTTTTACGTTTTGCAGGTATGATGACATCACACTCCAAAGGACTTCCTAAGCTCCATATTGAACCAACCACAGCTACCAACAACACTAACGCTATTTCCACTACAACCATCATTTCCACCACCAATGGCATTCACATTGATGATAAAAGATCCAATCCTAACACCTTTAATGATACATCTTCTCGCTCAAACACCAATACTCATGCTGATATAGCAATGAAACATCATGTTTTGGAGCGAGCATTTCAACTGAAGATAACAGTGTTTTCTTTAAATCATAATATGACTTCAACAGTTATTTGGAATTCAAACTCCAGTTATAAGGAGAATCTATATTTGGATCTTTATATCAATCACTTCAGTCTTATTACAAACTTGGAAGGATATGTCAAAGCCTACAGATGTCCAACCTGTTCTACTTGTTATGACAGATTGGGGAATCTGAAAAGACACAGATGTTCAATCTCAGAGGCAACAACTATGCAGTTTTCTGGAGGGCAATACAGTCCTACTGCTACAATATTCGACAAACTGAAGGTTCAATCCGGGATAGATATCGGGTCAGATGATTCCTTGAGATACTATCCATTTTTTGCAACATTCGACATAGAGTGTTTGTTACCTAATTGCGAAAAAGATCGAGATACAGACACAACCATTTACACGAATGAGCATAAACTTTTAAGTATTTCAAATTGTTCAAACGTACCAGGCTTCAACAACCCGTGTCGTATTGTCAATAAAGGGGATGATGATGAATGCGTTGGAAGGTTCATTGAATACTTGGATAATATTAGTGGAGAATCATATAGCCGATTGGAAAAACAATTTTCGCGAATCATAAAACAGATAGAAGGTGAATTACAACGGCTGGAAGAAGCTGAAGAAAAGTTTCGTAGTGATTTTGAAAAAAATCGTTTCAGACGGAGAACAGGAGCTGAAAAAGTTCTGGATGATTTGTACAGCTATATGAAAAAACTCCCTATTCTAGGTTTCAATTCACAGACTTATGATGTCAATGTGATGAAAGGAAAACTGCTTCAAAAATTGAAAGATGTCTCCGACACAGATTTTGATTTTGTTATAAAAAAAGGAACCAAGATGCCTGTTATCGGAATAGGATCTTTTTTGTTTTTAGATTGTACAAACTTCATCGCTCCTGGATATAGCTATGAAATGTATCTCAAAGCATACAAATGTGAAGCCGGAAAAGGATTTTTTCCTTATGAATGGATGAAAGACTTGGAACAACTTAATCAAGAACATCTACCACCAAGAGAAGCTTTTTACAGTTCTTTAAAACAAAAGAATATCAGTGAAGAAGAGTACATAATTTGTCAAGAAGCATGGAAAAATAACGACATGAAGACAATGAGGGATTTTTTAAAATGGTACAACAACTTGGATGTAAAACCATTTGTTCAAGCGTTGGAAAGACAAAGATCGATCTACAGAGAGCATGGGATTGATATGTTAAAAGATGGTATATCTTTACCAGGATTAGCGATTCGATGGATGTTTAACAAAGCTCCTCAACCACCCCCTCCATACCTCTTTACATACTTGAATTTTGATGAACTTGGTAACTCGTTTCGTCAGACTCTCCCAATTAGTCTGCTTGACAACTGCAATGCAGAACTTTATCCTCTAATAAAGAAAAACATAGTTGGTGGGCCAAGTCTAGTGATGCATAGATATCAGGAAAAAGGTATAACTAAAATTAGAGAACATTGGTTGGGAAAAGAAGCAAAGGTTTGTGATAGAATCTATGAAGTTGATGCAAATGCGCTCTATTTATGGTGTATGATGCAATCAATGCCTACTGGCTATCCTCGAAGAAGAAAAATCGAAAACTCCTTTGTCGCTGAACCAGTAAAATTTAGCAAGATAGCTCATAGCTGGTTACAGTTCCAAATGTTCTCAAAAAAAATCAATATCAGACATCAGCTCAATGGAGGAGAAGTTACTCTCGGACAGCGAGGATTACCAGTTGATGGATTTTGTGTTGAAAATCGTCATGTCTTTCAATTCCACGGATGTTTTTGGCATGGACACGACTGCTCTTATAACAACGCTAAAGAGCAAGAGCTTCAAGCTAGTAGAAGAAAATCAAAAGCAAATCTGTTTAAAACTACGATGGAAAATGAAGAATATCTTCGAGCATTAGGTTACACTGTAATCTCGATTTGGGAGTGTGACTGGATGAAGCGTGTAAAAACTCATACAAATTTACAAAAATTTGTCAACACGTTTTACAATTTTTTCTACCCTAAAATACTTCAAAAAAAGCTGAATCAAGAAGAAGTGTTGGAGAGAGTTCAATCAGAAGAATTCTTCGGATTTGTTGAATGTGACATCGAAGTTCCTGAGGAAGAGGAAGAAAAGTTCTCCGAAATGCCTCCGATTTTTGAAAATACGATGTTAACCAGAGAAACACTTGAGCGATGAAATGAAAGTCTTTGCTGAAGCCGAAGGGTTTTTAAAGACTCCTCAACGCTCATTAGTTGGAAGTATGTACGGAGATAAGATATTGCTAATGAGTCCTTTGTTGAAATGGTACTTGAAACAAGGATTGAAAGTCACCAAAGTTTATCAGCTAATAGAATATATTCCTACAAAAGCTTTTGAAGCTTTTGGAACATCGGTTTCAGACGCTAGGAGAATGGGAGATGCAGACCCTAGTCAAGAATTACTCGCTACTACTAGCAAGTTGGTAGGAAATGCTGCTTATGGAAAAACAATCACTGATAAAGAAAAACATACCACCATCAAGTTCATCGAAAGTGCCAGAAAAGCTTCATTTCGTATCAGAGGAAACAAATTTATCTCCATGGAAGAGATAGCAGATGATTTTTATGAAATCGTAACCTGTAAACAGCTAGTAAGTTTTAAAACAATTATTTTGCAATTCAAAATTTATATTCCACAAGTTTACTTTGCTAATCAGTATCACCATCATTTCAGCTAACTATGAATGTTCCAGTACACTTGGGTTTCTCCGTGCTACAGTATGCTAAACTGATAATGCTACAGTTTAACTACGACTTTATGGATAAGTAAGTAAAACCTAATTCCCTACTATTATCATGTATAAGTAAGTAAAACTTCCAAATAATTGAAGCAATCTTTTTATTTATAGATATGTTGACAGAAGTGATTTTCAATATGTTGAAATGGATACAGATATCGCATACATGGCGTTGAGCGGAACACTAGAAACACTGGTAAAGCCAAGTATGAAAAAAGAGTTTTACAATGAATATGGTGATTGGTTTCCACGACCATACTGTGACAAACATAGAGATGAATTTTTAAGAATCAAAACAATCGGTTTAGAATGGAGCATGCAAAAATGTTGTGAAAAAGTAGTAAAACATGGAAAAAGAACACCTGGATTGTTTAAAGAGGAATTTACCGGAGATGGAATTGTTGCTCTTAACTCTAACTCCTATTATTGCTGGGGAGAAAAAGGAAACAAGTTTAGCTTAAAAGGTTTGAACAAACGAATTAATCAATTGAACAAAGACAGTTATCTAAACGTATTGAACACAAAAAAAGTCGTTTATGGGTAAAAATCGAGGATTTGTAGTAAAGGATAAAAAAATGTTGACATACAAGAAAATAAAGCGAAGACTCACATATTTTTATGCTAAAAGACGAGTGTGTTCTGATGGAGTATCTACCGATTCTACTTTGGCTTAAATAAAAACCTTCATAATAGTCTTCTTTTTAGAATAGTAACTATAACTATATATATATATAATACAAAAAATCATTCATCGTATATATATATATAGACTTGATCTCAAAATGCTGATGTCATGTAGTCTCAAGTGAATAAATGAAGGTTATAGTACTTTGTACTACATAAAATCTACATTAAATTTTAATAGATATAATGTTTTCTATTATAATTATTTCCAAAATACTGTAAATTTTAACCATATAGAAGCTAATTTGAGGATTTTTTAAGATGCAATATAAAGAAAAAGACTTTGCATTGATTATCATTACAAGACCTGGTGCTTTGTATTACTTAGTCTTTACTGACCCTAGCTATATTATACAAGAATTTTTTCCTGCTTATTATGTAATAAATGTATTTATTCAAGCTAGATATAACTCCTCTCTCCTCTCTCTCAAAATACTATATGAGTTCGAGTTATGTAAAAAATTATCATAACCAAAATGCCATACATTCAAAATTTAGATGCCATATAAGTTCAAATTAAGTAAAAAAATAATCAAAACTCAAATGCCACTTAAATGCCACTCAAATGCCACTCAAGTACCCCTCAAATAAAATACAATATAAACTCGGCGAATATATTCAACGCCGTAACCCATTGCATCATCCCAGATTATGACCCCACAAAAAAACACTTGGTAGGGAGATCTGCTCATAGATTACTACTTGAATAAAAATCAAAGAAATGTAAATGCTGAAAACTTGACTTTGTTGCCGGCAATTCTATCCACAACAATCGATAGCTGATGCCGTGATAGCCTTGAAACGCTTTCATTGCTTGGCATCAGCTAATCATTGTGGGTGAAGTTTTATGAAAAAAAACTTGATTAAAAACAGTGGTAACGATGTGTGGTTAAGGATTGCCTCTATATATAATGCATTAAAATGCAATACTGGTGAAAAAAAAACAAAAACCGACCAATAATCCCAAAAACGTCTGTTAATTTAACTCTACTAAAGGTGAGAACAGCCCATCAGTTAATCATATGTTCGCTCAAAGTTACCTGGTCATTCATTGCACTAGTTACAACGGAGAATGCTGATAGTAAAAAGAGCTGGGGCTTCGATTATGGCTTCATTTTTGAAATACTCAAAATCTGGCGACTAAGTAAGTACAAACACATGTTCAACTAAGATGGCTGTCAATTTGCATTTTCACAGAGATTTGCAGGAAACATTATCATAAATATCAATTGTATCAAACGCATTATAGACACTATTATTTGTACGGTATGCATAATGTTGTTTGTAGCCACGTAGTGAACTGGATTTGACTGTGATTGTAGTATCTGGTAGACTTGAGAGAGCTTAAAACACCCGTGTAGACTTGTGTTTGGATCTGATTTTGTTCTTTGGCCCAACGAGTAGCCTGCACTTGCATCATATTTCTGTTAACATTCTTTCGTTTAATTTTCGCTTTGCAGCAAACTGACGGCTAAAACATTTAAGCCACATCAACCAAATACTTGGACTATGTATCTAATTGTCTAGAGCTCGGAACTTAACAAGTATAACACAGAGCATTAAAAGTGACCTGAACATTACGCCAAACAATCAAAGAACTTAAATAGTTCGTAACGACTTCACTCAACATGGAAGAGAGCTACTAAGTCAGCTGTAGCGGCCAAGCTCTGTTAACAACCACTGTCAGCTACTCTACTAATAATACACAGACGCCGAAGCTACTCGCACTTGTCCCTGTAAGGTGATGAGCTTGAGGAAAAGAGTATGCCTTTGCCTACTGCAAGGTGAGATTATGAGTTTGTTGTCGTTTGTAAATGAGAGTTATCAGCTTTGTTTGAGTCAATCAAGTGAAAAAAGTGTGTAGGTCCTCACAATAAACAGTGAGTCACTCTCAGTGCAACGTTGACTTGAATTAAGGTTGCATGTACAAAAATTGTTTACGGTGTTTAGTAGGTTTTTTTTTTGTCGGAGCGCCTGATTTGACAAAGATGGCTCTGACACAATCTAATGAAAAGGTGTAAAGCGCACCAACTCTCTTGCACTCGTTTCGCATTTGTGTCACCTGTTTGTTTTTGAAGAGCAATTTCGAGCAATATTACAAATGTTCGGATTAATTTTTTGCAAAAACTCGAAAAAAAAGTCCCCTTCTCCGCAAAATTCTTCTCTCGCCCCAAGGTATAGAGACCCGTACTGTCACCTCTGCACTAACACATATGTGCTTACTGCTAACTCAGTGAGGTATATATAAATTCAAACTATGGATAATACATCCTACGGTGCTAAAAGTTTACTCCGCTCAGTTCGGCAAGTAACGAACTGACTGGAAGTTCCAGTGTCTGACAATATGCAACGCCAACTGAGTATATTAGTGGTGGCTCGTGTGCAGCAAAAAAAGTAGCGAAAAACAGCCTCCGACGCAAAAGCTAACTTTTTTGGGCAAAGCGTGCATACAGTTCTTACGGCTGCCATTCGTTAGATTTTGCGCAGTTTCTTAAATCTTCTATGCAGTGAACTTGAGTAGTATGTTTCTTTCTAACTAAACATGCTTTCTCTATCAGTAAATGAGATCTTTTGTTCATCCACCGGCATGACATACACCTACTTATGGCTTTCACAGAACAATCTTGTCATTAAGGAATTATTTGCTCCGTAGATGCAAACGATTTGCGAATTGTTTACTTCTCAGTCGGGAGTTGTCTGCTCTGCATCAGCAAATATCTCACTTTTAGTTCTTCTTTCGAAGCAAAAACATTGAATTCACAACCATTGACTTTTGATTTAAAGCCTTATTTAGCTTGCATTTCTGACATTTACGCGGATCACTAATGACTGACTGCAAATGAAAGTGTTCTACTTTTTGACACGCTCACTCAACCAAGTCTTAATTACAAAGAAAGCTGTTTTGCTGTGAATACCAAATCAGTTGCTTCTAACTGAACTTGTTCGCTGGGGTGTAAGAAAGGCAATATCAGACGCCTAAGCGAGTAGTGAGCTGAAAGCAGTGTATGAAAACTCGCAAACATAAATCATGAACAGATTGAGGCTCCGTTCGCTAAACTGATTTTGTGCCTTGAATAAAATTCAAAGAATTGTAAATGCTGAAAGTTTGACTTTGTTGCTGGCAATTCTATCGACAACAATCGATAGCTGATGCCGTGATAGCCTTGAAACGCCTTCATTGCTTGGCATCAGCTAATCATTGTGGGTGAGGTTTTATGAAACAAAGTTGATTAAAAACAGTGGTAACGATGTGTGGTTAAAGATTGCCTCTATATATAATGCATTAAAATGCAATACTGGTGAAAAAAAAAACAAAAACCGACCAATAATCCCAAAAACGTCTGTTAATTTAACTCTGCTAAAGGTGAAAACAGCCCATCAGTTAATCATATATTCGCTCAAAGTTACCTGGTCATTCATTGCACTAGTTACAACGGAGAATGCTGATAGTAAAAAGAGCTGGGGCTTCGATAGTAGTAATATATGAGCAGATCTCCCTACCAAGTGTTTTTTTGTGGGGTCATATTCTGGGGTGATGCAATGGGTTACGGCGTTGAATGAATTCGCCGAGTTTATATTGTATTTTATTTGAGAGGTACTTGAGTGGCATTTGAGTGGCATTTAAGTGGAATTTGAGTTTTGATTATTTTTTTACTTAATTTGAACTTATATGGCATCTAAATTTTGAATGTATGACATTTAGGTTATGATAATTTTTTACATAACTGTATACATAATTATAACTCATAGGGTATCTAGATTTTGAATGTAAGGCATTTAAGGTTTGATAATTTTCTGTAATTCCGACTGATATGATATCTTGAAAGAGAGGAGATATATCTGAATAAATACAGTGATTAAAAATGAAACAATATGTGAATATATACATTTATTGTGTAATAGAAAGAGATAGAGGAGAGAGAGGGAGGAGAGAGGGAGAGAGAGAGGAGAGAGAGATTTTTTAGTTTTCTATACATTCATGTATATATGGTTAATTATGGACGTATTTATGGATATATTTATATCTACATAGAGAGAGGAGATATATCTACATTGAATAAATATATTGATCAAAAATGAAAATTATATGATTATATACCTGATTACATAATAAGTAGGGAAAATCTTCCTATATAATATAGCTAGAGTCAGTAAATACTAAGTTATACAAAGCAATACAACTTGTAATGACAATCAATGCATTCATACATACATACATATGGTATCTTGAGAGAGAGAAAGACAGAGAGGAGAGAGATCTTTTATTTTTCTTGCAATTAATGTATATATGGTCAATTATGTACATATTTATTGGTAAATTTATATCTACATAGAGAGAGAAGAGAGGAGATTCATCTAAATTGAATAAATACATTGATTAAAAATGAATCATTATATGATTATATACATTTATTACATAATAAGTAAGGAAAATCTCCCCACATAATATAGCTAGAGTCAGTAAATACTACGTAATACAAAGCACTACAACTTGTAATAAATACAAAGTAATAACAGTTATTGCATAGTTTGTTCCTTTACAATGATGTCTTTGATGTAGTGATGTTATATCTTAGGAAGGAAGACTTCTGTTCTATGTGCTTTTAATTTCGTAATGAACTAAAATAAAAAAATTTATGTATTAGTATAGAATGATTACGCAAAAATGTAAAATAATTACATGAATTTGAATTATAGTTCTAGTTACTTTGGATAGTTTACATTATTAGAAAAGGGAAATAACTCACCAAGTTACATTGTTCAACTTGTTCTTTCTTGAGCATTATTTTCACCAAGTGCTTTTGATTCTCTTTCATCTATCTAAAACAAAACAAAAAATACTTGCTTCATAAATATGTTGTAAGAAAATACACTAATTACACCAAAAAAGTGTTTTTTTTTACCTGAAAAAAATGTATATGTTCAACATTTTGTTGTAAAAACTACGCTAATTACACCCAGAAAATCCTATTCTTTACCATGAAAATGTATATATTCAGCATTTTGTTGTAAAGAATACACTAATTACATCAAAAAAGTCCTTTTTTCACCTAGAAAACGTATATATTCAGCATCTTGTTTAATTTATGGTAAAAATTAGTAAAACTCACCTATAGTGATATGATTGCCTTGAGTTATAGATTAGCTTTTTGAACTCTTGTTCTGGACAGTTTTTTTCAGCATCATCGAAATATAATATAAATAATTTTTAGAGTCTTCATTGATTTGGTATCATCTAAGTAGGTGATAGATCTTGAAAGGAATTCTTGCTGTGTTGGAGAAGTGCGCTGTCTTCAAAATTCATGTAGTTTGAGTCTTCATTGGTTTGGCATCATCTAAGTAGGTGATAGATCTTGAAAGAAATTCTTGCTGTGTTGGAGAAGTGTGCTGTCTTCAGAATCCATGTAGTTTGAGTCTTCATTGATTTGGTATCATCTAAGTAAGTCGTAGATCTTGAAAGGAATTCTTGCTGTGTTGGAGAAGTAGACTGTCTTCAAAATTCATGTAGTTTGAGTCTTCATTGGTTTGGTATCATTTAAGTAGGTGGTAGATCTTGAAATGAATTTTTGCTGTGTTGGAGAAGTATGCTGTCTTCAAAATTCATGTAGTTTGAGTCTTCATTGGTTTGGTATCATCTAATAAGTCGTAGATCTTGAAAGGAATTTTTTCTGTGTTGGAGAAGTATGCTGTCTTCAAATCCATGTAGTTTGAGTCTTCATTGATTTGGTATCATCTAAGTAAGTCGTAGATCTGAAAGGAATTCTTGCTGTGTTGGAGAAGTCGACTGTCTTCAAAATTCATGTAGTTTGAGTCTTCATTGGTTTGGTATCATCTAAGTAGGTGGTAGATCTTGAAATGAATTCTTGCTGTGTTGGAGAAGTGCGCTGTCTTCAAAATCGATGTAGTTTGAGTCTTCATTGGTTTGGTATCATCTAAGTAGGTGGTAGATCTTGAAAGGAGTTTTTGCTGTGTTGGAGAAGTATGCTGTCTTCAAAATTCATGTAGTTTGAGTCTTCATTGGTTTGGTATCATCTAAGTAGGTGGTAGATCTTGAAAGGAATTTTTTCTGTGTTGGAGAAGTATGCTGTCTTCAAAATTCATGTAGTTTGAGTCTTCATTGGTTTGGTATCATCTAATAAGTCGTAGATCTTGAAAGGAATTTTTTCTGTGTTGGAGAAGTATGCTGTCTTCAAATCCATGTAGTTTGAGTCTTCATTGATTTGGTATCATCTAAGTAAGTCGTAGATCTTGAAAGGAATTCTTGCTGTGTTGGAGAAGTCGACTGTCTTCAAAATTCATGTAGTTTGAGTCTTCATTGGTTTGGTATCATCTAAGTAGGTGGTAGATCTTGAAATGAATTCTTGCTGTGTTGGAGAAGTGCGCTGTCTTCAAAATCGATGTAGTTTGAGTCTTCATTGGTTTGGTATCATCTAAGTAGGTGGTAGATCTTGAAAGGAATTCTTGCTGTGTTGGAGAAGTATGCTGTCTTCAAAATTCATGTAGTTTGAGTCTTCATTGGTTTGGTATCATCTAAGTAGGTGGTAGATCTTGAAAGGAATTTTTTCTGTGTTGGAGAAGTATGCTGTCTTCAAAATTCATGTAGTTTGAGTCTTCATTGGTTTGGTATCATCTAAGTAGGTGGTAGATCTTGAAATGAATTTTTGCTGTGTTGGAGAAGTGCGCTGTCTGCAAAATCAATGTAGTTTGAGTCTTCATTGATTTGGTATCATCTAATAAGTCGTAGATCTTGAAACGAATTCTTGCTGTGTTGGAGAACTATGCTGTCTTCAAAATTCATGTAGTTTGAGTCTTCATTGGTTTGGTATCATTTAAGTAGGTGGTAGATCTTGAAATGAATTTTTGCTGTGTTGGAGAAGTATGCTGTCTTCAAAATTCATGTAGTTTGAGTCTTAATTGGTTTGGTATCATCTAAGTAGGTGGTAGATCTTGTGTAGTAGATGATGCTTCTCCGCTTGCTATCGAAGAACTGGATGCTTTCTGTGTGAAAACAGTGGCTCTTAAATAGCTAAAGTCGCACTGATTAAACCTTATGAATCAGCAGTTTTTCCAATGCTTTCGCGGGACTAAAAACTGTTTATTCCCGCGGAAGCAAGGGTTTCCATTCGTGTGAAAATAAATAATTTATTCCCGCGAAAGCAACGGTTTCTATTCGCGTGAAAATAAACTATTTATTCCCGCGAAAGCAACAGTTTCTATTCGCGTGAAAATAAATTATTTATTCCCGCGAAAGCAACAGTTTCCATTCGCGTGAAAATGAATTATTTATTCCCGCGAAAGCAACGGTTCCCATTCGCGTGAAAATAATTTATTTTTTCCCGCGAAAGCAACAGTTTTTATTTGCGTGAAAATTAACTATTTATTCCCTCGAAAGCAACAATTTCCATTCGCGTGAAAATAAATTATTTATTCCCGCGAAAGCAACAGTTTCTATTCGCGTGAAAATAAACTATTTATTCCCGCGAAAGCAACAGTTTCTATTTGCGTGAAAATAAATAATTTATTCCCGCGAAAGCAACGGTTTCTATTCGCGTGAAAATAAACTATTTATTCCCGCGAAAGCAACAGTTTCTATTCGCGTGAAAATAAATTATTTATTCCCGCGAAAGCAACAGTTTCCATTCGCGTGAAAATGAATTATTTATTCCCGCAAAAGCAACGGTTCCCATTCGCGTGAAAATAATTTATTTTTTCCCGCGAAAGCAACAGTTTTTATTTGCGTGAAAATTAACTATTTATTCCCTCGAAAGCAACAATTTCCATTCGCGTGAAAATAAATTATTTATTCCCGCGAAAGCAACAGTTTCTATTCGCGTGAAAATAAACTATTTATTCCCGCGAAAGCAACAGTTTCTATTTGCGTGAAAATAAATTCTTTGTTCCCGCAAAAGCAGCGGTTTCTATTCGCGTGAAAATAAACTATTTATTCCCGCGAAAGCAACAGTTTCTATTCGCGTGAAAATAAATTATTTATTCCCGCGAAAGCAACAGTTTCTATTCGCGTGAAAATAAACTTTTTACTCCCGCGAAAGCAACAGTTTCTATTCGCGTGAAAATAAATTATTTATTCCCGCGAAAGCAACAGTTTCTATTCGCGTGAGAATAAACTATTTATTCCCGCAAAAGCAACAGTTTCTATTCGCGTGAAAATACATTATTTATTCCCGCGAAAGCAACGGTTCCCATTCGCGTGAAAATAATTTATTTTTTCCTGCGAAAGCAACAGTTTTTATTTGCGTGAAAATTAACTATTTATTCCCGCGAAAGCAACAATTTCCATTTGCGTGAAAATAAATTATTTATTCCCGCGAAAGCAACGGTTTCTATTTGCGTGAAAATAAACTATTCATTCCCGCGAAAGCAACAGTTTCTATTCGCGTGAAAATAAACTATTTACTCCCGCGAAAGCAACAGTTTCTATTCGCGTAAAAATAAATTATTTATTCCCGCGAAAGCAACAGTTTCTATTCGCGTGAAAATAAACTATTTATTCCCGCGAAAGCAACAGTTTCCATTCGCGTGAAAATAAAACTTTTGTTCCCGCGAAAGCAACGGTTTCCATTCGCGTGAAAATAAAGTCTTTATTCCCGCGAATGGAAACCGTTGCTTTCGCGGGAATAAACAGTTTTTGTTCCCGCGAAAGCATTGGAAAAAATGCTGATTCATAGGGTTTAATCAGTGCAACTTTAGCTATTTAAGAGCAACGGTTTCACACAGAAAGCATCCAGTTCTTCAACAGCAAGCGGAGAAGCATCATCTACTACAGCTACTAGGAGACCATCCAGCATCAAGGTAAGAAATGCTAAAATAATTATTTGTCTTTAGTTAATTAAATCATCTGGCTCTAAGTGGTGATAAGATAAAAAATAATCAATAATTATTTAACACTAGTAGAAAGCTCTAATTATTTATTTTTAAAATAAATAGTAAATAATTATTTAACACTATAATAATTTCAGTATATTCACATCATTAAAAATCTAAGTTCTTTTACTTTTTTGCAGGTATGATGACGTCACACTCCAAAGCACTTTTTAAACTCCATATTGAACCAACTACAACTACCAACAACATCGACACTATCTCCACTACAACCACCAATTCCACCACCAACGGCATTCACATTGATGATAGAAGACCCAATCCTAACACCTTTAATGACACATCTTCCTGCTCAAACATCAAAACTCCTGCTGCTATAGCAATGAAACACCATGTAAGCAACCAGCATCGAGGTAAGAAGTGCTAAAATAATTATTTGTCTATAGTCAATTAAATCATCTAGTTCTTTGGAACTAGCTTTTTATTATTATTTTATTATTTAGATCACTACAACCACTAAGAGGACTCTAAGTAGAGTTAAGGTAATAAATAATTATTTAACACTAGTAAAAGGCTCTAATTGTTTATTTTTACAATGAATGATAACTGTTTTTTGTTGATAATGAAGTGAAATAATACAATATTGAAAGTTTTAATCATTTTTTGGTTGTAAAGTTCAAAATCGACCTGTAGTTCAAGGCATCATTTAATAAGCTAACCTATTTTTTCTCTCGGACTTACGGCAATTCTGTCTATCAGTGTTAAAATACTGCGATCTTGAGAGGAAACAGGGTAGGTTCTATGAGCATAAAATTATCTAGGAGAGATACTTTTATGGTCAAGAGAACGACTCCATATCGTAATAGGAGGATAACTCCATAGTGCAACTAGTTGAGTTCTTCAACTAGTGTTAAATAATTATTTATTATTCCTTACCTTAATACAGAAAGTCTCCTAGTAGTTGTAGTAGATGTTGATCCTTCAGTCACTGTTGTTGAAGTGGGATGCTTTCTTTGTAAAAACTGTGCTTCTTATATAGCTAGGTTGTACTAGGTACTAGGTACCGATTGACACGAGTTGATTTCAATGAAAAGCCTTTATAATATATAAGCAGGAAAATTCACGTGAAAACTAAAAAAATAAAAAACATTCTTCGCGGGAGTTTTCCGTCTTATATGTTATAAAGGCTGTACGCAAAAAACTCACGCGAAAACCGAAACTCAATAAAACCTTCTTCGCGGGAGTTTTCCTTCTTATGTGCTATAACAGCTTGATGCAAAAACTCACGCGAAAACAAAAAGAATAAAAAATCTTCTTCGCGGGAGTTTTCCTTCTATGTACTATAAAGGCCCTACGCGGAAAACTTACGGTAAAAAAATTGCGTGAACTTTCTGCATAAAGCCTTCATAACATAAAAGAAGGAAAACTCCCGCGAAAGAATTGTTTTCTATTTTCCGTTTTCGCGTGAGTTTTCCGTGTAAAGCTTTTATAGTATATAGAAGGAAAACTCCCGCGAAGAGAATTTTTTGACTGTTTCACTTTTCGCGTGAGTTTTT
>CALYOO010000076.1:26895-76897 GCA_945261195.1 Cryptosula pallasiana
GAAAAAGAAATTAAGCGGTTTTTCATTGTAAGAATACACAAAATTTCCATGAATCAACTTTTTTAAAGTATGGTAAAAATTAATAAAACTTACCTATAGTGATATGAATCCCTTGAGTTATAGATTAGCTTCTCGAGAGTTTGTTCTCCACAGTCTTCTTTTTCAGCATCATCGAAATGATTGAGAAAATCTTCAGATTTGGATTATCAGTCAGTTCCGAGGCTTGGACGAAGGCTTGAGGAGCCACGAGTACACTGATGTTGCAGAAAATTGAATTGTCTGCGTTTCGACTCAGTCCCTTGAACAGAATAACTCCAAATCTTTCCGATGTCACAGCAGAAGCTATTTGATGAGGAATGCGCATATCTCCGATCAGTAATTCTTCATCTACAACACTTCTGTATTGAACTAGAAGAGTCTCTTCATTCGCATTCCATCGCCTGTCAGATTTTGTTATCACTTCAGGGTTTTGGAAACATATGACACTATCTGTTGGGAAATCCTGAAGATGAGCTACCTCGAAATAAGCATTGATTTGTCTCATACTCTTTTCTGGTAATACATCAAACGCATTCTTCCACCTCAGAGTAGATCCTGTTTCTGTAGCGGCACGAAAAAATTGCTTTTCCAGTCTTTTCAACACCCATGTAGATCAAAACCAATGGTCTTATTTGTGAAGCTTCATCAACAAGTAATCCTGCTGCTAATGGAATAGTGCTCTTCACTCTAACTATCTTTCCATCCTTTTTATAGTTGTAGATGATGGTGCAGTTTGTTTCATCATGGAACTCGACGGCTAACACCTGCATAACTGTAGGTATTGGTAAATCTTCAACTTTGACTATGTTTTCAATGTTTCTTCTGGAAGCTGGAGATGAGTATTTAACAGAGAGGCGCTTTTGATGATGAGAGTTGCCAGAGTATTCAGACTGGCGCTTTGAAAGGGAATCGTAGTGCGTTGAAGAAGTACATTGTCATCAATCACCTTCCTGTCTTGTGAAGGTTTTGGTTCTTTATTCTTCAGCTGGCGGGCAGGTTGAACAGGAATCTTAGTACGTTGAAAAAGTACATTTGCTATCAACCCCCTTCCTGTCTTGTGAATGTTTTGATTCTTCATTCTTCAGTTGTTTTGTATTGACTTGTGTCGACATTCTAAAAGATAAAGTAAAAATCCTTGTTATGATTTTTTGATTTATTTTTTAAACCAATTTGAAGATATATATATATATACATATATATATGTATATTTACTCAATATCATACTGCTGTTAGTATCTAAATCGATAAAAAATTAAATTTATACTCAATAGTACATCAAGTTGACTTACCTCAAAACAGAAAGTCCTTCTAGCAGTTGTAGTAGATGATGTTGTAGTAGATCTTGCTCCTTCAGTTGCTAATGTTGAAGTGACTGCTTTCTGTCTGAAAACAGTGCTTCTTATATAGCTGAAATCATCCCATTTATCATAAGGTTAAATTAATGAAACATTGTTTTTACAGAAGAACACCAATGCTTTCGCGGAATAAAAAAATTATTTCCACGCGAATACAAACCAATGCTTTCGCGGGAATAAATAATTTATTTTCACGCAAATGGAAACCGTTGCTTTCGCGGGAATAAAGAAATTATTTTCACGCGAATGGAAACCGTTGCTTTCGCGGGAAAAAACATTTTATTTTCACGCGAATACAAACCAATGCTTTCGCGGGAGTAAATAATTTATTTTCACGCGAATGGAAACCGTTGCTTTCGCGGGAATAAACATTTTATTTTCACGCGAATTGAAACTGGTGCTTTCGCGGGAATAAAAAATTTATTTTCATGCGAATACAAACAATGCTTTCGCGGGAATAAATAATTTATTTTCACGCAAATGGAAACCGTTGCTTTCACGGGAATAAACATTTTATTTTCACGCGAATACAAACCGTTGCTTTCGCGGAATAAATAATTTATTTTCACGCGAATGGAAACCGTTGTTTTCGCGGGAATAAAGAATTTATTTTCACGCGAATGGAAACAGTTGCTTTCGCGGGAATAAACATTTTATTTTCACGCGAATACAAAGCAATGCTTTCGCAGGAATAAATAATTTATTTTCCACGCGAATGGAAACCGTTGCTTTCGCGGGAATAATTATTTTATTGTCACGCGAATGGAAACTGTTGCTTTCGCGGGAATAAAAATTTTATTTTCACGCGAATACAAACCGTTGCTTCCGCGGGAATAACTAATTTATTTTCACGCGAATGGAAAACCGTTGCTTTCGCGGGGAATAACTAATTTATTTTCACGCGAATGCAAACCGTTGCTTTCGCGGGAATAACTAATTTATTTTCACGCGAACGCAAACCATTGCTTTCGCGGGAATAACTAATTTATTTTCACGCGAATGCAAACCGTTGCTTTCGCGGGAATAAAAATTTAATTTTCACGCGAATACAAACCAATGCTTTCGCGGGAATAAAAATTTTATTTTCAAGCGAATAGAAACCAATGCTTTCGCGGGAATAAAACATTTATTTTCACGCATTTAGCTATATAAGAGACAAGGGTTTCAGACAGAGAGCATCCAGTTCAACAACGGTGAGCGAAGGAGCAACATCTACTACATCTTCCATTGCAACTACTAAGAGTTCTCTCTTCATAAAGGTAAGACTAAAAATACAATTATTTCCACTAGCTAACTTAACTATCTGAAGGCTTTATGAAATATCTATCTTTAAATTGATTATAAAGAATTGAACCAATTTTTTTTGTTTTTTCAGAATGAATACTCAAGACGTAAGAAGCCAACCATTGTATCTAAAGTCGGAATCTCAGCCTGATGAAAAAGTAAGAATTAATAAAAAAAACTATTTAACACCTGTTGAAAAAACTTTTAATTATTTTAGTTATCTAATTATCGCTTGTATTTTAGAACAATACAACAACAAACCAAATCTACTTAAAGGACTTCCTTCCAGAAATGTATCATAACTATGTGATAAATAATGATTTTGTTGAAGAAAAAGCTGTTGAACGTTTGACATTCCAAGTTATAATATTCTGTATAACTCAACACATGATGAATATGGGGATGTGTTGTAAGAAACATGATGTATCTACAGAACTTTTTGATGACATTATAAAAAACGGTTTCGAAACCGTTTTGTCAATGGTGGAAGTCGTTAATATCAATGATTTTTCAAAAGAAATTGAAAGAAGTGTTTGGAATCAAATAAATATTTCAAAAAATTATATAACATGAAGTGGAACAAAAAACTTATTATAAATTCAGAAAACATATTTATAATTATGTCCAAATAGATAAAGGTCTATCCTCTTCTGTAGGTATTTTAGAACTAATGTTAGAAGCGTTTCATACATATTTATGAAAAATTTTTAGTAGTTTTTTTATTATTTCACAATACTTTGTTCAACCTATTATATTTTATTTCTTACCAATTGAGATGTTAAAAGCAGTATGATATTAAGTAAATACATATATATATATTTGAACACATCCTTTGTTGTCTGTCTCCACATCCCAATAGTTTAATAAGCACATTCTCAATCTATCATAACTCTATGGTCTTAACTGCTTTTGTCATAAATACATATATATATATATATACAATATATATATATATATATATATATATATATATATATATATATATATATATATATATATATATATATATATATATATATATATATATATATATATATATAGATAAAACCACTTGGAAAAGTGTAGTGCTGACTATAAAGTGACTTGTATTATACTACAAAATTGTTTCATGGTACTAAACTAAAATGGTGTACCAATCTTCAGGTATAAAATACAAGTGAAGAACTGTATGTTAGAGTTTGTTGATCCCTTGGCTATTTTGACTTAAAATTGGATAAGAGGAACTTATTGAAATGTCTGCATGAGGACGCTAGCTCGTTTCTTTTGTTTAGCGTTCCTAAGTAGCTTTTGCACATAATGAGGTATTTTTCTGTTGAGCAGAGATTACAACTCCGAGCTGATGGGTTGTAAGCAGATGCTCTTTGGAGTATTTTCCAGTCTATGTTGAATGTGATGGCTTTCTCCTTCAGCGACCAAATGTATTTGCTTAGTTCTGTAGAGCTCTTGTATTTGATGTTATTGAATGATGTTGTGTGACTGTTGTACCTAGTCTTAAAATGGCTCTCTGTCAGCCCAATATAGGATTCGCTGCCGCTCTCTGATGAGACTATAGCTTGGTACACAACACTTTTTACCAAGCAGTTGTTTTTTAGTGGACATTGACTTCTATTTTTACAGTTACAGGTCCTTTGCTGCGTTGTCGTGTTTGGAGGTGGCGCTAACTTCTGCTTATTGGATGCTGATATGTTGGCTGTTATATTCGGCATGCAAGAGTAACTGATTTTAAGAGTGTTTCTATTGAACATTTTTCTAAGAGCATGGGCTGGTGTAAATATCTTGGTCACAATATGTAGGAATCTCTTGCCAATGTTGGTTGAAGTAGCCATGTTGAAAGGTGGGTGATATCTGGTTACTTTCCGGATGCGCTTTGTACTGTACTGCTTTGGAGTATTGCTCTGTTCATATGTCAGTTGGTGCAAGTAGCCGCTGGCATTGAGAGCCCTCTGATATTCTGCTGCTGCGCTACTGAAGCCTGCTTCGTCTGAGGATATTGCGCTGAGTCTTTTGTTAATTGCTGATGATAAATTCCGGATGATGGCTGGTGGGTGATTGCTGCATTTGTTGACATACACAGGTATATTGCCAGGTTTCATGTAGGGCCTGTGTGATCCGTTATGGAGATTTAGGGTGACATCTAGAAAGTTTATTATTTTCTTGTTAGCCTCGATGGTAATCTGCAGGTCATTATCCTTGAATATCCTGCACAAGCGTTTTTTATAGTGTTCGATAGCTCTGGGTGTGTCTCTTATGATTGCAAGGCCGTCATCTCTATATAGCCCTATGTTGCATGGTAGCTGCAGTTTTATGATGTTGAGCAAGTGTATTCCGACTAGTTCGCATACTTCTGCACCGTCACATGACCCCATGGTTACATCAAATAAATTTGTGTTGTTCTTTTTTATCCATGGTTGGTTTGCGGTGTAAAGGAGTGATTTTCTTGCATGATGTATGATGTCTATATATATATATATATATATATATATATATATATATATATATATATATATATATATATATATATATATATATATATATATATATATATATAAGATACTCTAGCTTTTGTCATAAATTCATATATATATATAAGATACTCTAACTAATAAATACACTCTTAGCCACTCATGCAAATATTACCCTTTTATTTTTAGAGTGTTATGGATGATCTTTCTGAAGAGCTCCTTTGCACAGATCCATATCCAAAAGAAAATAAAATTAAAAACAGCAAAACAACTCCTAAGAGAAAGAAAACTGCTCCAAAAAAGCGAGTAGTAAGGAAACGAAAAAAAAATAGTGAGAAAACAAACTACTTCCATTGATAAGAAAACAATGGAGAGTGGAGCTATAGCTCATTTAACAGTTGAATATCTCAACAAAAGGAGAGCTAGGGAATCAATAAAGTCTAAAGGTTCTCAAGTGATTGACTCACCAAAAGTTCCGGTTTGCAAAACATTTGAAGATCTTCCTATCCCAAGCATTATGCGAGTGACTGGTGTGATACATCCATCAAGTAAGGAGAAGTGTAAATACTCTCAAGTTCGCTACCATGATCCTTCAGATATAAATGAACTCGAGCCCAAAATACTTTTCTGTCCAGTTGAAATAGCTAAAAACTTCAACTGTGATAATTACCCCCCCTCCGTTTAACGTTGTATATTTGGGTAGAAAGGGAAAACCAAAAAATAAAAGTGTTCTTTGGTATGATGTCAGACGTGTTACCAGACATCCTCTAAGCAATAAGAAAGCTGAATAGGAATCACTATATTTGAGTACATTGACTAAAGGACAGCTCAAACGCTTCTTGAACATCAAGACCCTCAATAGTTTCCAACCCGGTGCTTCTTTTCCTTACGGAGATGTTGTTGATAGATTCGTTCCTCATCAATTTAAAGGAGGGCAGTCGAATGTAAGTTGTATCCGTTATACCATTGAACAATGTGGAGAAACGCTGTTGAAGACGCTTGCCATACCAGACAAATAAGCTTCAGAAGCTAACCAACATGCTCAAGGTGTGATGATCTACAGAGGAAAAACAACCCACGGAAAATTTAAGACGAAATACGATCTTTCATTTTGCTCTTCATACAGACTCGGTCAAATTTATTGGAGACAATATTGTGATCAAGCAAAGCACAACAAAGCAATATTAGAAATTGATGATGATGATGATGAACTTGAAGATTTTTTACGTGGAGATTTTGATGATTTTGAGACAAGATATGTTGCTGAAAAAAAGGATGAGATACATGATAAAACTCAGTGAGAGTTTTTTTCTATTTAATAAATTCTAATCATTGTAAATAATACTTCAACTCAATTTAGATGTAGTTGTAGTTATTTTTACCCCAAATAATTTTTTTTTTAGCAATGGATAGTCTCTAATTCAAAAAAACAAGTTGGACAATGTGACTTGGTGAGCTATTTCCCTTTTCTTTATAATGTAAACTATCCAATGTAACTAAAGCTATAATTCAAATTCATGTAATTATTTTAAATTTTTGTTTAATCATTCTATACTAATACATAACTTTTTTATTTTAGTTCATTACGAATTCAAAAGCACATAAAACAGAAGTCTCCCTTCTTAAGATATAACATCAGTACATCAAAGACATCATTGTAAAGAAAAAGACTATGTATTAATTGTTATTACTTAGTATTTACTGAGTCTAGCTATATTATATGGAGAGGTTTTCCCTACTTATTATACAATAAATGTGTATAATCATATATTGATTCATTTTAATCAATGTATTTATTCAATGTAGATATATCTCCTCTCTCCTCTTTTCCTCTCTCTCAATATGTCATATGAGTTCGAATTACAAAAAATTATCAAAAACTTAAATGCCATACATTTAAAATCTATATGCCATATAAGTTCAAATTAATTAAAAAAATAATCGAAACTCAAATGCCACTTAAATGCCACTCAAATGAAATACAATATAAACTCGGCGAATTCATTCAACGTCGTAACCCATTGCATAAACTCCGGAGTCAAATCCACAAAAAAAACACTTGGTAGGGAGATTTGCTCATATATTACTACTATCAATGCCTCAATGACTCATCTGTCCCCAGGCAGCAACCAAGTGATGCAACAAGGATGCAGGTGCAGAGCACTCCAACACCCATACAGATTTTAGGCCACAAACCCTGCTGTCACCTCGAGTCACCTCAGCCCACACATCCAGCTGGCAGCAATAAACATGAGGACACTCATTAACGACTGACAAACACGAACTTCACTGATGACCGCCCAACAAACAATGCATGCTACACTTATGATTATTTACAAGACCAACCGGCAAAAAAAGTATTGAACTAAACACAACACTGATAGTACAGCTGAGAAGAAAACAAAATTCTGATAAAGCTGGCAAAACCGGAAGCAAAAGAATACAAAACAGGAGTTAGAACACTGAAACAGCAATCTAACACTGACTGTAAAGAATACCGAAATCTTCGCAAGTCTTTTTCATCGAAAATAATTAATAATTTTGTTATTGGTAAAGATGAGCCTTAATTTTTATACACATGAACTAGGAACATTCAGAGCTACATTTTGATATAAAGAACAGTACCAATCAACAATTTGCCAACAATCGTCAAAAACAATTAAAATTTATTATTATCGTTGCCGTTTCTAAATAAATAACAGCTTACCAACCTTTAATTCCACAATCAGAAGTCTCAAACAAGCTAAGGTAATAATAAATTAATTAGATCAGAATAAAAAATTAGTTTGCTAGCTCTTTGCCAGAAAAAACTGCCATCATTGCGAAAAAATTACCGATAATGAGTACAGGAAGTGAAAGGGTCAAGGAGATTTGGAAATGTTTCCGTTTAGAATGTCATAGAGTCTTCAAACAAAAACCAAAAGATAGGCAAGACTCTGATCTACACGATGGTATAAAAATTATTTCAGTCAGTCTTCACAAATGTGTGCAATCCTCAAAAATCAGACAATTTTGAAAACGAGTAAAGATAATGCATGAAAAGTTGGACAGATAACTCCAAAACGAGCAATGTTAGCATACTGTAGAAGGAAAAAAGTTCAACATGGACTAGGCAGTGCTCAACACATATTGAGGGTAAATTTTCAAAAGGTATACCTTATGTAACATGCGAAGTCAACCTAATCAAAACTCCAAAACAGGAAATGATAAAAGTAAATTGGTGAGACAGCAAGGTACAAATGCCCACCCTGTATTCCGTATAGGGATGTGCCATGGTTCAAAAGTTTAATCAAGATTAATCTTGTTTTCAAATTTATTGATCTTAATTAATCGCAAAATTAATCTCCTGCGAGATACCTATAATTAGCTCCAATCTTCCAACATATAGTTCTGATTTTTCCGCACCTATTAAAAATTATAAGCATGGGATTGCATTATGGTGGATCGGAATTTATTTTTAGTCATAGACAATGTACACTTGAAAGAGAAAACAATGCACATTAATTTTATATGAGTTTTATACTTGTGTTTATTCAAGTTCTACTTATTAATAATTATTTTTAATTCATATTATTAGTTGCTGATACTAGTATATTACTATTTAACAGAATCACTGAAGTTGGCATTTTTATTGATCACCTATAGAATACTATATCATTTACTATTGTTGCTTATAAAATTACTTTGTTCATTTATCATATTATTGTTATTGTAAATTTTTTATCCCTTATATTATTATTGCACAACCACTGGCTGTGCAATTATAATAGAAGTGATAAAAAATTTAGCCAGTCTCATCATCTGTTACCAATCATACATGGCGTGGCTCACTCACTGTGTCTCTGTCTTAATCCTTGTGATACTCCTTTCAATTAGGTTGAGCTTGGGAATGAGAGCTGTTTGCTTAGACTGGCAGTCACAAAGGCATGCTTGAGTGCACGGCTCCGTTGTTTTGTAACTTCTACTGACTCATATAGCGTGTCTGCTGCTTGCAAGGCAGGCCATTACTGTTGCCTAGCGTGACGGTAATCACGTAGTAGTGTTTTATTGTACAGGAATTTGGGGGGTAGTGGTAGCTGTCACCTGTACAGCGGCCCACTTCCAGTGTGTGCGTAGTAGCAGTATTGCAAGTGCTCCTCAGCGAGCCTCAAGGTCGGCAGACTACTCTGTTTGAACAAGATTTGCAGCGTTGTAAGCCCGAAGACTGTACACAGTGAGGAGTTGTCGTAACTACCTTACTTTCCACTGAGTTCTTGCTCGGGCAGAATAGCTACACTGGGTCGAATCGACAGGTTGAACAATCGTTCCAGTATCACACTCCCGAAGGTAGTGTGCAGTGTAAGTCTTGCAGACTGACCACTTTCTACTGCCTATTGCTCTTGCTGTCGATCGACTTGTCCAAGTTGCTGCCAATTAATTATTTGCTAAGTGCTTATGCTTGTTTGCTTGCTTGTGTGTTTGCTCTTGTGCTTGCATCTAGTAACTTGTTCTTTATGTCTTTGCTGTGCAGATAGAATCATGAAGAAGTGAGAGTGCCAGGTTAACTCTGATTTTATTATGGAATTGCAACAGTATAAATACACAGTAGGCGGGTATGCTATAGGCAGCAGCAAAAACAAGACAATAGGTAGCTCCGCCTTGCGGCCTAATTGGCCATAGACAAAGGAAGGCGGTGAAAAAGGTTAAAAGGTTACAAGGGGGGCTGCCTCTTGTTAGGCTTGGCTGCACGGCAGCACATGTTGTTAATAAGCAAAGTAAACAAAGTAAAATAAAGTGAATATGCATATGTCTTAATAGCTGAGTAAATATGAGTGAATATAATGTACATAGAGTTCGGAATTAGATTGAGAATAGACATAGGTAGTTCGGTAGTGGATTGTTCTAGGTCGACTTGGAGTGTGCTGGCCACATTTCCCCAACATTATTTCCACATTACAAACAATAATAATGATAAACTGCCATTATTCAAACAAAATTGCAACTGTCAATTATAAAAAAGTGAAACAAACCAGTAACTACAAAGGAAAAAATGTTATTGCTACTAATGGAGATTAATTAGTTATTTGTTTTAATCGTGTTAATCTTTCGGGGAAATTTATCGCATTAATCGTGAAAATAATGCGATCAAGTCCCAGCCCTAATTCCGTAATAGCTGGGCTTGCAAACATTCTGCCCAAGAGAAGGAAACTTTCAAGCCTAATCGCAGATTCAATTGTAGTAATTGATGGCTACTGGCGATTGAAAAGCAGTTGAAACTAACCAATCAGCGATAGATTGTCATGACTCAATTTGAACGACAAAGAAATGCTAACAATGGCCAGCTACCACTAGCTGAATTGATTGGCTCAACTAACTTCATGCTGCCAATTACAAGACACCTCGATATTGTTTCAAGATAAATAATTGCTTAACAGATGAAGAGTAAAACTTACCACCTACTAATGATGTGTTAACTTAAAGAGACAAGCCATAACCAGCGATCAATTGACATTTGTGCTAAATTTCTCTGAGATTAAATGTTTTTATTGTGTTTTATTATAAAAAAAAATTTGTTGTTGTCATGTAAAAAATTAATTAACTATACTGGGGGTGGTTTCAATTAAAAGTTGCACCTAACTGGTCCTATAACCAATTAGTGACAGTTTTAATACAAACCTAGGGCCAAGCTAATCTTGTTTCAATTACGTGGTCGCTAATTAGACTGACATTGGCTAGTAAATAATCACTGCAGATTATGGAAAGCCTAGGAGTCATGCGAATTGTAAAACGCAAAAAGTAAAATGTTATTTTGAAATTTGAAAAGTGTTAATTTTTCTTTTCACATATTTTGCATGTGCATTTGATAAAAAAGTTGAAAAATTAAAATTCCAGTTTTGAACTTTTCGAAATCTGAAAAGTTTAAATGTGAATAAAAAAAAATTTTTGAGGTTACAGTCATGTGATACATGCCGACAAGGCAGAGCGTTTTATACATTAGTATCGCAAAATATGTATCATTTTTGGTCATCGAGTCAGTCAGTACATCTATTTATCATCCACAATCAACTCCCTATTCATCATCATCATGTCAGCAGCGTGGTCAAGCGTTTTAGGATGGTCCTGTATACGACATATTGTGGGTGCTTTTGAAGGCAAGTGAGTGAAATTCAAATAATCGGGAACAAGGTCAGGATGTTGTTTTTGTTGTGCAAAGCATCAAAAACTTTCATCAACACCAATCAATCAAAGAGGGTTTGGATGCTGAGCTGAATGATGATAATGATAGATATAATTATTTATTAGTTAAAATTATTAATAGTGAGTATTATTATTAATAAAGAAAATTATTAACGGTCGATTATTATTTTATTCTCAATGATGATGACAATGATTACATATTACAATCATTTATTTATATTGTTATGCAGTAACTAATTATTATTGTATATTATTCATAATAATCATCACATATAATACCATTATTGTAATAATAATTATTCTTGTTTTTTGTTGTGTACTTACAATAATAATGATAATCATACTAATAATAACGGTCTTTATTTTACTACTATATATCTTCTCTCTAGCAACTGTGATAATTATCAGATATATTAATTAATATATTATTACACCCAGGGGCGTATATTACCGGATCCGACTGACGTCTCCTCGTGAGTCAGATTTCAGTCGTGAGCAAGAAGGTCAAAAGTCGTGAGTCAATGATTTTTTTAATCATTTTTCTATTGTTATGACATTAGATTAACAATAAAGGCATTAGAGTAAAACTATTGCGCCTCTTAATCAGAAAGAGCAATTAGTAGCTCTCAATCGAAAATCTTCAATAATTTTCCCGGCCAGTAATTGGAAGTTGATCAACTTCAAAACGACAGGTTGTCTTCTACATAGAGTTTCCTTTTTATGCTGTATCCGGTTTCAGTTAACTTTTTTGGGCAAAGCGTAGTTACAGTTCTTAGGGCTGCCATTCGTTAGATTCTGCGCAGTTTGTTAAATGTTCTATGCAGCGAACTTGAGTAGTATGTTTCTTCCTAACTGAACATGCTTTCTCTATCAGTAAATGAGATATTTTGCTCATCCACTGCATGACATACACCTACTTATGGCTTTCACAGAACAGTCTTGTCATTAAAGAGTTATTTGCTCCGTAGATGCAAACAATTTGTGAGTTGTTTACTTCTCAGTCGGGAGTTGTCTGCTCTGCATCAGCAAATATCTCACTTTTGGTTCTTCTCTAGAAGCAAAAACGTTGAATTCACAACCAATGACCACGGATTTAAAGCCTTATTCAGCTTGCATTTCTGACATCTACGCCGACCGCTAATGACTGACTGGAAATGAAATTGTTCTACCTTTTGACACGCTCACTCAACCAAGTCTTAGTTACAAAGAAAGCTGTTCTGCTGTGAATACCAAATCAGTTGCTTGTAACTGAACTTGTTCGCTGGGGTGTAAGAATGGCAATATCAGACACATAAGCGAGTAGTAAACTGAAAGCAGTGTATGAAAACTCGCAAACATAAATCATGAACTTATTGAGGCTCGGTTCGCTAAACTGATTTTGTGCCTTGAATAAAAATCAAAGAATTGTAAATGCTGAAATTTTGACTTTGTTGCCGGCATTTCTATCAACAACAATCGATAGCTGATGCCGTGATAGCCTTGAATTGCCTTCAGTGCTTGGCATCATCTAATCATTGTGGGTTAAGTTTTATGAAACAAACTTGATTAAAAATTGTGGTAACGATGTGTGGTTAAGGATTGCCTCTATATATAATGCATTAATATGCAATACTGGTGAAAAACAAAACAAAAACCGACCAATTATTCGAAAAACGTCCGTTAATTCAACTCTACTAAAGGTGAGAACACTCCATCAGTTAATCATATGTTCGCTCAAAGTTACCTGGTCATTCATTGCACTAGTTACAACAGAGAATGCTGATAGTAAAAAGAGCTGGGCTTCGATTATGGCTCAATTTTTAAAATACTCAAAATCTAGCGACTAAGTAAGTACAAACACATGTTCAACTAGGATGGCTGTCAATTTGCTTTTTCACAGATTTTTGCAGGAAACATTTTCATAAATTTCAATTGTATCAAAAGCATCATAGGCACTATCATTTGTACGGTAGGCATAATGTTGTTTGTAACCACGTATTGAACTGGTTTTGACTGTGATTGTAGTGTCTGGTAGACTTGAGAGAGCTTAAAACACGTGTGTAGACTTGTGTTTGGATTGTGACTTTGTTGTTTGGCGCAACGAGTAGCCTGCACTTGCATCATAATTCTGTTAACATTCTTTCGTTTAATTTTCACTTTGCAGCAAACTGACGGCTAAAACATTTTAAGCCACATCAACCAAATACTTGGAATATGTATCTAATTGTCTAGAGCTCGGAACTTAACAATTATAACACAGAGCATTGAAAGTGACCTGAACATTACGCCAAACAGTCAAAGAATTTAAATAGTTCGTAACGACTTCACTCAACATGGAAGAGAGCTACTGAGTTGGCTGTAACGTCCAAGCTCTGTTAACAACCACTGTCAGCTACTCTACTAATAATACACAGACGCCGAAGCTACTCCCGCCTGGTCCCTGTAAGGTGATGAGCTTGAGGAAAAGAGTATGCCTTTGCCTACTGCAAGGTGAGAATATGAGTATGTTGTCGTTTGTAAATGAGAGTTATCAGCTTTGTTTGAGTCAATCAAGTGAAAAAAGTGTGTAGGTCCTCACAATAAACAGTGAGTCACTCTCAGTGCAACGTTGACTTGAATCAAAGTTGCATGTACAAAAATTGTTTATAGCGTTTAGTAGGTTTTTTTTTGTCGGAGCGCCTGATCTGACAAAGATGGCTCTGACACAATCTGATGAAAAGATGTTAAGCGCACCAACTCTCTTGCAATCGTTTCACATTTGTGTCACCTGTTTGTCTTTGAAAAGCAATATCAAGCATTTTTACAAATATTCGGATTATTTTTTTCAAATACTCGAAAAAAAAGTCCGCTTCTCCGCAAAACTCTTCTCTCTCCCCAAGGTAAAGAGACCCGTACTGTCTCCTCTGCACTAACACATTCTGCTTACTGCTGTCCTCAGTAAGGTATATACAAACTCAAACTATCTATAATATATCCTACGGTGCTAAAATTTTACCCCAATCAGTTCGGCAAGTAACGAACTGACTGGAATATCCAGTGTCTGACAATATGCAGCGCCAACTGAGTAGATTAGTGGTTGTTCGTGTGAAGCAAAAAACGTAGCAAAAAACAGCCTCCGACGCCAAAGTTAACTTTTTTTGGGCAAAGCGTGCGTACAGTTCATAGGGCCGCCATTCGTTAGACTTTGCGCAGTTTGTTAAATCTTCTATGCAGCGAACTCGAGCAGTATGTTTCTTTCTAACTGAAAATGTTTTCTCTATCAGTAAATGAGATATTTTGCTCATTCACTGCATGACCTTCACCCACTTATGGCTTTCACAGAACAGTCTTGTCATTAAGGATTTATTTGCTCCGTAGATGCAAACAATTTGTGAGCTGTTTACCTTCTCAGCCGGGAGTTGTCTGCTCTGCATCAGCAAATATCTCACTTTTGGTTCTTCTCTAGAAGCAAAAACGTTGAATTCACAACCAATGACCACGGATTTAAAGCCTTATTCAGCTTGCATTTCTGACATTTACGCCGACCCGTAATGGACTGACTGGAAATGAAATTGTTCTACTTTTTACACGCTCACTCAACCAAGTCTCAATTACAAAGAAAGCTGTTCTGCTGCGAATACCAAATCAGTTGCCTTGTAACTGAACTTGTTCGCTGGGTGTAAGAATGGCAATATCAGACACATAAGCGAATAGTAAGCTGAAAGCAGTGTATGAAAACTAGCAACCACAAATCATGAACAGATTGAGGCTCGATTCGCTAAACTGCTTTTGTGCCTTGAATAAAAATCAAAGAACTGTAAATGCTGAAATTTTGACTTTGTTGCCGGCATTTCTATTGACAACAATCGATAGCTGATGCCGTGATAGCCCTGAAATGCCTTCAGTGCTTGGCATCATCTAATCATTGTGGGTGAAGTTTTATGAACACAAACTTGATTAAAAATTGTGGTAACGATGTGTGGTTAAGGATTGCCTCTATATATAATGCATTAATATGCAATACTGGTGAAAAACCAAACAAAAACCGACCAATTTATTCGAAAAACGTCTGTTAATTTAACTCTACTAAAGGTGAGAACACTCCATCAGTTAATCATATATTTGCTGAAAGTTACCTGGTCATTCATTGCACTAGTTACAACGGAGAATGCTGATAGTAAAACGAGCTGGGCTTCGATTATGACTTCATTTTTAAAATACTCAAAATCTAGCGACTAAGTAAGTACAAATACCTGCATGCCACTTTTATACATTTCTTTTGAAGACTGTGTTATGCTATGCTTGACTCTCTGCTATGATGTACCTGTTATGGCTTTGCATTGTTCTGGGCTGCTGTCATTGGCTCTACCTCCTTATTCTTTAGAAAATAGAGCACACTGATGAATCCAGACATCTTCAATGGATGGTATGAATTTCCTATTTGAAAGCAAAGTATTTGATATGTTGTAAGCTTTTTTTGCAAGTTTTTTGTTGTTCTCATTGACAGCATGATTGGCTAATTTTACAGCTCCAGATTGTGTCGTGTATGATAATGCTTGTGCACTGGCTCTATATTCTTATCGACGAGACCTTGGATTTTTTCGAAACACGAAGTTTCTAATAGATCGGTTTTCACTACCGCAAGCACACCGGTTAGTAACAATACTCTATATAAATAATTGTTACCTTGTCACTGTTTTAACTTCTTGTTTTGCCATAATTGTTCGCTCATTGCTTTATTGTTTGACATGTGTGATTTTTATCTTTAGGGTGTAACCAAGGCTTCTGCATTGACCAGTATCCTCAGTATACATCGGTTAACACCCAAGTAGCAGAGCAGTCTAACGCACTTCTAGGTCGCCTCAGAAGTATGCTGTCATATATGAATGCGGAAAATTTCCACAAACACCTGAGACAGTTTATTCGGTTCCGCAACAGTGTTTCAAGAGCAAAGCTAGGCATGCCGGTGCAGCATGAGGAATTATTCGTATCATATGGAAAAAAGTTTTCCAAATGATATATTCTAATGCATCACCTTTCAGATGTTTAAAGTTTTTGTAAACTTGAAACCAATTTAATTGTAACTGCTTTTTAGCAACCTTTCATTTATAGATAATAAACAAAGGCTATAGCCTATAAGTATCATCCATTATATGGCTCTGATTGTACATATAGAGTTGTGTGCTGCTGTGTACACCATCTTTTGTTCGTCTGACATAACACAATGCAATGCTCAGTAATTGATTTAATGTGATCATCACAAGGCAATGTAATAATATTGCCATCATCTTCATTTTATGCCCATATAAGGTGAGTTCTCATTCAACTGAATTGTGTACAGTACCAACCTTTGGTGATGTGCGGTGGTTTTTACATAAACTTGCATAATAAAACGGTTCTATGAGATTTTTATTCAGGCTCAGTATTCATTGTTATGATCAGCAAGAAACAAGTTAGGTAAACATAGAGTTTTATTTCATGTATGTTCATGTCCATAACTGTATAACGAGTCATCTGCATCATGTAATGATGAATGTTGCACAACAGTAAGTTGTTTATCAATATCCAATACACAGCCTTTATTGGTGATGCGTTATGTAAACACAAAAGGGAAAGAGTGTATCATTTTAAACGATTGACTGAGGTGAGCATACTACATTAAAATTGTGTTAATATGCTGTATCTAGTGATCATGTGGCATTTTTACTGAGCTGTTGGTTCTGTAAGCTATAGAGGGAGCTATGGATATCTCAGCAGTCCTTCATGTAGGTGATATAACATAGTAATAAGTTACCCTGTATTATTAAAAATGTGTAGCTATAAAAATTTTAGTTGCCTATTCTAATGTACCCATCGTCTATTCACTCAGTAGGGTCTGTACTTTGTTATTGCAGCAACCGCAAGTTGAGTCAGGATCGGTAATCAATATAGCAGTTGTGCTTCCATTCAAGCAATTTGCCTCATTAAAGCTTCAATAAACCTGAAGATGCTAGAGAGAACAACTCCTAAATTAAACTTTGCGATGAGCAGAAACACATATATTGTTATCTAAATTTAAATTTATAATTTTAAGGATAAGGTCTACTGTTTTCAACACTGGAAGTAACATTTTAAAAAAAAATACGTAATTAAACATTACTGAACTCAAATATCCTTTTTATGTGTGAATTTAAAGGCCAACACCATGTTTTCTCTACACGTAACTTTAAATTATCCTACATAAATATGCTACAAACAGCGCAGCACTTAACTTTTGGTATCATTTTAAGAACCTAATGGATTTGTCTGGTCTGATCATCCTTCTTCTCTGAGTATTGAACTAGTAGCGGAACAACCATCGCAATAAAACTTTAATCAAGCTATTCCCACAAATGTTACATGAACTAAAAAATAATTTTTGGCCGCCATAAAACCCCCATAAAACTGGTGTGTTTACCCTCAAAATGTATTCATATTTTGAGTACAAGATATGTGTTGCACTGTGAGACTTTAAAAAATCTCGAAACTCTCAAAAATAACTCCGTCAACAAGGTTGTAGCCATGAAACGATTGAGTGAACTTTTGCTATAGTATTGACTTCAAATTACACATGAATGGTAGCTTGGCATTCTCACCAACTACACACACCTTATCAAAGGTGAAGACCTGCAGTTGTTTTTTTTTTGCAGGAGTTGGATAGATTGGCTCCTGTTTTGGTCAAATGAGCTCAATTGGTGACTTATGTGATAAACCTAACAATGCCCCCAACCTCCAACTCCCTGCCATACCTACTGGAAGTGCTAACACCCTGGCTCCAGCAAAGAGATGTAGCAATGGTGAGAACTGTGTGCTCAGTCACCATATTTCAAACGGATGAGATTCTATGGGAACTGGTGAAAATGGTGATCAGTAACATAAAAAGACCAGCAAGTGAACGAGTGTATGGTTGTACAGGTTCATACCGTAATTGTCGAAGAAAGTTTGCATCACCTCATAGGCAATTTGAAACAAAAATGTCAAACCACCATCAAACCGAATGCTATTTTACAACAGACTAAGGATCTCTAGCAGCATGCATCTTAAAGGAATTTGACTTTCACATCAACTAAAGCTATGGTTTTCAGCATGTTTAACCAAGGAGTTTGATTTGATCTAACCAAAGCCTGGGTTGGATACAGAATCATATCAAAAAAACAACTTATACTGACATTTTTGGCATAAACCAAAACAAATTTTTGCTGTTGTGGGGTTACACATGTATTTTCTATGTGAACCTGTTAGCAATTGACTTCAGGTTAGGTCTCAATGAATTTCTTGTAATTTAAGCTTTAGTTCGATGTATAACTTACATATGCTGATTTTTGTAGCAGCTGTACCGAGGTGACACCAAGTGTTCCAGAATATAAATAATAATTACGACAATCACCGTATGCAATGCTTTTACAGTATTCCAAAACTGGCCAAGAGAGCAATATAGACCAATATCACTATGTGTGGTTTTCTTTAAAACAAATTCCAGAATCATTGCCATGAGTTTTTGTCTTAGTATGCATATAGTTAACACGTTATTTAAAACCGCAATTATTCCTGTAATATGATATAAAACAGTAATATTATATAAAACAGTAATATGATATAAAACAGTAATATAATATAAAACAGTAATATGACATTAAACAGTAATATGATATAAAACAGTAATATGATATAAAACAGTAATATTATATAAAACAGTAATATGATATAATACAGTAATATTATATAAAACAGTAATATAATATAAAACAGTAATATGACATAAAACAGTAATATGATATGAAACAGTAATATGATATAAAACAGTAATATTATATAAAACAGTAATATGATATAAAACAGTAATATTATATAAAACAGTAATATGATATAAAACAGTAATATGATATAAAACAGTAATATAATATAAAACAGTAATATGACATAAAACAGTAATATGATATAAAACAGTAATATGATATAAAAACAGTAATATGATATAAAACAATAATATTATGTAAAAACAGTAATATTATATAAAACAGTAATATGATATAAAACAGTAATATGATATAAAACAGTAATATTATATAAAACAGTAATATGATATAAAGCAGTAATATGATATAAAACAGTAATATGATATAAAACAGTATTATTATATAAAAACAGTAATATTATATAAAACAGTAATATTATATAAAACAGTAATATTATATAAAACAGTAATATTATATAAAACAGTAATGTTAATAAAACAGTAATATTATATAAAACAGTAATATTATATAAAACAGTAATATAATATAAAACAGTAATATGATATAAAACATTAATATTATATAAAACAGTAATATTATATAAAACAGTAATATTATATAAAACATTAATATTATATAAAACATTAATATTATATAAAACAGTAATATGATATAAAACAGTAATATGATATAAAACAGTAATATTATATAAAACAGTAATATGATATAAAACAGTAATATGATATAAAACAGTAATATGATATAAAACAGTAATATTATATAAAACAGTAATATTATATAAAACAGTAATATTATATAAAACAGTAATATTATAAAACAGTAATATAATATAAAACAGTAATATGATATAAAACATTAATATTATATAAAACAGTAATATTATATAAAACAGTAATATAATATAAAACAGTAATACGATATAAAACATTAATATTATATAAAACAGTAATATTATATAAAACAGTAATATTATAAAAAACAGTAATATTATATAAAACATTAATATTATATAAAACAGTAATATTATATAAAACAGTAATATTATATAAAACAGTAATATTATATAAAACAGTAATATTATATAAAACAGTAATATTATATAAAACAGTAATATTATATAAAACAGTAATATTATATAAAACAGTAATATAATATAAAACAGTAATATGATATAAAACATTAATATTATATAAAACAGTAATATTATATAAAACAGTAATATGATATAAAACAGTAATATGATATAAAACAGTAATATTATATAAAACAGTAATATGATATAAAACAGTAATATTATATAAAACATTAATATTATATAAAACAGTAATATTATATAAAACAGTAATATTATATAAAACATTAATATTATATAAAACATTAATATTATATAAAACAGTAATACTATATAAAACAGTAATAATATATAAAACAGTAATATTATATAAAACAGTAATATTATATAAAACAGTATTATTATATAAAACAGTAATATTATATAAAACAGTAATATTATATAAAACAGTAATATTATATAAAACAGTAATATTATATAAAACATTAATATTATATAAAACAGTAATATTATATAAAACAGTAATACTATATAAAACAGTAATATTATATAAAACAGTAATATTATATAAAACAGTAATACTATATAAAACAGTAATATTATATAAAACAGTAATATTATATAAAACAGTAATATTATATAAAACAGTAATATTATATAAAACATTAATATTATATAAAACAGTAATATTATATAAAACAGTAATACAATATAAAACAGTAATATTATATAAAACAGTAATATTATATAAAACAGTAATATTATATAAAACAGTAATATTATATAAAACAGTAATAATATATAAAACAGTAATATTATATAAAACAGTAATATTATATAAAACAGTAATATAATATAAAACAGTAATATGATATAAAACAGTAATATTATATAAAACATTAATATTATATAAAACAGTAATATGATATAAAACAGTAATATTATATAAAACAGTAATATTATATACACAATCCAAAGGCAATTCTTATTACTGAACCTTGTTTTATATAAACAAACTATTTGAAAATATCATCTGAAAGCAAACTTGAAATGCACACATTTCAGCGTATAAAGGTATTTATTATCAATATACACAATTACAGGCACATTTATACAAATACATAAAATGCGATGAGCAAATAAATTATTTGTCTCTCAATGAAGTTAACTAAAAATTCAAAATGACCATTTAGGATCAGCATTATTTTAAGCGAAATTAATCTCATTTTAAAAATAACATTGTTTCACTTTTGTTTTATAAATATGAATACCCATTTTGCCTTCTTAGTTTTCCAAATACAAACTATCACAATGTGAGCAGGAAAACCTTTGTAGAAAACAAATCAAAAACAGTGCTACTTGGAAGGCTTTTAGAAGAGAGAGCTGTGCAGCCTGTAGCAGCCTGTAGTATTTGTGCTCAAACACCACCACCGCATAAAAATAACCAGGCCTGACTTGGTCTTAGACATTGAATGAGCAAAACTGGCTGGTCTTAGGAATTGTTAAATCCTAGAAAAATTCACCTGTCAATTGGAGATCAAAAAGAATTCCAGTAAAAATTCATCTATTTAGCAAATATCAGTGAAAAACAGCACTGATGTAAATACATGTATAAACAGACATATGCAATATACTAATTCTATTTATTTAAAAATAAAAGTACTCAAACTGCGGACAGCAGCAACTGTTTCGGCATTTGTTGCCTCATCAGCGCAGTACAGAGGTTAATAGGGGTGACAAAGTGAGCTTTGCGCAAGGCTAGCAGTGCTTAGAGACCTTGCGAGAGTGCTCAACCAAACCGAGGTGAGAAAGTGTAGTACAAGGAAGCGTAAAAGACAAACTTATATATAAATATATATATATAAATGCATAATATACAGGACACATACAATACATTACTCTCATTTATCTATTTACATATGCCTTCAAAATTTCCCTCAAGTCTTTCTGCATCAGCGCAGTTCTGTTACTTGCACCTAAAACCAGCAATAAAAATATTGAACATGTCTCAGCTATTTTTGTTCTTTACAGGTTGGCACATTAGTTGAGTGTGGTCTTCATTTGCGAAAAATTGCATTGGGCAGAATTTTAGGCATTAATGTTTCTATTGAATCACGCCGCAGGCAATTCGATGAAAACTATTAGGTCAGTAATCAATGGTACAATCGACCAAAAGAATCCTTTAATCATTTTTTGTGTGGCTATGCAATGTCATTCAGTTCCAGTGACATAGAGAAATTAATTTCACAGGAAAAGACCACTCAATCTACTGCCGGGTTATTCAAAATAGACTATATGTATACTTGTTACGACTGCAGTAATCTAAAAAAAATTGCCAGTTTTCAAGTTTTCATTTGCGAGTGATGATCTGCAATTGCATTGCAAGCACTCCTCCGCCTATTTTATCTCAGTGAAGTCCAAGTTTTACAGACAGTAATGATACATTGCAGGTAAAACAAACCTTTGACACCAGTGGGGGGTACAAATGGTAGTGACTGAGGGAACCAAGTTGGCTTGTTTTCTGGTGAGTAAAAGTTTCGTTTTCCATCTACAACAGTGATCATATATTACTCAATGAGCAAAAAGGTAATAATATATAAACAACACAGAACCACGAGCGAAGTTAACTGTAGCAGCTAGGTCTAGCAATATAGCTTCCAACTGCAACTGATACAATGTTAAAAAATTGAGTCAAGATGTTTTATCATGTTGGTGGGTAGCTTCAGAATAACCTAGCCTGGGAATATGGGTGTGAAGATGAACCCAAAGATAGCCTGTTCCATTATATGTTGCTCAACTTGAACAATGCACACCGATACCAACATTAATAATCATAATTAAATAACACGAATAATAAAAATCATTACTAATAACAAATAGAGTAATAAAGGGAGGAGATAGAGGCTGAAGGGAGTTTGAAGGAGAACAGAAGGATCAGGCGCTGGCATAATAAGTAACTGGAATTTATGCCAACACACATCTGAGGGGGCTCCCCGAGTATTAAAGTGCCAAGCTATTCTGGGATGTTAACATCCAGATAACAGAAATAGTTGCTAGTAAGGTGGCCAGATAGATCTGTTATGTAATGAAAATAGACATTTCTCATAGGTTTTACAATTCCAGGAGACCTGAAACTTGGAGAGGAGCAAGAAAAAACAGAGAAGTGTGCTGGTTGTTTAAATGTGTGCATGGATTAGAGCAGCGACTATGGCAACACCTGGATCTAAATCCAAAGACGTTATTGCGTTTTTACTAGTAGAACTGGACATCAGTGTGAAAGATCACCAATACAGGCTAAGGCACTGATATGAAACATGTTATTAGCAAAAGAACAGCCCATTAATGAAGGTGTCAAGAAGTTGCAGTAACTGGAATCAACATCCTTTTGGTGGTAATTAGCATAGGAATATTTTACTATACTAACCGGGATTCAGTACTTGCGATGTTAGAGAGCGCAGTTCATTTAGTGTAAAGCCATCAATATCATCAGCAGCAAAATTTGTTTCTGCCACCTCCTCTGGTACAGCTACATGTTTCATTAAAATAATATAAACCAAGAAATCATTACATAATACAACATCATAGGATTTTTTCATTCAACGTATTTTTATAGATAGCAAGCTGTACTCTGCATCACAATGCACAAGTATTGGAGTGCCTTGTCTAACCTGTAGTGCAAGTAGTAGCTCTTTTCGTACAAAAAACCTCGCCCAAAGCTGTCCTTAGAGCTTGGCTGTGGCCTGCTCTGCGAGCAATTTTAATGCTGCCTAGACACAAGTAGTAAAATACACTAAATCACAAGATAGCCACAATTAAGTAACTGAAATCACTTAGAATATGTTGCCGTGGCATCACCTACCATTAAACATAAACCTCCTGTCAGCAGCCACAGTGATAGTTAAAATCTTGACTTGTCTTCCCATAAAATCCACCTAAAAAACAAACAGGAATAATCTGATGGCAGCAGCATATGAATAAGAATCTGCCAGTTTAAAAAATAGCACTCAGTTTTTTTCTTTTTGTTAAAAAAACTAAATATATAAATAAAAACACAAATTGATATGCATGTATCTGTCATTCCAAAAGAGAAACCCCTAAACCGCTACACTGAGATAAATGAATACTAATGTAGGAACTCTCTATTAGATTAATCTAATGTATGGCGGAGGTTTAAAGTTCTCATTTGCTCCCAAGCCAAAGATGCTTTAGTACTTTCAAATAATCAAAATGAAACTAATACCAGTGACGATCGTGCTTTGATTTGGGATTTTTTTATGAACCATATCAAAAGTAACAAACGATACGAAAGTGCACATTAGCTTGCGATGGTCATTGGCTGATTTAAAATTATGATGAGTTGCGCTTTGACAGCAACACAAATATTATTTCAGCGAGCAGTTTTTTATTACTACAACCGTAGACTTATCTCTATATATCTCTATACAATACAATATTTCTGACTATACCCATCCATTGTTGTTTACAACGGGTAAGCCAGCTAATTATATATAAATACCTTTAATCTATAAAATGCTCTTGGTTAAAAATTGCAGGTGAATCTACTATCTAGCGATACCAGGAGCAAAAACAACAACATAAGCAAAAACAGCATAGTCCCTTTAAGACGATTGTAATCTTCACTTTCATATACAAGTTGAAGAAATCTAAATTTGATAAACATTTAAACTAATATATATAAGCATTTGAATGTTCTATTGAAAACATTTCATAGAAACAGTGAGACAGGAAAGCCAGGGGTGAGAGAATATGAGCAAAAATACAAACAGTATCACAATATTATAAATCGTGTTACGCACCCTTCTTCTCAAAGTACGTACTCTCCTCCGCTTTCCTTCAACAGATGCACTGCGGGGGGCTCGCTGAAATCCAAACAAAAATATTTACAAGCATACTGAAGTAATAAATGTGCACCATGCTTAAAGTATTTTTCAGAAAGTCTATGTATGTGTGCTTACCGTGGAAGTACCAGCACAGATGGTTCTTTTTTCAATCGCCGTACTAGAAACACAAAATACCTGGGTAAAACAGACAATAAACTATCACTCGACTTTTAATCGCGTACTCTAAGCCCAACGATATCCATGATCATAATTATGTACATTTTTGGCTACAGAGTAGGGCTTTGGACACGCAGTCTTGACTGCACTTGATTTATTTCAAACTCTTTTAGCCAAAAACATTTGAAAATTTTTTTTTACAGAGTTGCCCTCCCGCTAGTAAGGCGTTTGCTATAGAAGATGCAACAGATTAACAAGAGCTAGGACACAATTTTTTAAAATTTTGGCTCATTTGCATGGGAATAGGGTCTCCCAAATATTGGCTTTGTGCAGGGACTTTTATACTGCAAAATGTCAATATCTTTTAAGCTGGTTTCTCAAGCCAACAACATTTTTTCCGATTCTTTTTGTCAAATTGCTATTGTGTATATACAACAGTTTTCACGTGACAGTGGTTTGAGATCGACATAAAAAATAAATAATGGATAATCGTTAAAAAATGCAATTATCATTCTGTAATGGTCTGAAAAAAGAAGTTGGGACTATATTTTCAATATTGTTAATCTAAAATATTTTCTATTTTACTTAGACAAAAATTAAAAAGTACTAGATGATAATGAAGATATTTAGTAGTTAATTTGAAACTGGAAACTTGATGAATACCTTAGACATCCATAGACCACAATGGAACAAGTGAGTTTTGGTTGTGTAAGTTAACTTTCTCAACAGGTTAACAATAGCCAATGAGATAACGACTAAACACCCAGAGTGCATCTTGCAGAGTGGGTCTCGAGCCCATTAAAGTCATACAGGAAGAGCAACAATGACGTATAATTTATTATAAAAATGAATAATTATATGTCTGTAAAACTGTTGAAAAATGTTAAATAGTTATATTTTTGTATTCCGAAAAAAATTTATTTACCAATAAACATTCCAATATCAGATTTTTGACAATAAATTGTGACAAAAAGGTGTGCAGTTCATGCAAGCCCAATGGCCAGTGTGTTTGGGTGGAATCACATTAGGCTTGTGGGCGCAGCCTGGTGTGATATTGCAGAATGGTGAATTTAATAGAAGAGGAGATAAATTTTTAAATGGTTACTAAAAATGTCTTTACTATCTCATCATTTGCATGGTGAATTATGTGCATGATAACAAAGAAACTCACTGAGTTTCTAGCAAAATACATAATGAATACAACAATAATATTGGGTGCACATAGTTTTAATATATTTCAGAGATTACCATATGGCCACTACCACACCTTTTAGACGACGAGCCAGTTGTAGTTCTAATAGTTTTAGGTCCATGGCCATCAAAAATTTTAATGATATCTTTCTAAAATAACTTTTATTTTCCTCATTTTTAACTTTAATAATTTGTTTAGGGGTGGTTTTCACATTTTTATGTCAGTCAGCAGGCTGATTTGTTTTGCATTTTTTATTTTTTCAAGTACTTGTATCTTGGTTTTAGTTTTCCTGCTTGTTGAGACAATGAGTAACTACACACCATATTGAACTTTTTTGTCAGGTGAATGGCATTCATTAAAATAAATCATTATTGATTTATAGGGGAGAGCGAGGTGAGTTGGTCCACTGTGTGAGGTTGGCTTTTTGTTATTGTGAGAAAACTGCATGGCTGTCTTCCCGAGGCATATATTTCCTAGATGAATGACATATCCTGTTACAGTTGTAGCAAAAAACTTTCAAGGTGAGTGTGAAACTTTAAATTTCATATTTTTAATAACAATAGTAAAATTTCCTGCATGAAAATAATTTTTATTTTTACTGTTAAAAGATAAAACTATTATTATGAAAGTTTGAAAGATGAGCATATGCTTTTAAAAGCTGAGGTCGATGTAATTTAGTTGGTGTATTCTTTAGAACTTTCTAAAATTAAAGTTAGCCTAGAAGTGAAACTTTGAGGCAAATTGGCCCCTTTGATATGGGGCAGGTTGGCTGGGGGACCAACTTACCCCAGTTATAAATCTGTGCTTCAAACGGCTTGCATGTACTTCTAAAACAGTCTTATAAGATTAGCATCTTGATCTATTATATTTATATGCATGAATCAGACTTGGTATCAAGAATCTGTATATATGCATATAGAAACATGACTATATAACTCAGAAGCATTAATTTATACTGAATGGTCTGCTGCATCATTTATATTTACCTTATTAAAACATCTGTTATTGCACAATTGGTTCGTTCATGACATTTGGCAATTCTATCCCCCGTTTTGTATTTTTCCACGGATACATATATATTTACCTGGAGCTGTAGCAGAGGCAAAAGGTGCTGCAGTGAAGACGGGGTACATAAATAGTGAGTTGTTTTTATTCAGCATGCCAATCCAAGTGAGTCTTCTCCAGTGCTCCTCATCTTAGATAATCACAGGTCTCATATCTTACTGGCTACAATTGAATTGTGTCATGCATCCAAAACCACTTTGTTAACTCTACCTCCCCATACATCCCACAAATTACAACCACAGGACAGAACTTTCTATGAGCCATTAAAGCGTTACTTGAGCATGACCATGGATGATTGGCAGAGAAACAATCCAGGGTGTACCATCACCACGTATGAAATGGCACGGCTCTCACGTTCTGCTTTTAATAAGATGTATGAAAGACACCAATATTACAGCTGAATTTAAGTGAATGGGAATATTCCCTCTTGACGCAACAATTTTCACGGATGACGATTATCTGCTTTCTGATGCCACTGATCAACCAGAACCAACAACACTCGACATCCCTGTTGATGCCTCTGCTGAGCCAACACCAACATCTATGGATCAAGCACAACCAGTTATATCCACTCCTTGTACAGCATCAGTATCCTTGGTCAACAATGCAAATTTCGAGACCTCAGACCAAGTTATACCTCTACCAAAGTCAGTGTTTAGGAGAGGCCGTCGAGTTAACAACGGGCGCATTGAAGTGTCAGCTATATAATTGATTGACATATCAGTGAAGCTAAAAACTTCTGAGGCAACTAAACGACCAGCCTCTGCTTCAAGAAAGAGAAAATGGTGTGCACCAATTATACCCAAATCATTATCAGTAGACGAAGAGTTACCAATAAGACTCTCAGACTCTGAATCAGCAGATGAGGAGGAACTTACAGAACCCGTAATCTTCTGAACCTACGGCTGTGGAGGAGTATGATCTAGTTAAATATACAACTGCAAAGAAGAGGGACATTAATTATGTAGGATGTATCACAATTGTAGTTGAAGGCACCTACACAGTGACATTTCTCTGTAAAGTGAAAGATACCGATGTATCTTTCCAGTACCCTGATAATGAGGACATTGATATAGTGGATAAGTCATCTATCGCACTGAGGCTGGGGGAAGCCTACTACTGTTGGTGGGACTGAGCGAGCCATTAGAAGAATGATTTTCAGAAAATTTAATGTGCAGTAACTTTGCTCTTCATGATAACTGTAAAATAGTTTACAACTTTCCATTAGTTTATGCCTAACTGTCATAATTAGCAGTATTCAGCATAAATATGCAAATTAAAAAAGCTATGTCCCAAAATTTATCAATTTTATTTTATGTTAATGTTTCGTTGTGTATAAGTCTACCATTGTTTTTATTTCTGTAGCTTTGAAAGTATCCTCAGAGAGTAAACATTCACTAACATTGCGTGTTTTTGTTTCACAGTGTTCTACTTCAGATGCATCTTTGCTTGTCATGTACATCATATATAAATATGTATACTGCTACAAAACTTTAAATTTGGACCATATATTCTTTGTACATTTCAGAGGGCTAACCTGCCTTATCGCAGAGTTCAACTAACTCCGCTGATGGGACAGGTTGGCCTGTTTGGCATGGCGCATGGCAAGCTATTTGTCATCTTTATAGGCTGTTTCTGTACAATTTTCTTGATCACGATATATTACAAACATGTTCTAGTATCTCCAGAGAATATTTCTCAGAGATTGGCAGAACATTATAGACATTATAGTAGTTGAAACAAAAGTGGGTTCAACCTGCCCCGCCCACCCTTACAGCAATTGTAAATGAGCAGCATTCGGTCAGGAATAAGCTGTTCACCCTGCTCGAGTTTTATTCGAACACCATGGAATTAGTCGTGTGAATTCAAGCAGATGATATAACAGAAGAATGTGTACTTTGATTAGTTGGAATGCGTTGAAAAAATTGATAATCAAGGTCAACTAGCTGTGAGTGTTGAGACTTGAGCCAAACAATCACACTCCAAAGAGGGTAGTAGTAGACTACCCTCATTGCATACCCTTTCTTTGTATAGTAATTAAATAAAAAATGTGTTAAATCCATTCGCTAAAATAAACCATAACTCATTATTTATTATTAATACCTAGCCGGGGCTGGTATTATTTTTGACTGCATTGTTTTTGCTTGATTGAACAACAACTTGGACCCCGTAAAAACAAATGTGCAGGACAGGGGAGAAGACTTGTTGATTTAAACAAATATCCTTCATTCTTTTTTTTACAAATATATGAGCATGCCAAGCCTATAATAAAAGCAGCAAATTTAACTATAAGTGACACCAAGATTTTTTTGGACACACTACACTAAAATGGATCATATGTTTGAATATAACATATACCCATGTGCGTTGATCGTAATAAGAGGTCAGTCGCATTAATGACCACGATCAGCTATGATTACAGAACAGCACAAACTAAAAAGATTAAATGAGTAATGCTTGGCTATGACAGGTATACAAGTAAAACAGATTTAGCAGTGGTTATGTGTGTATTTTGTAGAGGTACACGCGATTCAATACGGGCGCATAGAGGTATGCATGGGTTCAGAAAGTTTATGTATGTAATTAGTAAGGTTAGGACGACATATGGTGTATCAAGAGTTTTTTAAGCTTAAATGGCCATAATATATGTGTTTGTTCATATGGTAAGGGTAGGTGTGGATTTGTCAGGAGCATGAATGAGTGTTTAAATACGATTGCGTCTGCGTATAGTAGAGGTATGTATGGATTTTTAGGGGTATGTGTGGGTTAATAAAAGAACATGTACATAGTTCATACACAAGTACACGTGGTTTAGTAAGATAAAATAAAAAGATAAGTTAAGCGAGTTCAGTTAGGGGCATGCACACGAGTGTTTAGTAAGGGCATGTACAAGTTTAGTACTGATACAATTGAGTTAAGCATGGGCAGGTAAATGTGTGAGTTTTTTTAGGAGCACACCCGGCTTTAGTATAGGTACAGTTTAGGATGAAAAATCTCTAGGAGCTTCCAGTGCTAATAAATACACTAACAGCTTCCTGGGCAAAGCTCTCTGGCTGTCTTGAATGGAAACCTCTGTAGCAATATACTAGTATTACAGTAGACAGGTGGGTCGAATGAGTATCAAGTAGTGAGGCTGTCGTGATGTCAATGGATTGTGCCAGCGTAAGAAGAGATGTGTTACCTATACGGGAAAGAATAATTCAGTTTGCCAATCCTTTCTCCTTTTCTAAAGGGTATACAGCCCACTTCTGATACTGAGGCATCCATGCCTTGAGTTTATAAACAAACTGTATGACTTTATTCTACATCAATGCCAGGGCAAAGGCTAAAGTTTAGTAGCACCTCACATGCATATTCAAGTGATGGCCCGCACCAAGTTTTATAAGATATGAGCTTGATTATTGCTGGATCATTACAAGGCCTGAGACTCAGTTAGCCTTCAGTAAACTTAGTTGATGTGTGTATCTCATTTAAGATCTGAAGACAAGTGTACCCCAAGATACAAGTCGATAGGGTTGGTTTTGATGGGATTCTGATCAATCCCTTGTCTGGAGGAGGTGTTTTTTTCACTAAATGCAGTTATCCCAGGGTAAGTCATGATAAACTTTTTCCATTTACCTTATTCCAGTGCACAATACCGTTCAGATCAGTGTGCAAGACTCAAACTTCCTGCACACTGATCTTTACGTATAGAAGGGAGCTATTAGCAAAGAGCCTGTGATAAATAGTTGTGCAGTAAAATATTATTTATGGACAGGAAAAATAAAACCAGTTCCGATAACACTACCCTGAGGAAACGTGGTTGCCCTATAGCATAATGAAAAAAAGAATGTCATGATATATAATGTGGTTTCAGTAGGTAGGAACAGTCAGGGCTTCTATAGCGATACCACGCATGGGCACACTGAAGTAAAATACAGAAGGGGACGCATGGGCACAATTGAAAAAAGTTATTGATGCAATAGTAGCCGGTAGATAGCTCAGCAAACCTGTTTTCGTACCACATGACTTTGCAAAAACAGCAGTACAAGATTTTTCATACTTAGATGCCAAAAACCCTTGTTGGGAGAAATTCAATAACTCTGGAACCCAGTCTTTTATAGAGGTAATTGAAATGACAGATGGTAACCAATCATTTACCTCGTAAATTTCTACTAAATTCTCCTTCCGCAACCTCGTGGTCTCGGAGTACCAAGTCTTCATACTTTGACCAAAATGTGACACTACACAGGTAACTATTCAGTTGTTTGATTATTTTTATACATGAGCATGCATGTTAGCTATATGCTGGTGTGTTGTTTTGAAAATTTGATAAAATTTTGCAAGGAAATTAATTATTCTCTGAAGGAGAGTCAAAACGAATTTTCTAGCAATGCAACAGTAGCACGAGATATCACTGTGTACAGGAATTTACTGTCAGGAGTGGTAGCGACCACCTGTACAGCGGCCCACAGTAATAAGTAAGTACAACAGTGCAGTGTACGCCTTTCCAACTCGCCTTCCACCTATCCCGAGGAGTAGGTAGAGTAGGTCGACCTAGCCGTTCGAATAACCGTTCCAGTATCACTTGCCCGTAGGTCAAGTGCAGCGTGAGTCGAGATCGACTGACCACTTTCTACTGACTGTTTATTCTAGTTGCTAGTCGACTGGTTTCAGTGCAATCCCTCTGTCCACTTTATTGTATGAGTGCTGAACTTAGCAAGTTCCTTCGCCAGTGTAATTAGTGCAAGTGCTTACTTGTATTATCTCTGTCAAGCTACCTGTGCTTTAGCATAAGTGCGCTTATGCTAGTAGATCAAACAAGCAAGTGAGAGTGTAGGCAGTAACTCTGAGTTTATTTAGACAAGACACGGGTATTTATGCAAGAAAAGTTATATAATAATGATTGACAATACACAAACAAAAGAAAGCACCGCCTTTACATTAGATTGGCTAGGCTTGTACCAATAGAACTGCTTTACATAGAACGAGGAGGTGCTTGGCAGCATGGCTGGCTGCACAAGCACATGTGTACAAAAACAAGACTAGTGCAACAACACAAACATATGAAATAAGTATAAATTAGACATGTGAGAATAAAGCATAGTTCGGCAGGTTAAATAATACACAAGCATAGACAGTTCGGTGAGCCACTGCAGTTCGGCAGTTTCAGTAGTGTTAGTATGGTCGACTTGTTGTTAGGTCGTGGCGCATTTCCTCCACAACTGTCCTTGATACGTAAATATTGCGGGCGGAGCTAAACACTGAAATAGTTTTGGTTAAATAAAATTTCATTTATTGGCTATCACAATATAATTGTTTTTAATTATTACAAAATTATCTTCAGTGCGGCTATCATCATTCCTACTGTTGAATATAAAAATATATATATGCACTTATTGTTATCATTTTCAACAATAATTTAATTGACAATAATAATAATCATTATGGTTACAGATGATGCATGCATGCATATATATACATATAGGCGAATGTAGTTAGTTAATTAGGAATTACTCTTGGTTGAGCCTCTTCACGGTACAACAGCAAGCAATGTGATTTTCATCTCAATACATTTTTTTTTTAAATTTAATTATTTAATGTTTTAATCAAATGTATGCTACTTTATTCAGCATTAATGAAACTTCTGACTCTTCCTGCAGAGGATAACATCAATTTTTAGTATGAAAGTCAGACTATGAAAATTCAGCTGTGCTAGCGATAGGATAAAAATGAGGGTGAGAGGTTTAAATTAAAAGAAACAAAGACCACATCAGAATTTCAAGTGTAAGAACTGGGTATATATATGCTAGTACACTGTACCAGTAACTTAATATTGTCAATATCCTTGGTAGGTCTACATGATTATGATTATAGAAGGGTACAACATTAGGAAGGGTGGGTAAATATGTATTGAAAAATATATAATATGATTATTATTAAAAAAATGATAGTGGTATTATTATAACAATGGCACTTCAGACACGCCAACCTACACACCAAATGGGAAAGAAATGGAACAGGTTGTCGACTGCTGCTACCTAGGAGTGACACTACAACAAGACCTTAGATTCGCCAAACACATCGAAGGAAAGATAACGAATGCTAAGAAACAGCTAGGTATGGTGAAACGTGCTCTGTACTTTGCCCCGCAGAAGGCAAATCTATTAGCGTACCAGACCTTGTGTTTACCTCACCTAGAATACGCAGCAGCAGCATGGGATCCCAGGAACAAGTTTAAAGCCAGGCAATACGCTTTATAGCAGATATAAAAGGCATAAGGGGGATAAGAGAAGCCAGAAAAAAGCTGGGCCTTCCCCTTCTTCAACAAAGGAGACAACAGCAGAGAATGAGACTTCTGATGAGGATTTTCAGCCGAGAAGATCACCACCCTGCGCTGGTGCAGGCATACGATGAGATCATAGATTGCCCGACTAACGCTATACAAACCCGAGCGCAGACTAAGGGACACCCCATCTCACTGCAAGCCAACAGCAACCTATTCCACAACAGCTTCCTGCCAAAAACAATACGCGGGCTTATTAAGCAAGGCAACACCAATACTAGAACGACTGACTCACAACCACGGACAGGCTAAATCGGACCTGTACTGACCCACAACAAATCAACCCAGAAACCAATTACTGGAAAATAATCCCACCTATGTTTACCCAATGGTCAAATAGGAGGCACCCCCAGACACCCACCCCTAGGTGATGTAGCGTGATATACCCAACGAGGTAATGAGATAAGCAGCGGTAATAATAACAATAATAATAATACATATTATTATTTGATTCGAAATATTATATATAAAACAGCTATAAAACAACATTTATTACCATTAAAAATGGTGAACATCTTTTAACTTTCTAGTCATTATGTTAGCATTTATTTTAGGCCTGATATTTATTATTATTATCAACAATAATAACAACAAAAATAATAATAATTATAAGAATATATTATCATTTTATTTAATAATTAATCGTTATTGTTATAAACAACAAAAACAATATACATATTTATTTTAATTTAACGGGGTATAACTAGAAGCCTCCAGTAGTAAAACGTGTTCCAAGGACCAATAAATAACAAACAACAACAATAATAGTTTTAGTAGCAGACCAATGACGTGGTAATAATAAATAATCAGATTAAAATTATTGCTCATTGATTATTATTATTGTCAAACAAATGCAAGTGATAGTTAATCTATTTATTTATTATTATTATTATTATCGTTATCGTCGTCGCCGTCGCCATCGTCATCGTTATCGTAATCGTTATCGTCATCATCATTATCATCATCATCATCATCATCATCATTATCATCATCATCATCATTATCATCATTATCATTATCATTATCATTATCCTCATCATCATCACTATCATCATCATTATCATCATCATTATCATCATTATCATCATCATCACCATCACCATCACCATCACCATCACCATCACCATCATCATCATCATTATCATTATTATTATTATTATTATTATTAATTATTTTGTTTAAATATTATTCCCTACTACAACCAATAGCCTTAAATCAAACACTGCGAACATATTTATCAGTAAAAACTAGGCAACTAATCACATGTGAAACAAACAACATAATAAGCATACCATATGTAAAACAAACATGCAATAGTTATTATTATAACCACCTCATTATTATTATTGTTTGCAATACCTTTCCATTTTTCTTCTAAAGTAACAAATGCCATGTAATGGGAACGATACAATGATCAAATGTAACCTACACGGTGATTGGACTAAACCTGTTGTGTGTGCGACCAGATGATTGGTGTGGCTAACTCGAGTGGCTTAACCATGGATGAAATACACCAGGATTGCCAACTGCGCCCAATCAGGTGAAGCAATTTGAACTGCCAAGTCCGTACCGGATATAGACTGTGACTGCGCGGCTTTTACAAGGAAATCGTGACATACGCTATAGTAAGGGGCCGCAGGTTGTGGTAAAATAATTTTACAGCAAGCACCGCGATTTTTTAAACCCCCAATAATGAGAACGTACCGGACACTTGTCAGATTTTTGCATGGAGTGGCGTAGTTAGCTTTTTTAATGAGAAGACAACTGAGCACTGATTCAAGAAAAGACCATGTACGTACCGGATACTGCGTAAATATCACTGTCATGGCCACTCCCATAAACGGCCTCACTTGCATCGTGGTAAAAGTTATATTGAACGGCCGTAGCTGGCAATCCTGGTGTATTTCATCCATGGGCTTAACCAAATATACGTCTCAATACATGGTTGCTAACGTTGCCAATGCAGTTTACTAGCATATAGAAAAACATTACTAATGCGACTTGTATTACTGTAATTGTTGGCCAATGCGGTTGGTGTCAATAGGCACACGCACGATTAGATAGATAATTCACATGCTAACAATAGCTTCAATTCTGTGCTGTGAGTAGTCATAGGCTTTGGGCAATTGTTGTGCCCGTGTTGATAGCTTTTAGGCTTGAGGCTTTACATTCCACAGGGACCTTCCTTCCACATTTCTACTATTAAGTACTACTAGCTAGGAGCTGCTCGTTCGTTGAAGAACTGCAACGACGTAATAAATTTTATTGAAAGTGTCTGACTGTTTTGAAGCATGAGCTGCCATTTCAGTGTTTATTCATCTTAACCATTAGTAAGTAATAACAATATATATATTTATGCGTTGTTATTTTATATTGTTGCATATCATCATTGTCTTATCAGCATCACCACAGACAATAATAAATAATAATAAATAACAATGATCAATCAATGTCACTGTCTGAGACAGTGAAATTGATTGATTATTATTATTTATTATAATCTTATTATTAGTTATTAATTTTATTCAATAAATAATAATAATAATAACAGTAAAATATAAAACAAATTATAATAATAATAATAATTTATCACTCACCATCATTGACCTCAGTAGAGTGTTATTGTGCAGGATTTCACTGTGGGGGTGTGAGTTGGTAGCTCCGCCTACCTGCACAACTTCCCGAACTGTGATGGCAAACTGTGTCTATCGCTTCAGCAATACAACCCGCCCACAGGTCGACTAGTATCCTTGGGAGTGGTGCATTACCATCCTAGTTTACTATCTAGCTGTCGGTTGCGTTAGCTATTCTAGTGCAAGGCAGAGGCCGAACTTTGAAGGGCGAACTAGTCAAAGCTAGGTTCGGCCAGCAGAGGTTCAGCTGATCTGTTTCAGTGCAAGGCAGAGGCCGAACTTTGAAGGCGAACTAGTCAAAGCTATGTTCGGCGAGCAGAGGTTCAGGCTGATCTGCTTATTAATTACTACTCGAGTAATAAGGCATTCGTTGTACGTGCATGTACTTAGCGCAGTGAAGTTATTGCTAGAGAACAAAGAAACTTCTGAGAGTGTGCAAGCTGACTCTGACTTTATTGCTGCCTAACACGGCTATTTATACAAAACATTACATAACATATTTTAGATAGATACAGACAAACAAAAGAAGCCACACCTAGCACAACTGGTTGGCTAGCATGAGCAAATCACACACAAAGGGTGGTACTAGAATAAACGGATGACTGGTTGAACATGGCACACATATAAGTTTGCACGTTAAATAGAATAATAATAAGTGTACATAGAATAAACTGTCTTAGAACGTTAGCATAGAACGATACGGTGTAGTAGCTGTAGAAGGTAAGTTATATTGTTACTACGTGTACTGCGGATGCAAGATGGCGCCGGTCCTTCACACACTCCGCCCCATTGGCGATGGTGGCCAATTAATCCACGTCGGCGGCATCGGTGGTGTGTCCTCTTACTCTCTATAGGGTTGGCTCATCTGCCGTTTGATCTCCTGGGCCCTCTCTGATAGCTTGAATGCGTCGGTTGTTACGGCATGTAACTCCTGATCGAGAGCCTCCATCCTGTGTCGGTGCTCCCTTCGACGTCTTTGTCTTTCGGCTTCCGCCGAACGCTCTCTCTCTGCACGCCAACTGTGCGGCTGCTGCTGTGGTTCCTCTCGTCTGGGGGATACCGATCTTCTTGGAGGAGTTGTCCTTCTTGGGGGAGTTGTCCTCCTTCTTTTCCGTGGGGGTGACAACTCTGACTGTTGCCCTAACCGTTCCTTCATTGGAATCCTCTCCATCTTGTCTAGGCTTGGGGTCGGTATGCCGAATGGTGGGGGTTGCTTCCACTCCATTGCCTCGCAGAAGGCGTCATATCTGGCGGCATCGACCTCGTACAGTGGTTTATGTTTACCACCGTGCTCTGGTGTCCCTCCTTGTATGCGAATATGCTTTAGAATAGCATCTCTCGAAGAGCTCTTTTTTCCACACTTGCAGAAAAAATAGGTAAGGTGTTGGGGTACGTGATACGCTACTCTCTTTTTTACGTGTTGATAATCACACCGTCGGCATTTCCATTTATCACTGTCTCCAATTTGTACCGACATTTCTTTTATTTCTCTCATCGTCTCTCCGCAGAGCCATATCTCTCTCATCACATTTGCTGTAGGCTTTGGTGTCGGTAATTCGTTTTCTACAACAGCAACACGCCTTATGTTGACAAGCGGTGATGTGTGGTGCTTCGGTATCATGTCCTCCTTGCGGGGAACAGTTACTGCTAGCCGCATTTGTCGATCTAGAGCTTTGGTCAAATTGAATTGTCACATTTGGTAGCTCCTCACCTGTAGTCGACGTGATGTCGATCTTCTCTGCTATGTGTTGTGTTACTCTTGCCATTTCTTGCTGTAGTCGTAGTTGTAGTTTTTGTGGAGAGTCCAGTTGGTTTACGCTTCTGCTGGGTAGTGAACTCCTCCTCTGCTGGTTACGGACTGAACGTTGGCTGCTCCTGCCTCTATCTTTATTTTGATTGGCATTTGCCACCACGAGTTCCTCTAGTGCCGCCCCCCACGTGGTTCCGTTAGGCTGACGTGGGATGGCGGTTTCTTGGCTAGATTCTCCGGCGGATGTTTGTTTGCAGCAATTAGGAGTTACCCTATCCTGTCGTTTGACTTCTCTAGTGACGAGTTTACTAAGTTGGGGAGTTGCGTCCTCTTGCTCATTATTTCTCCCTCGTCCTTCTTGGTGACAACTCGTCCCTTCTTCTTCTTCTTCCAACTTTCGTTTATTTCTTTTTCTTTTTACTACTGTCCAGCCGATTTCGGCCGGGTTTTCTGCTACTTTTTTCTTTAGCGTGGGGGCTAAAGGTTTCTGTGATGCCTCCCCCTCTCCTCCTGTCCCAGTGGGGGGGGGGGGGTGTCGGGTAAGTACTGTTCTCCTCCTGCTGCGTAGCCGTGATAATCATTCAACCTTTTGGGTTTTTGTCTTTCTCTTTGGGGTCGATCCAGAGGTGAGGTGGGCAACCGGCTTGGCTGCAGAGGTGGCCAATCCTCTTCATTGAGGGCTGGGGGCCTCTGGGGGCTGGGTGCCCTTCGGATGACCTCTGGGGGTGGGGTGTTTTCTCTTTCTAGGCTTCTCCTTTCTTCTCTTTCGTTTCTATAGTGCTCCATTACTTCTGGCCTTCGGGTTGGACTGCGGCTGGGCGCAGGCGAAGGCGGGGGTGACAACTCCTGGGTGTGGGGTGCCTCACCTCTCAGGGGGAGGTTTCCAGGTTCCTGGATAGGTGGTGGACTAGGGAGTTCCCTGACCAGCGGCGATCTATCCCGTGGGGGTGACGGCAATGGCAATGGTAATGGGATTGGTAGAAGTTCTACGGTCTCGGCGGGTGCCTGGCGTATCTTGGGGGGTCGTCCTCTCCTGGCTCCTTTCATATTGGGCTGGAGGGCTGGTTCCCGGCAGGGGGGGTGCCCGGCCGACCGGCTCCTGACAGGTCCTATAGTGACGCAACCTCATTCCATTCTGTATGGACCACTGTCCGTTCCTTTCTACCTTATAGGTGTGATTGGGGAAGACCTCCGTCACCTGGTAGGGCCCCACAAAGCGGGGCTGCAGCTTCGGGTTGCTGCCTTTTACTCTTCTTTTATTCTCGAGCACGACGAGTTCTCCCTTCTGAAACACGGAGGGCTCCTCGTCGTCTCGGCTCCTGATCTCTTGCTGCTGCTGTCGGAGATATTCGTGTGCCTTCTGGAGGTTCTCCTGTACCTCTGCTGTGTGTTCCAGGACATTGTGAGGGGTCCAAGGAAGGAGGCGTGCCCGTCAGTTGGTCAGGAAGGCGGACCTCCCGTCCCATTACTAACATATTGGGTGTTTCTCCTGTTGCTGAGTGAGGGGTGCTGCGACATGCCCGCATGATATGCGGCAGCAGACTGTCCCACTCATCTTGCCCTTTTGTTAGTATCAGCGTGCGAAGCGCATCTCCCAACGTCCTGTTCTGGCGTTCCACCATCCCGTTCCCTTGCTGGTGGTAAGGGGGTGGTTTGCGTCTTCTTGATGCCCCACAGACTGCATAACTCTTCGAGCAATACTGACTCGAACTGCGCTCTCTGGTCGGAGTGTAGTTGCTCGGGTAGACCCCAGTAGGCGAATACTCGCTCGTCAAGTGCCACGGCGACCGTGGGTGCTGTGGCATCGGGCAGTGCTATAGCGTCCTGCCAGCAGGTAAAGTGGTCTGTGAGGACCAGTGCCCAGCGGTTCTTCCTCTTAGTCAGAGGTAGGGGACCAACTAGGTCGATTGCCAGCCTTCTGGAACGGTCGACCGGCATACATCCGCTGTCTGTGGGGGTTTTCTGCTCTCCTTCCATTCTTTGCCACCTGGCATACCTCGCAATCCTTTATCAGTCTCCTGACCAGGGGGGAAATGCCCGGCCAGTACCAATCTAGTAGGATGCGCTGCCGTGTTCGGTGTATCCCGGCGTGGATCAGCCTGTGCGTCTCCTAGACGACTTGCGTCCTCCTGCTGGGTGGACAAACCACACAGCGCTTTGGCCTGGAAAGGTGATGGAGCGTGATGGTGAGTACTCCATCCGGGCGGATCTCCATCGCTTCTTTCCGCTCATAGAGTGTCTTCAGCTCGACACTCCCTTCAGCCAATTCTCTTTCCGTGATGCTCCCCGGTCGTCTCAGCTCGGCATAAATCCGGCGTACCGCATCCTGTCCGTCCCTCTGCTCTTGGGCTAAGATTTGGGCAGAATGTACCGGGTTTGTCACAGTGAGGTTAACCCGCTCCTCTATCTTTCCTCTCTCCTCACACTCCCTCTTCAGCATGTCTCCCGGCCGGCATAAGTCCGGCCTACCGCATTCCGTCCCTCCGACTGCTTATGAGCCGAATTCTGGGGGGAATGTACCGGGTTCAATGTGCTGAGGTCGTCTCTCACCTCTCTCTGAGGTCTCTGTCCAGCCTCCTGCTGTAGCTCTACATGGGAAGGTCCCCCATCTCTTTGCTCGATGGAGCCGCACTGCCTGCAGTCCGCACAGGGTCCTTGTCGGCTGAGTCCATCAGCATTGCCATGGTGAGTCCCTGCTTGGTGCTCGAGCTTGTATCGAAACTCCGCCAGTATCTCTAGCCAGCGAGCTATCTGATTCGATGGCTCCTTCCTTCTGCACAACCAGGGTAGGGAGGCGTGGTTCGTCCGGAGCTTGAATTCCCACCCGTAAAGGTAGGGGCGGAAATGCTTTACTGCCTTGATGACAGCGACCAGCTCCTTCCGAGTGACGCAGTAATTCCTCTCGGCTGGTGCCAGCGTCTTGATGAAATACGCAATGACGCGTTCCTTTCCTTCCTGTACTTGGGAGAGCACAGCACCGACTCCTACCGCACTGGCATCAGTGTCCAGTGTATAGGGTAAGTTGGGGTCGGGGTACCCGAGTACTGGAGCCTGGGTGAGTCTGGCTTTGAGCTGGTCGAAGGCTGTCTGCTCCGCTTGTGCCCACTTCCAGGGTGTCTCCTTGCCTGTCATTACTGTGAGGGGTTTGGCGATAGTGGCGTAATCGGGGAGGTATTGGCGATAATACCCGGCTGTTCCTAGGAACGCCTGCAGCCCCTTTACGTCCGTCGGTGCTTCCCATCTCCTGACGGCCTCCACCTTCCCTGGGTTGGTGGCCACCCCTTTTGCACTGACTACATGTCCGAGGTACTTGACCTCTTCTTGCAGCAGCTCGCATTTGGAGGGCTTCACCTTCAGGTTTGCCTGGTGGAGTCGTCCTAGCACTTCGCCTAGCCTCTGTAAGTGCGTCTGGAAGTCGGGTGCGATGATGATCACATCATCCAGGTACAGAAGCCGTGTTTTCCAGTGGAGACCTTTGAGGACCTTTTCCATGAGCCTCTGGAAGGTGGCGGGAGCTGACGTCAGTCCGAAGGGCAACACCTTCCATTTCCACAGGCCGCTTCTGGTGGTGAAGGCCGACTTATCGCTGGCGTCCTGGTCCAGGGGTACCTGCCAGTATCCACTAGTGAGGTCCAGCGTAGTAAAGTACTTACTACCGGCCAAGGCGTCCAGTGACTCGTTGATTCTGGGGATGGGGTAGGCGTCTTGTTTAGTTATATCATTCAGCCTCCGGTAATCCACACAGAACCTCCACGTGTCTTCCTTTTTCCTCACCAGCACCACGGGGGAGCTCCATGCTCCATCGGCCGGCTCGATCAGGTCCTTCTCCAAGAAGTCCTTAATTTGGCGTTCTGCCTCCGCCTCTTTCTCTGGCCCCAGGCGGTGTGGTGGGCACCGGATGGGTCGAGCCCCCTCTACTGTGGGGATCGAGTGCTCTGCTAGGGTCGTCCTGCCCAAATCTCCACTATGGCTACTAAATACCGTCTGGTATTTGACCAACAGCTCCTTTACTTGCTGCTCTTGCCATGGGCTCTGGCACCCTTTCTTGGCTTGCTGGTAGAGGTCATGTAGATGGGGGGGGGTATCTCTCTTCCTCCCATCTCGTTCCTCTGTGGTCCTTTCTCTTCGGTCAACCCCTGGACGCCACCCTCTCCCACTCCCGTAAAGGTACCAATAACCTCTCCTGCGGGTAGTCTTAGGGTGTCCTGCGTTGGGTTGAGACATCTGACCAGCACGCGCCCTTGGGCGTCTGGTTTGTTAATACTGGTGGCGATAGGTATCCCACCCTGTATACTCTCGATCACTCCATGGGGAAACACATCCCTAGAGCTCAGGTGGCACAGAATAGTTACTTCCGTCTGTGGAGGCGGCTGGGTGTCTTGTCGGACTTGCACCTTGGACACGAGATTTCTCCCGTGGCGGTCAGTACACGCCAGCTCCTTTCCTTGTATCATCAGTACTGGACGGTCAAATCCCATCTGGCATCCTTGGCTTGTCAGGAAGGGCATCCCTAGGATAACGTCCTCGTTGACCTGGCTTACTACAAAGGTCTCCTCAAACTTTACATGACGTATCCTTCCCTTCAGTGCGAGCAAGCCGTAGAATGGGAATCTAGTGCCGTCAGCCATGATCCCATGGGAATCATAGTGCTGCAGGTTGTGTTGCACGTGGCTCGGTAACCGATCAAAGACTCGCTTGGCCAACAGGTTAGTGTTGCAGCCCTTGTCGATGAGGTGTGTTACCGCCTCTCCTTCTACTCTTCCGGGTAGGTAGTAGCTCGATCAATAAGGTCGCTCGATCTGGTTGAGCTGGAGGGTCACAGGCTTCGGAATGAATCCTTCCTTCTCCAGTGGGGGCGTCTGGGTTTGCCTGTCCGTCCTTCTGGGCCTGGGTGGTTCCTGCTGCTCAACAGTCCCGTTGCCGTCCGTTTCTACTGCCACTGAGCTTTCGGGTACCGGCAGGCTGGCAAAACGGTTGTGTAGGGCGATAGGGGGACTAGTCAGGAGGTCCAGAGGAGGAGTTGCTCGCCGCATCGTCGCCGGTCCACTGGAGGGCGCCTGTGTCCTTTCCTTCTGGTGTGTCATTGCCCGTGTGCAGCCAGTCGGTTTCCCTACTGCTGCGGGCGGTAGTCGTTTCCCTGGCGACTAGGCCAAGGAACGGTTCTACATGCCTTCCGGATATGACTTATCTGCTGACATCCCCAACATCTCTTCGGTGGCTCCGTCTTCGTCTCCGCCTTGAGGTTGGCAATCTCTTTGCTCAGTCCCTCTACAGTTCGAAGTAGCTGTGCCAAGGGGTCCTGCACCTCTTGGTGTCGAGCCATCTCTTTCTGCTGGGTCATCTCTTCTTCCAGGGGGTCGGCCTCCACTGTCCTGATGTGGGGTCCGCCTAAAGGTTGGTGAGGCACCTGCAGGAACTCATTCCCTGCCAAGATTGCTTCCTCCAGATTCTGTGGGCGTACTGCCAACAAGTGTCGTTGTAAGTACGTATGCCCCAGTGTACTGTGGAAAGTCTGCATCACCAGCTCATCTCTGTTCTGCCGTGGCAGAGTGCTGTGGGCGGCCTTGATGAGGTGCTCGACCGTGAGTGCATGGTCTCTGAGGCTATCTCTGGGGTTTCGTCGGTAGCTTAGCAGTTTTGCTTGGGCGTCCGAACGAGTCATGCCAAAGGTTGCTTGCAGCGTCCGTGTCACTTCTTCAGTGGTCTCGCCTCGACCGCACCGCTCAGCTTTGCCTATCAAGGCTTGGCGTAGGTGGATCACGGTGTCTTCCGCCTGCCAATGGTTAGCGTCGGCCATCTCCTGAAACCGTTGCAAGAAATAGTCCACATCTCCTGTACCATCATACTGTGGTACTCTAAACTTATCTCGCGCTGTGGCTATTGTCATGCGGTCTAGGATGTTGGTGAGCGTACCCATCATCTGCAGGCTGGATGGATCCCTGTCTATACTCAGTGCTCTTCTTCTTTGTGCCATCCTTCTCTTCTGGGAGCTGTTTCTTGTGGGTGTCTGTCAATCCCACTGCTGCCACCAATGTGCAGGATTTCACTGTGGGGGTGTGAGCTGGTAGCTCGGCCTACCTGCACAACCTCCCGAACTGTGATGGCAAACTGTGTCTATCGCTTCAGCAATACAACCCGCCCACAGGTCGACTAGTATCCTTGGGAGTGGTGCATTACCATCCTAGTTTACTATCTAGCTGTCGGTTGCGTTAGCTATTCTAGTGCAAGGCAGAGGCCGAACTTTGAAGGGCGAACTAGTCAAAGCTAGGTTCGGCGAGCAGAGGTTCGGCTGATCTGTTTCAGTGCAAGGCAGAGGCCGAACTTTGAAGGCGAACTAGTCAAAGCTATGTTTGGCGAGCAGAGGTTCAGGCTGATCTGCTTATTAATTACTACTCGAGTAATAGAGCATTCGTTGTACGTGCATGTACTTAGCGCAGTGAAGTTATTGTTAGAGAACAAAGAAACTTCTGAGAGTGTGCAAGCTGACTCTGACTTTATTGCTGCCTAACACGGCTATTTATACAAAACATTACATAACATATTTTAGATAGATACAAACAAACAAAAGAAGCCACACCTAGCACAACTGGTTGGCTAGCATGAGCAAATCACACACAAAGGGTGGTACTAGAATAAACGGATGACTGGTTGAACATGGCACACATATAAGTTTGCACGTTAAATAGAATAATAATAAGTGTACATAGAATAAACTGTCTTAGAACGTTAGCATAGAACGATACGGTGTAGTAGCTGTAGAAGGTAAGTTATATTGTTACTGCGTGTACTGCGTGTACTGCGGATGCAAGATGGCGCCGGTCCTTCACATTATTATTAATAATAATAATAATGGTGATGATGCTATCATCAATAATAATAATTATAATTGACAACAAATCTTGTTGCTGTTAGTTATTTATTATTCGTGTTCTTCTGGTAAGTATTATTTACGCTGTGATATCATTATTATAAGCTGTAAGATAACAATAATAATACTCTCATCCAGTTATGATGAAATAATCAATAACAGATCTAAAACAACGATAGTCACATGAGCTGCTAGCCGTGGAGAGCTCACTTCCATATATGCAACCTCCAGTATGCTTCACAACAGCTTTTTACCTAGAGCTATACGTGACATGAGAGTGCTACCAGAAACCGTGTAACCGTTAGACAGCTACATGCTGTAACCATGTAATAACACTGTAGCACACTGTTTTCCTCCTGAGGCACTCCCTTTGCACCTAGTGATTTAGAGTGTCCTATCGTCACAGAGAAAAGAATAATGATAAAAAAATTATAATAAATAATAATAGCAAGAATACATAATAAATAATATCAACAACATTAACCATAATAAATAATAGTGGTAAATCTTATTCTTATCACTTTTATTTCTTCTACATTTGTTGTTATTATTGTTTTTTTTTTTGTGAACCAACCATTTCAGCAGCACATCATCTTGAGATTTATCAGGATTGGTAGGTAAGATTACCAAACTACTTTAGGTTGATGAATGATGATGGAGTTTGATTGAGGATGAATGAACCAACTCCATGTTGAACTGTTGACATAATAATAGTAATTGACAATAAATTATTAGTATTTGAAAACAACAGTTATTAATGATAATAATAGTTATCATAATTATTGGCCATGTTGTTTATTGCAAACCCCAGGGGCTACTGCTATCATATAATTAGTAGCAGCAGACAAATATGATACTGTTACTTTGTTGATCATATTAATTTTTCTGTGCACCCTGTATCGTCTGATAAATAATAAAAGTAATATGAGTTTTTCTCAGTGATAATTTTGGCAAGTACCTACAAGTATTTATCTGTGACTTGCCACGAAACAAATGCATGCTACAGCTCACTACCCACAAAACATTTGCGGAAAGGTAATTGTTAGAAAATAATTGCATCTAGTTGGCAACCGGTTTCTGTAGAGTACCTGCTACTCATTAACTGCTGATTGCCAATAATAATTTGTGTCTAGCTGGCAAGTTCAAAGTATCCCCACTGGTTGGTAAGCATTTGATTTTCTATATTGCTGCAAATGGAAAAATTACGAATGTATAGATAGCATTCACTGCTGATGGTAGGGTTTTGGACAGATACAACTGTCTTTGCCATGCATACCTACTTAGCTACCAATCCAATATACTATCTATAAACATACAACGATGACAAGTCATCGATTTTGTCTGCTCAACATTCACATTACACATTGTACTTATTAACCATATTTTTCAAATATGAATAGTCAGCGTGGAACAGCTGCTGGTAATGAAAAAAAATGTTGATTATGGTTATTATTTTCTACAATCTTCTTTATTATATGTTGACGATTCAGTTTTTTGTTTGCCTGTGCTGCTTTCCTGTTTGCTTAATAGCTTGGTGATTGAGCGTCGTTGAGTATTTTTAGCTCTAATCACTTCGGTTCTTGCATAATCCGCAGGTAACATTGTGTTTGTTTGACATGGAGTAATAAGCAACAAGTTAAATTGCTACTAAATTATACTTAAGCAGTGCTGGAGACCAGACATCTTTATTGCATTGCGCTTTCTGGTATTTCCATGATGTCTTTCCTAAATCTCATTTTTGATTGCTCACTCTAGTCTGCCTGCAAGTACCAATTCATGCAGTATTGTAGTATTGTTGATGGAAAATCATGTAGTTGACCCAATAGTGAAGATTTTAATTATCATAACCGTTAATGTTTGTGCTCCTAATGGTTGTGATTATTCTCGATAACACCGAGAATGCTGACAATGAGTGAATGAGCTACTTAGCATAAATAGTAATTTATGTTATTTTGCCTTCGTAATGGAAGTTGCTGAACTCTCTTTGGAGAGGAATTGAGACAAGTTTTTGTCAATTTTGTCTCTTGTAGGAGGCCATCATTAAATGTTTGTTTGGACCAGCTGAAGTAGGATTCTATATGAGATCCTCATTACTTATTCTAGCAAAACTTCGCAGCGTGGATACTGAGTGTTGTCAACTTTATATAGAATGTACGTCTCAGCTAATTCCTTAATTACATTTACCTATCCTTCAACCTCCGCCTCAATAGCTACTATCAGAAAATGTTTCTCACAAAAGACAACCTTAATTCTTGGTTACTTGTTATTTGTTTCTGTTTTATAGAAGCCAAACATGGTTCTTGCTGACACCAGTACTAACCGCTGTGGCAGAAGCTTGTTACTGTTTCAACTTTCACTCCATTATAAGAGGTAGGTACCACACAAAACCCGACTCAAAATATGTTTTTTGGACTAAAATGCGCAGAAAATCAGCTGGTTGTCTTCCCATTGGAATCACAACTTCCTAAAAATATGATAGCTGGAGAGAGGTTTATAAGTTGTGCTCTCTATTTCAAGGAAATTAGAAAACAACTACTACTTTTGCTAGTTGATTTGCAGCATAATTGATGGACTGCAAGAGTAGATAATTTCTGGCAAAGTTCTAGATTTTTACAACCCTTGAGTACTTTAAAAAGAAAACATTATTGTATTTGGTGCCACACAATTAGCGAAAAGTTTGTGACAATTGTTTTGTTACAAAATTTGCTCTGTTAAAAGTACTTTAACTTATGAGCTGCAATTTATTTTCTTTCAGTGGCTGACAGAATAAAAATTACTTGATTTAGTGACTGCTTGTATGCACGCACGTTTATGTTTTTTTTCCTACATTTTCTTGCATTGAGATAAAGAAACATAACCCAGTCATCTTGTTGGATTTCCAGCAAAATAGTCTGTAAACATTGAACTGACACTCATCTATAGAAAGAATCCCAACTTATATTTTCTCTGGTTGACCAAACATTGCCAAACTTGAAAGAATTAACTTTGGAGCATTATGACACTTGCCACTCCCTGACCCTTGATATCCAGAGCTAATGCAGACCTTTCTATAGTTTTAGATGCTGGTGGATGCTGTAGAATGTAAGGCTTAGAGTGGTCTCAAACAGCTCCTGTTATATTTACAACACGAAAGTAGGTATTATTTTATTGAACTGTCAATATTTGTACTATACGAGATTTTGTTGCGAGAAAGACTTCACAAAATTTGAAGAAGCAATGTCAACTCATTTCCCTTCCACAAAAATCTATTTTTTGTAATGGCGTGAATTGGTAATCGCTGAAAAGAATTTGTATGTGCTCTATGCGCAGTACTAACCTCACAATATAGCCGAATAAGCTTGTTTTATGTACATGTATATATACTTCTCTATTTCTGTTCTATTAGTCTCCTGGAATACTGTGTTTCTTTTTATTATGCATATGTACTGCAGTGTCTATGTACTTTTATGTTTATGTATGTTACCTGTGTACTACTATGTCTACGTACTACCATTTGTATGTACTACATTGTCAACATACTACTGTCCATGTAGTTCTATTTCTATGTACTACTACATATATGCCCTCCTGTGTGTTTGTACTATTGTGTCTATGTACAACAGTGTCTATGTACTATTTTGTATATATACTATCATGTCTATGCACTACTAGGTCTATGCTCTACCATGTCTATGTACTACTGTGTCTATGCACTACCATGTCTACACACGACTATATCTATGTTCCACTGTGTCTATGCACTACTGTGTCTATGTACCACTATGTCTATGTACTATTAGGTTGGAGTAGCTCTCGCAAGTAGTATATATATGTGTATATATATATAGGATCCGCGGTAGCTCTCTTCATTCGTATATAAGTTGTATCTGATGTAGCTTTACTGGGTCGGGGGTAGCTCTCGTTATTAGTATGTATGTAAGATCTAGTGTAGCTATGCTGAATTGGGGTGGCTTTATTAGTATACATATGGGATTCAGGGTATCTATGCCAAGTTGGGTTATCTGGCTCTAGTAGTGTAGTATATATTTAGTATCTGGGGTAGCTATACCGGGTAGGGTTAACTGTCTCTAGTAGTGTAGTATATAATTAGTATCCGGGGTAGCTATACCGGGTAGGGTTAAATGTCTCTAATGGTGTGGTATATATTTATCATCCGGGGTAGCTATACCGGGTAGGGGTTAAAAGCTTCTAGTGGTGTAGTATGTATTTAGTATCCGGGGGTAGCTATACCGGGTAGGGTTAAATGTCTCTAATGGTGTGGTATATATTTATCATCCGGGGTAGCTATACCGCGTAGGGTTAAATTTATCTAATAGTGTAGTATTACTCAGTATCCGGGGGTAGCTATACCGGGTAGGGTTAAATGTCTCTAATAGTGTAGTATATAATTAGTATCCGGGGTAGCTATACCGGGTAGGGTTAAATTTATCTAATAGTGTAGTATTACTCAGTATCCGGGGGTAGCTATACCGGGTAAGGTTAAGTGTCTCTAATGGTGTAGTATATATTTAGTATACGGGGTAGCTATACTGGGTAGGGTTAAAATTCTTTAGTGGTGTAATATGTATTTAGTATCCGGGGGTAGCTATACCGGGTAGGGTTAAGTGTCTCTAATGGTGTAGTATGTATTTAGTATCCGGGGGTAGCTATACCGGGTAGGGTTAAGTGTCTCTAATGGTGTAGTATATAATTAGTATCCGGGGTAGCTATACCGGGTAGGGTTAAATTTATCTAATAGTGTAGTATTACTCAGTATCCGGGGGTAGCTATACCGGGTAAGGTTAAGTGTCTCTAATGGTTGTAGTATATATTTAGTATACGGGGTAGCTATACTGGGTAGGGTTAAAATTCTTTAGTGGTGTAATATGTATTTAGTATCCGGGGGTAGCTATACCGGGTAGGGTTAAGTGTCTCTAATGGTGTAGTATGTATTTAGTATCCGGGGTAGCTATACCAGGCCAAGTAAGAATATATGAATGCTAGACTGGTGTTTGGCTGTGTGAATGTTTGTGCGAATTGCTTTGGGATT
>CALYOO010000077.1:0-20880 GCA_945261195.1 Cryptosula pallasiana
AATAGGCCCCTCCTGTGAGAAAACACTCCATATCTACTTGTATTTCCACAGTTTTTAGCCATACAGATATAATCTGTATGGCTATTGTTTTAGTAGGTTTTATTATTATTAGCCATACAGATATAATCTGTATGGCTATTGTTTTAGTAGGTTTTATTATTATTATTATTATTAGCCATACAGATATAATCTGTATGGCTATTGTTTTAGTAGGTTTTATTATTATTAGCCATACAGATATAATCTGTATGGCTATTGTTTTAGTAGGTTTTATTAGCCATACAGATATAATCTGTATGGCTATTGTTTTAGCTGGTTTTATTATTATTATTATTTTTCTTTCGCGAAGTTTCTTCTTCTATAACTACAGATTCGCTGATCAGAACTCTCTAAATATTAGTTGGTTACGTAGGTGCACATCCCGAGATTAACGAAATATTTTTTTTCAAGTTGCGAAAGTCACCATGTCACAGCTATTCCACTTTCCGCAAGCCTCTTCAACAGCCGTTTTTGTTCAATAAATGCTAAATAGCTCTGTCACTTTTCATCAAAACTGCATGATTTTTATATGAGGGTGTGCAACTATGGTAGATGTACACAGGCATCAAAAGTTCTCAATAGTAAGTTTGCAAGTTTTTCAAGGAGAGGCAATTTTTACTGATTTTCAGAAAATTTGAACTTTTTTGCTGGAAGAAATTTCAATCTAAACTGTTGAAATACAAGTAGATATCGCATGTTTTCCCACAGGAGGGGCCTATTACGACGTTATGTCATGACACGACGTTGTTGAGTGAACTGCAGTTTGATCAACAACGTCGCGTCATGACACAACGTCATAGTCTGCTGGAAGAAATTCCAATATAAACTGTTGGAATACAAGTAGATATGGCAGGTTTTCTCACAGGAGAGGCCTATTAGGACTTTAAGTCATGACACGACGTCTTTAAGCAAGCAGCAGTTTGATCAACAACATTGTGAACTGAGCTGCGTAATGACACAACGTCATAGTCTGCTCAAACGAATAGAGGCATTAGCATTGAGTAACTTACTTGGAATGTTGCCAAGTGCATGTGTACTTTGACAGACCATTTAGAGAGTTGCCTGCCATCTCGGAGAAGACAACTCCGAACGAAACACTTATTTTGCTCTTTAACTTTTGAACCGTTTGTCGCAAGTCACTAAAACTTTTTTTAATCAAAGCCATGTGTGCATGTTTTACAGCCAATAACGCCGCATACAATGGTTTCACACCACTACACGCTCTTCCATGAAAACGCAAAGCAATACCAGTTTTTATTGGTTCTTGCGTTGTTCATAACTGATCTTGGAAAACACATTGATTCAGTCACATTGACTAAGATTCCGAAAAAAATGAACAGTAGTAATAAATGAGCAGAACCGGGTTGTTTGCGTTTATTGATGTTACACATTCTACAGAGAGGACAACTCCTAAGTTATATGTGTATATATCATCAAACTGCGCAGCTTGTCTCATCTAAATGTTATATTCTGTCACTATAGTAACTGCCTAAAAACTTTGAAAGTTTGGTTGAGAGGGTAACTCCAAAAATAAACCATTTGCCGTCTTGACAAGGGAAGTTAGTCGTGTAAAAACAACTGGATGCGTTCATAATCATTCAAACCATGAGTTGCTCACTTGGAAAGCTGCCAAATTGTTTTGCATCATGTAATTTCATTAGTAGCTGCGTTTTTCACCAGATACCGAGAGGATAACTCCTCAAAAATCGCATTTCTCTCAATAACTTTCGAACCGTAAGTCAAAAATGGATCATTTTTTTTTCGTCAGACTGAGCATCTGTATGGCTTTTAATTTTTCTGCAGAAAAAATAATCTTTTCTAGTTATTATTATTATTATTATTATTTTTCTTTCGCGAACTTTCTTCTTCTATAACTACAGATTCGCTGATTGGAAGTCTCTAAAAATTAGTTGGTTACGTAGGGACACATCTGAAATTTTATGAAAGTATTTTTCTTGAGTTAAGAAAGTAACGGTGTCACAGCTATTCCACTTTCCGCAAGCCTCTTCAACAGCTATTTTTGTTCAATAAATGCTAAATAGCTCTGTCACTTTTCATCAAAACTGCATGATTTTTATATGGGGGTGTGCAGCTATGGTATATGTACACAGGCATCAACAGTTTTCAATAGTAAGCTTACAAGTTTTTCAAGGAGAGGCAATTTTTAATGATTTTGAGAAAATTTGAACTTTTTTGCTGGAAGAAATTCCAATTTAAACTGTTGAAATTACAGGTAGATATGGCGTGTTTTCTCACAGGAGGGGCCTATTAGGACGTCATGTCATGACACAACGTTGTTGAGTGAACTGCAGTTTGATCAAGGACGTTGCGTCATGACACACCGTCATAGTCAGCTGGAAGAAATTCCAATATAAACTGTTGGAATACAAGTAGATATGGCATGTTTTCTCACAGGAGAGGCCTATTAGGACTTTAAGTCATGACACGACGTCTTTAAGCAAGCAGCAGTTTGATCAACGTCGTTGTGAAGTGAGCTGTGTAATGACACAACGTCATAGTCTGCTCAAACGAATAGAGCCATGAGCATTGAGTAACCTACTTGGAATGTTGCCAAGTGCATGAGTACTTTGACATACCATTTAGAGAGTTGCCTGCCATCTCGGAGAAGATAGCTCCGAACAAAACACTTATATTGCTCTTTAACTTTTGAACCGTTTGTCGCAAGTCACTAAAACTTTTTTTAATCAAAGCCATGTGTGCATGTTTTACAGCCAGTAATGCCGCATACAATGGTTTCACACCACAACACGCTCTTCCATTTAAACTCAAAGAAATACCAGTTTTTATTGGTTCTTACGTTGATCATAACCGATCTTGGAAGACACATTGATTAAGTCACATTGACTAACATTCCGAAAAAATAATGAACAGTAGTAATATATGAGCAGAACAAGGTTGTTTATGTTTTTGAATGTTAAACATTCTACAGAGAGGACAACTCTTAGGTTGCATGTAAATATATCATCAAATTGCGCAGTTTCTCTCATCAAAATACTATGTTCTGTCACTATAGTAACTGCCTGAAACTTTGAAAGTTTTGTTGAGAGGGTAACTCCTAAAATAAACCAGTTTCCGTCTTGACAAGGGAAGTTAGTCGTGTAAAAACAACTGGATGCGTTCATAATCATTCAAACCATGAGCTGTTTACTTGGAAAGCTGCCAAATTGTTTTGCATCATGTAATTTCATTTATAGCTGCGTTTTCCATCAGATAACGAGAGGATAACTCCTCAGAAATCGCGTTTTTCTCCATAACTTTCGAACCGTAAGTCGAAAATGGATCATTTTTTTTCGTCAGACTGAGCATCTGTATGGCTTTTAATTTTTCTACAGAAAAAATAATCTTTTCTAGTTATTATTATTATTATTATTTTTCTTTCGCGAACTTTCTTCTTCTATAACTACAGATTCGCTGATTGGAACTCTCTAAAAAATAGTTGGTTACGTAGGGACACATCTGAAATTTTATGAAAGTATTTTTCTCGAGTTAAGAAAGTCACGGTGTCACAGCTATTCCACTTTCCGCAAGCCTCTTCAACAGCTATTTTTGTTCAATAAATGCTAAATAGCTCTGTCACTTTTCATCAAAACTGCATGATTTTTATATGGGGGTGTGCAGCTATGGTAGATGTACACAGGCATCAACAGTTTTCAGTAGTAAGTTTACAAGTTTTTCAAGGAGAGGCAATTTTTAATGATTTTCAGAAAATTTGAACTTTTTTGCTGGAAGAAATTCCAATTTAAACTGTTGAAATTACAAGTAGATATGGCGTGTTTTCCCACAGCAGGGGCCTATTACGACGTTATGTCATGACACGACGTTGTTGAGTGAACTGCAGTTTGATCAACAACATCGCGTCATGACACAACGTCATAGTCTGCTGGAAGAAATTCCAATATAAACTGTTGGAATACAAGTAGACATGGCAAGTTTTCTCACAGGAGAGGCCTATTAGGACTTTAAGTCATGACACGACGTCTTTAAGCAAGCAGCAGTTTGATCAACAACGTTATCAACTGAGCTGCGTAATGACACAACGTCATAGTCTGCTCAAACGAATAGAGGCATTAGCATTGAGTAACTTACTTGGAATGTTGCCAAGTGCATGTGTACTTTGACAGACCATTTAGAGAGTTGCCTGCCACCTCGGAGAAGACAACTCCGAACGAAACACTTATGTTGCTCTTTAACTTTTGAACCGTTTGTCGCAAGTCACTAAAACTTTTTTTAATCAAAGCCACGTGTGCATGTTTTACAGCCAATAATGCCGCATACAATGATTTCACACCACTACACGCTCTTCCATGAAAACGCAAAGCAGTACCAGTTTTTATTGGTTTTTACGTTGTTCATAACCGATCTTGGAAGACACATTGACTCAGTCACATTGACTAACATTCCGAAAAAAAATGAACAGTAGTAATATATGAGCAGAACTGGGTTGCTTATGTTTTTGGATGTTAAACATTATACAGAGAGAACAACTTTTAAGTTATATGTACATATATCATCAAATTGCGCAGCTTGTCTCATCTAAATGTTATGTTCTGTGACTATAGTAATTGCCTAAAAACTTTAAAGTTTTGTTGAGAGGGTAACTCCTAAAATAAACCAGTTTCCGTCTTGACAAGGGAAGTTAGTCGTATAAAGACAACTTGATGCGTTCATAATCATTCAAACCATGAGCTGCTTACTTGGAAAGCTGCCAAATTACTTTGCATCATGTAATTTCATTAATAGCTGCGTTTTCAATCAGATACCGAGAGGATAACTCCTTAAAAGATGCATTTTTCTCCATAACTTTTAAACTGTAAGTCGAATATGAACAATTTTTTTTTCGTTGAACCGTGCATCTGTATGGCTTTTATTTTCTCTACAGAGAAAACATTTTAGTCTAGTTATTATTATTATTATTATTATTATTATTATTATTTTTCTTTCGCGAACTTTCTTCTTCTATAACTACAGATTCGCTGATCGGAACTCTCTAAAAAATAGTTGGTTACGTAGGGACACATCTGAAATTTTATGAAAGTATTTTTCTCGAGTTAAGAAAGTAACGGTGTCACAGCTATTCCACTTTCCGCAAGCCTCTTCAACAGCTATTTTTGTTCAATAAATGCTAAATAGCTCTGTCACTTTTCATCAAAACTGCATGATTTTTATATGGGGGTGTGCAGATATGGTATATGTACACAGGCATCAACAGTTTTCAATAGTAAGTTTACAAGTTTTTCAAGGAGAGGCAATTTTTAATGATTTTGAGAAAATTTGAACTTTTTTGCTGGAAGAAATTCCAATCTAAACTGTGGAAATACAAGCAGATATGGCGTGTTTTCTCACAGGAGGGGCCTATTAGGACGTTATGTCATGACACAACGTTGTTGAGTGAACTGCAGTTTGATCAAGGACGTTGCGTCATGACACACCGTCATAGTCTGCTGGAAGAAATTCCAATATAAACTGTTGGAATACAAGTAGATATGGCAGGTTTTCTCACAGGAGAGGCCTATTAGGACTTTAAGTCATGACACGGCGTCTTTAAGCAAGCAGCAGTTTGATCAGCGTCGTTGTGAAGTGAGCTGTGTAATGACACAACGTCATAGTCTGCTCAAACGAATAGAGCCATGAGCATTGAGTAACCTACTTGGAATGTTGCCAAGTGCATGAGTACTTTGACATACCATTTAGAGAGTTGCCTGCCATCTCGGAGAAGATAACTCCAAACAAAACACTTATATTGCTCTTTAACTTTTGAACCGTTTGTCGCAAGTCACTAAAACTTTTTTTAATCAAAGCCATGTGTGCATGTTTTACAGCCAATAATGCCGCATACAATGGTTTCACACCACAACACGCTCTTCCATTTAAACTCAAAGAAATACCAGTTTTTATTGGTTCTTACGTTGATCATAACCGATCTTGGAAGACACATTGATTAAGTCACATTGACTAACATTCCGAAAAAATAATGAACAGTAGTTATATATGAGCAGAACAGGGTTGTTTATGTTTTTGAATGTTAAACATTCTACAGAGAGGACAACTCTTAGGTTGCATGTAAATATATCATCAAATTGCGCAGCTTCTCTCATCAAAATATTATGTTCTGTCACTATAGTAACTGCCTGAAACTGTGAAAGTTTTGTTGAGAGGGTAACTCCTAAAATAAACCAGTTTCCGTCTTGACAAGGGAAGTTAGTCGTGTAAAAACAACTGGATGCGTTCATAATCATTCAAAACCATGAGCTGTTTACTTGGAAAGCTGCCAAATTATTTTGCATCATGTAATTTCATTAATAGCTGCGTTTTCCATCAGATACCGAGAGGATAACTCCTCAAAAATCGCATTTTTCTCCATAACTTTCGAACCGTAAGTCGAAAATGGATCATTTTTTTTTCGTCAGACTGAGCATCTGTATGGCTTTTAATTTTTCTACAGAAAAAATAATCTTTTCTAGTTATTATTATTATTATTATTATTATTATTATTATTATTATTTTTCTTTCGCGAACTTTCTTCTTCTATAACTACAGATTCGCTGATCGGAACTCTCTAAAAAATTGTTGGTTACGTAGGGACACATCTGAAATTTTATGAAAGTATTTTTCTCGAGTTAAGAAAGTAACGGTGTCACAGCTATTCCACTTTCCGCAAGCCTCTTCAACAGCTATTTTTGTTCAATAAATGCTAAATAGCTCTGTCACTTTTCATCAAAACTGCATGATTTTTATATGGGGGTGTGCAGCTATGGTATATGTACACAGGCATCAACAGTTTTCAATAGTAAGTTTACAAGTTTTTCAAGGAGAGGCAATTTTTAATGATTTTGAGAAAATTTGAACTTTTTTGCTGGAAGAAATTCCAATTTAATCTGTTGAAATTACAGGTAGATATGGCGTGTTTTCTCACAGGAGGGGCCTATTAGGACGTTATGTCATGACACAACGTTGTTGAGTGAACTGCAGTTTGATCAAGGACGTTGCGTCATGACACACCGTCATAGTCTGCTGGAAGAAATTCCAATATAAACTGTTGGAATACAAGTAGATATGGCAGGTTTTCTCACAGGAGAGGCCTATTAGGACTTTAAGTCATGACACGACGTCTTTAAGCAAGCAGCAGTTTGATCAACGTCGTTGTGAAGTGAGCTGTGTAATGACACAACGTCATAGTCTGCTCAAACGAATAGAGCCATGAGCATTGAGTAACCTACTTGGAATGTTGCCAAGTGCATGAGTACTTTGACATACCATTTAGAGAGTTGCCTGCCATCTCGGAGAAGATAACTCCAAACAAAACACTTATATTGCTCTTTAACTTTTGAACCGTTTGTCGCAAGTCACTAAAACTTTTTTTAATCAAAGCCATGTGTGCATGTTTTACAGCCAATAATGCCGCATACAATGGTTTCGCACCACAACACGCTCTTCCATTTAAACTCAAAGAAATAGCAGTTTTTATTGGTTCTTACGTTGATCATAACCGATCTTGGAAGACACATTGATTAAGTCACATTGACTAACATTCCGAAAAAATAATGAACAGTAGTAATATATGAGCAGAACAGGGTTGTTTATGTTTTTGGTTGTTAAACATTCTACAGAGAGGACAACTCTTAGGTTGCATGTAAATATATCATCAAATTGCGCAGCTTCTCTCATCAAAATATTATGTTCTGTCACTATAGTAACTGCCTGAAACTTTGAAAGTTTTGTTGAGAGGGTAACTCCTAAAATAAACCAGTTTCCGTGTTGACAAGGGAAGTTAGTCGTGTAAAAACAACTGGATGCGTTCATAATCATTCAAACCATGAGCTGTTTACTTGGAAAGCTGCCAAATTGTTTTGCATCATGTAATTTCATTGATAGCTGCGTTTTCCATCAGATACCGAGAGGATAACTCCTCAAAAATCGCATTTTTCTCCATAACTTTCGAACCGTAAGTCGAAAATGGACCATTTTTTTTTCGTCAGACTGAACATCTGTATGGCTTTTAATTTTTCTACAGAAAAAATAATCTTTTCTAGTTTAGATTGGAATTTCTTCCAGCAAAAAAGTTCAAATTTTCTCAAAATCATTAAAAATTGCCTCTCCTTGAAAAACTTGTAAACTTACTATTGAAAACTTTTGATGCCTGTGTACATCTACCATAGCTGCACACCCTCGTATAAAAATCATGCAGTTTGGATGAACAATGACAGAGTTATTTAGCATTTATTGAACAAAAACGGCTGTTGAAGAGGCTTGCGGAAAGTGGAATAGCTGTGACATGGTGACTTTCGCAACTTGAAAAAAAATATTTCGTTAATCTCGAGATGTGCACCTACGTAACCAACTAATATTTAAAGAGTTATGATCAGCGAATCTGTAGTTATAGAAGAAGAAACTTCGCGAAAGAAAAATAATAATAATAATAAAACCAGCAAAAACAATAGCCATACAGATTATATCTGTATGGCTAATAATAAAACCAGCAAAAACAATAGCCATACAGATTATATCTGTATGGCTAATAAAATAATTAATGAATGATGATGTAAATGGTAGTAATAATAATAAATAAATACCAAATCATTGATCAATCAATGATCTGATGATGATCCATAAAAATGGTAAATTATTATTATTAATAATAATAATACATACATGTATAATAATAATTAAATACAGTAATATAATAATAATTAATTACAACAATTAATATAATAATAATTAGTTACAATAATAATTATATTATTATTTATAATAAATAATAATAATAACAATTATTATTATTATTAATTATAAATAATATTAATAAATAATTAAAAGCTAAATTTAACAATTGTTGTTGAGGAAAAAAATGACAGACATTACATGCAAATGCACAGATAAGCTAGTGGATAAAATGAGCTGCTATGAGTAACTATGTTATATACACCACCCTCGTTTTTTACTTTTGGGTTTCCACAAGTCACAAAACTTCAACGGCCGTCGTTTTAGGCAGTGCTGGTTTCTTTTAACAAAAAAATAAATGCAAAAAGTGGAAAATTTTTATTGCCTAGTTTCTCACAACTCAATCAGGGATGATCCAGTAAATCATTGGAAATAGTCCTTAGTCAGTAACTGAAATAAAAATCTGGCCTAAGCAGAACTGTTATTACCGTGGTTATTACCGATGTATTGACTGGTATATTGTAGAAAATTGTTCAATGTAGTGACCCTGCAGGGTCACTAATTCAATGCACTAAATTTTTAAACTCTTGCTATTTTTGAACCCGCTTTGGCGTTAACTGACATGCTAATGATGAGCACGCTTTAGCGTGGGGCGTTACCATATATATCCGCCCATGCTTGGCTTGGCTGCAAAGTAAACACCTGGAATAACATGAGTTCATATTCAACAACAACATTAAAATTAGGCACGAGTAGGGGTCTCATTGTATAATTCAATTGATGATGTCCTGGGGTCAAAGGTGATCACCAAACGCCAGACCCATTTCTACATGTATCTCTCTGAATAGCTCTCACCACATATAACCATGTGTTCATTGCTGTTTCACACCTTGGGACGACAAGTCACCTTTCTGCCATTAAGTATTATCTATTCACTGAATTGTACCTTGTTCGGTCATATATTGTCACTTTGTACCAAACTTTGTCTCTTGTTTCTCTTCCTTATTTTCTGGCTGTCCTCCACGTCTACACCGTTCCCTGTTGAAGGATTTTCTACTTGTCTCTGCTGTTTGCTCTTCATTCACCTTTTACTCAAATCAGTAAGTAATATATATATACATCACCTGGTAAAGTTAATAAATATGTGAATATATCACCAGTCCCCTACTGTTCGTTTTTGTTTTTTTTCTTTTTTTTTTTGTAGTCCAGCTATGCCAAATCGGGTGGACCTAACCGTGGGTGAGTATGGTGCAGGCTCCCATAACAGTCAGACATTATGATCTCTGGATCCGTATGTATGCACCCTGTCATTCTTTTCTTTTCACAGGGCAACTCTCTTTGTCATTTACCCTCTCGGAGGAACATGAGCTGAAAATGCTGGTTCTGGCGGCCGGCCTGGCGGCGGTTGCACTCCTGGCCTCGGCTGCCCATAACCAGGCACAAAGGAGGCGGTAAATCATGAGTTCCACTCTAACTATTAACCTTATAATCTACTCTAATCTAATCATTAATCTAATATATATATTCCATACCCTATAGTACAGGCTCACATACACCATATTCAACTAACTGTAATAGAAATATATTTTGTACCTCTTGTACCTGTATTCTCTCTTGTGTCAAACATAGGGTGGCAAAAATAGGTGTCCTGGCTCAACTGCTTGTTCTATGTTGGAGTTGGCTGCTCTGTTCGTCCTTCAATCATTAGTCATCGCTTGTTTCCAACCAACTTCCCTTTAGCTTTCAGACACGTGATATATCATAATTGCCTTCGGCCATGACACTTTCTTGCTTATTCAGTAGAAAGAAAGGTGGCACAAATTTTCAATACATAATTGTCAATATAACTACAGGGTAATACTTATTAGTGCCTGATAACGTGAATATCTAAAAAAAATTAAAAATTAACCTCTAACAACAACAACTACTAGGAGTATGAATATGGATTAAAATGCAAGAAAACATACACTGACTAGTTCAAGGAATTGCCGGATTATCTACTACTGGGTGAGTAACATTTACACTACTTATTTTATAGCTAGGGTATACATGTATGACTGTAGTAGTATAACTGGCAGTAGTTAATAATAATAAATAAGTCAGTAGATAATAACGAATGAGTAGTCAGCAACAACTAGCAAGCCTCTTGCATGTCAGATAAGAATGATTCGTAGTAGTGGTATGACTCACCTGAATGTGGCAGTGCAGTCAAGCTACAAAAGTAAACATACTTACCTGAAAATGAGTTTCCTGGTTATCACTTAGTTCTCTCCCTCAGATTGTATCTGGGGGCTGCTTTGGGGCCTACAGGTTCGACTGGGGCAGCCACTACTCTGCTCTCGCTAGGTGGTGCCGTCAATGGTAGGGGTCTGGCTTTAGAAACATAGCTAGCTGGTTGAAAAGCTTCCAGGGGAGAACGCGCTTGTTTTAGCCGCTCTAAGTGGACCAGAAATTCGACGCCATTCGGTTGTCCGTCCGTACCGAGGTCTTTAATAATGGCGTTCAATCCCCTGAGCTGTGTTATCTGGTAGGGGCCGTGGAAGGTCATGGTGAACTTTCTGACGTCCCCTGGTTTGACTGTTGGCACTGAAACATACACCACATCATCAACATTGTACTTGTGCGGGGTGATATGTAAATCATGGTAGTATTTGTAGGTCTTCTGGGCAGTGTCTATGTGGTCGCTGGCGAGTTTCCAGGCATCCGCTAAGCTGATCCTGGTCACCTCTAATTCCTCGTGCTGGGTTGTCTTCTTCTGGTTGCTCTGAATGAAGTTGGCTATGGTAGTGACCGTGGTCTGTACCATCCTGCAGTGGTGGCCTATGGATCTGTACTGGATGAGATTGGGTTTGCACAATTCCATCATCCTCGCCACTGGAAGGTCCTCATTTGTGCAGTTGTGCATTACACACTTTGGTGTTGCAGGTAGACGGAATTTGGCTATAGGGCGGTCCGTCCTACAGATCATTGTACTCTGAGCAGCTACAGAAGGACAGAGTATGAGCAAACAGATAAGCCGTATGACAATTGTTGGAAGTGTGCCGCTTGTGCTAGCGACAGATCTCGTCATACAGATTAACATGGTCAGAAGACTCAAAAAATTATGCCAAGTAACCTCACTTCCCTGTCTACATGTGCCTGTTTGCTCTCCTAAGTGTCCATCTGTCATCTCCTCCTTCTCTTTGTTCCACATCTCCTTGAAATGATCCATCTTCTGCTTGTCACCGTCGCCATCCTTGCCAGTCTCAGCTCCTGCTGCTTTCTCGTCAGTTACCTCTATGCTACCTATCTCTTCTGCCACTGTCTCGTCCACCTCAAAGCTGTACACCTCCACGTCAGCATCATCTACTTCTCCCCCAATGCTTATTGGTCCAATCTCCTCCATCCATTGTATGACGTTACAGTCAAACACGCCCCCATTCTCAAACGCATTTACTCCTGCCATGTGTGGTGCCTCCCTGCGCATACCTCCATATTGGCGGGTTGGATCCTGGGGATCTGCAGCGGACTGTGGCCATGCGTGTCTAGGTGGTGGTGGTGGAGGGTATGTATAACTGTGGTTAGGGGGTTGGTGACCTTGGTAGTGTTGCGGTGGTGGGTGATTATAATGGTTAGGTGGTAGATTGTCATTAACATACCTCGGATTTTCCTTCCCATTGTTTCGGTGGTAGTTGTTCTCTCTTGGTGGCGGGTCATAGCGTTGGTAGCCTTGGTTCCTTCCTTGTGTGTTTTGGGTGCAATCGCGTTTGAAATGGCCTTTCCCATGGCATAGGAAGCATAGACCATCCTCACGCGCGGAGTTGCGTCCCCCTCTTCTGTCATTGTTGTTCCCTTTAGACTGCTTGTTGTTAGACGGCGGCTGGGGGTTGTTGGCGAACTGGTGGTTTTGGGGCGGGGCAGCATAGGCCATAGCGTCAGCACTGCTAGCTTTCCCTCCTAAGCTACTTATGGCCTTCTGTCCTGTCTCTACACTACATGCCATCCTGACAACCTCCTCCAGCGGCTTGTCAGATACGGTCAGTATGTTTGCCCTTATTCCTTCCTTCAGGTTCATCTTAAAGTGTAGGGCGACGAAGGGGTCAGTAAGGGGGGTACCACCAGCCGTCACCACCTTCCTAAATCTCTCATAATACTCTTTCACCGTCTCCCCTCCTTTCTGCTTCGTCATGGAAATCTCAAGTGCTGTCTGGTTCGAACCTCTGCTCGCCCCCAACTTCCTCTTCATGCCGTTGCACAGCTCCTTAAACGTGATCGTCCTATCCTCCTTGACAAGCTCATCATAATTTCTTTTCGGTATACCGTGTAAATAAAAACTTAGAACTACAGTCTGACTTGCCGGTGGCACGTCGTTAAATACACAGCAGACGTTGAATTTGGAGAGGAACTCCCCCCAAGATAGATCTGCTGCACCGCCTCCAAACGGCTTTAGCGCAAACTTCAACCACTCTTTGGGGTTGGTTGACTGCCCCATCTCGAACTTGATATTCGCCGGCAGGTCAAGGTTGACCTCCGTCCCTTGCGTCAGGTCCGACTGGCGTGTGGACCTCCCTAGCAAGCCGCCAGATTGCCCCATGGACTCCAAACTTGCCACCTCCTCCATTTTTGAAGTCAGGGCGGAAATACTTGCTGCCGTCTGATTGGCCAGCTCTGCCATGGCACCTTTTATATCCCGGACTGCCTTCGCTACAGTATCTTCCAGGATCTCCTGAGTCGCTCGAGTCGCTGCCTCCTGGGCCTCCTGGACTCGCCGCAGCTCCCCCTGCATCTGCTCCTTGTATTCCTCGAATGCCTCCTGAGAAACCTGAGCCATGATATGTAACAAAAAGAATAAAAGTTAGACAGAAGAAAGAATACAACAATGATAATCTCCAGGCAGCGACGCTTCGCTGGGACCAGTGTAATACACCTTTACTTGGGGGCTAGTGTAATGCAACTTTACTAGCACCTCTCTACCAGTAGGGTATATTAGTGATTGCCTGATACTGTTAAATACCCCGCGAAATATATGTCCAAATAGTAAATTGCTTGATTCTCTGAATGGTCAAGGAGTAGACAACTCTTATTCCAAACTAGTTCACAACCTTAAATTAACCAACTGCAGGGATAAACAACTTCTGCTTGAGATCAATTTACAAGTTCAATTAGCCTTCTGGGAATTCTCCTCCAGTTACTGACAACTTCTATTTTAAATCTCCAAGATTACTTCTGCTCTTACTCTTAGACAATACAAAGGCTGTTAAATATTCATTCAAAATATCCTTTTATTAATCCAGAAAAATCCCTGCGTTTAGAGTAGCCAGGGATGAAAAAACTGGAAAGAGAATACTAATACTTATCTGATTCTCCCAAAATCCTGAAGTGTGGTATGTAATCCAAAAATCCAGAGTAAGACAATGATACAAAATCACACTAATACACTAACACCAAAAAATACGCAATGCAAAAAGTATAAGTCCAATGGCTAAAAATTAATACCACTAATGTCTGTAATACAAAAATAAAACCGCCACTGGTTAACATACAAGATTAACAACTAAACTAAAACCGTATACTGAACTTGGCTTCCAGAAGCTTTCTAATTTATAGATCAGTGAGAATGCGGATCTGGAAGTTGAGTGCAAATCCCTGGAAGTTGCGTGCAAAGTCCAGCGGAAGATAAAATCAAAAATAATATATATATAGAATAATATGATCTGCATACCAGTAGAATATCATTTAGTCTTAAACCATAATTCGCCTTACTGGGTGCAATATAAAATGATTAATACAGGTTTGCACTCATTATTCCCATAATAGTGGTCAGTGTCATACAAGCCTAAAGTTACAGCTGATGACGAGAGCAGCCCTGGACGGTACGGCAGTGCCTGGCACAAACATGTCTCCAATTGAGTTTACTGTTCGGGTTATATGGGGAGCCTTCTTCTTTTTCTTTGTCGGTGTGTTATATACATGGGTCCATACTGTTTGTCTATTCCTTGTACGGGTTTCTGGTGAGGAGTTGTCTTCTTGTGTCATAATCTGAATAATTGGTATAAGTAAAGTGGCACAAGTCATCACATTACTGCCTGAGAGCTAAAAGATTGTTTTTATAAAACCACAACTCAATCATTTTGCAGTGAGAACTATGTGAAAGGTAGTGGTGGAAAACAGAGATATTTTGAGGCTTTTCACAGTAACAATTGAGATAAACTAGGTGCCCGGTCTAAGCAAATGCAAGTGCCATAAGCTGCCTGAAATCTGTGGACATTGACAGTTACGCATCACGCAAGACAAACAACGATTTTATAAAAGATGTTGGGCAACAAGCAGCAAAAGAAAGTTCTAATAACTGCAAAGCGAAAAGCGGCGATGCAAGCCCAACACACGCAGGGGAGTAAATCAAGTGCAAGCAATCAAATGCTGGCAAAACTATAAATTCTAGATATAGTTTGGGTTTTAGGACTAGAATAAAGTTCATGTTACGAAATAGCTTGAGAAAAATCAACCTTCACTAAAATTTGAATATTTGTTCAATATTTGACACAGTGCATAACAAATTATTAGTAACAGCATTCACACAGCTCAAAATTGAATTATACTTTTGTCTAGTACTTAACTTATGGGCAAAGACAGGTTTGATTGTAAAACACTTTTACTGAAATTTTAACAATGATCATCTGATTACTTCATACACTAATGGAATATTTTGTTGCCAACAAGTGAAACAATTCTTTTTACATAAAAACAAACATTCATGGCAACGTTTCAGCACTATTTGGAAGAAATACTTCTCAGAAAGCATGGAATGAGCAATGAATGAGACAGTATGGGGAAGTTGGAGAAAGCCCAAAGGAAACACTGGGAATCGTTAGCAGACTTATTCATTTGAGAGCTTATTCTTCGAAAACTAGAACAAAAAATCCATTGACGAAAAGGACCTTGGAAAATCTATGCATTAAAAGTGGGCTGAGTTAGCATGATGAGCAAACTTACAAAATATGACAGGAGCCCGAAACATAAATCCAGCACAGGTATTGAAAATTTGAAAACAACTAAAAATTATTATCAGCAAATCTCCACTCAGACCCGGATTTCAGCAGTTCAGAGCCGACCTGATGATTGTGTCTAGACTCTTTTCTCTTTCCCATCTTTTTTCTAGACACATGAAACAATTTGTAGTCTTTCAGTAGTATTACCAACTTTTACGATTTTACCTTTCAGCATCTAGCTCCTCGATCTTGTCCTATTGAGCACTGCTTTGCTTGCCGGTTGAAAATCAAGGCTTACTCAGAAAGCAAGCTAGGTCACCAAATATAACCAATAACCCTCGTGCATTTATTTTTTAGTTAAAGCTGAACAGAGAGCTGAGGAAGGAGATTGTGGTGATAAAAGTGAGTCAATAGCAAATGGTGTGAACTATCACACAATCACAGTCGAAACAAAAGAAGGAGAGGAAACCACTGAGCCTCTCAATGAGAAAAACGTCATACGTAAACTATATTTCATAATTTTGAATTTTATGTCACAAAAGCTGGAACTTCATATCATCTTAACTTTTCAGCGGAGAGTGTCGGGAAATCCAATTCTATGGTAAGATAGTTGACTTTGGAGCTTACACGGAGTTTCAAAGATCACAACACTGTGGCAACAGAGGTAATATACAGAATGGTAAATATCCATAAGTACTACGTTTCCATATCAGTAAAAACTATCAACAAATATCTGGGGTTTGTTATGCATTTTCACAGATAATAGTCTATTCCCGTCGGTTTAACCACACCAACAAAGGCAGTTGCAGTCAATGTGCCATTGAAGTGCAATTCAGCCGACTAGTGTTTCTGGCGGTTTGTATTATTATTTTTTTTATTTTGCGTAAGAGCAAATGAATGAAAAAATATCACAGTTATTGGCTGGCAAGGGATCTTAGTAACACATTGGCTATCATTCAGTTATTTTTACTATTTATTATTAGTAATAACAAAAACGAACAGAGCAAGGTTTTGTTAAAAACAAATACACCTCATTTTTTATTATTGTAAAAACTACTTACCAGCAGCGGAGATACATTCGATTCAAATTGGTTGTATTGTCTCATAAAGAGCAGTGTAATACAGCACAAACGATCATCGTTCGTTGGTGATAAACACCAACAAACTGACGAATCCATGCAGTGACAAAGGATAATTTTCAGATGGTTTATTACGCATACCGGGTTATATTGCCGTTGGTGACATTAGCGCATCCAATAGCAATAAACATCTGGCATTTGGCTTATCGCCAATTTTTCGTACTCAGATGGAGAAAAACGCTTTTTGACCAGCCTTACAGAAAATTTATCGTCAACAGTGTTTCCAATATTTCACTGTACTAGTCACACTAGTGTAGTGCAATGAATTTTAATTCATTTGACTTTTCATTTAATTTTTTCATGACTAGATGTCAGTATTTTGATTAGGAGCTCGCACACCCAAAAGAGTCCATTGTGTTTTTGCGATTGAGTGGTGTGCGTTGAACTCACTTTGGAGCTTCTACAAATCCAGTGATAAAACTACAAAACATATCTACAGGCATGACTGAACTTCGTATGGTGTTCACGTCATCAATGTCATATGGCACCGTAATTAGTGCAATTTATGGCGCTGAAATAATCCAGTAGAAAAATAAATATACTGGACAATAAACTTCTGAATATATGGCGATTGGTTTTGTTGAGGAAAAAACAAAAATAGATCTATTAGGTTAGTGACAGGAAGACGGGTTTTGTTGATGTGCTATTACCTGCAATAATTAACAGACAATGGTATAAAATGTTTGAATTTATGTGTTCAGATATTCCAACATTTGAAAAACATTTTTCATGTTATATTGGCTTTCTGTGTGGGGACATATAATGTGCAAACTAAGCAATGCTATTTATCGGTTCTGAAAGAAATAATGTACCATAAAATCATATAATTAGTAGTTGTTACAAGAAAAGTTGCAGGGGGAAAAACCTTTGTTCCACGACCTGATGAGAAACACGTTGGAGAAGATAACAGGCAACTTTAAGTTACTGCACCAAATCTAGACACAACAATGCATAACTGATAGGGAGCTAAGCATTTACCAACAAGCTGACGTTGCAAAAACAAGCGAGAAACTTTTGCAGGGAAAACTATTAAAAGGATGAAGCTGGAAATAACACCTTTGGGGACAAAAACTGCAATGGCTGATTGCAACAACTGTCGCCCAGCTAATTGTTGAAAAGGTTTTCAGCAACAGCAAAAGACCAACGCCAGATGCCCAGGCACTTGAGTCAAGACTACTTGTATTAAAAAAATTACAAAAAAAAAAACTGAACATGTCAAGGTAAATTGATCAAGATAACTTAAGGATACTCTTGCACTATTGAGAAAAATCAAACAAGTTTAGAAAGAGCTAAAGGAAATTAAAGACTTCTAAAAAACAACAGAAGACAGAATGTTGGAAGGTGACAATCCACAAACACTAAGCCACACATGCTTTAAAGAAAGCGCAAAGCTCTGTTGTATCACCTTCAACAACAACTGTCAAATGACAGCAAAACAAAATAAAAGATAACCGCAAACACGCTGTCCATTTAATCTTCATTCTACATGCAAAATAAAGCAATAACAAAACACTTCAACTTTAGAAAAATGTGAGATATAGATTGAACAGCATTAAGCAAAAGCATATGAGATAGAAAAATTGATAGAGCCTAATTTCAGATACTAATTTCCTGCTATTTGTTTATGGATAGAACGAATTGACAGTACAAAGCATAGAGGGCATTGGACCACCTGTTGGCTAGTACCTGACTGACATGAATAGATAACAATCGATAAGCAGCTTTTCAAGTGTTTACACAAAACTGTGTACACACTAAAAAGAATGGAAGACTGAAATCGGTGCAGTACTACACCCAATCAAAATAAAAAGCTGCGAGTAGTGCTGTCCTGTTCATAGCATGGCATGAACCAAGGCTTTGCGTTGGAAATAAATGGTGATTAGAAAGTAAGCTATTTTAATTAATTGTAATATTAAACAGAATAATTGAAAAAAGTTAGATGCCAACTTGGAATATTCACCAGTATACGGGACACTGCCGATGAAACATTTAAAAAACATACTGCAAAGAGTACCAATTGAGAGAACTCGCCACGAAGTTTAATACTACTGCAGCTGATGGTAAAAAACAAAAACAGCTGTATCCGGGGACAGTTTACAATGAGTTATTTATGTGAAATAAATAATTCTTTATAGTTTTTGTACAGGATTGGAATGATGTAGAAATGAGGAAGATATTGGGAACGACCACAGTTGGAATATATGCACCACCACGGAAGCATTACATTAATTTTAAGTTGGTAAACTCAATGCTGGTGATTCAAAAAATGATTGACTTTGCCATATTAATGCCTCGTGAACAAGTAAATTTTTTTATGAGCAAGTCCTTCTAAATGTCTAAATTTAACTCTACATGTAAACAGCATTCAAACTATTTATGATATAATGCATGCGTTGAGTGGCGACCAAATGACCTTCAACAACAAGAAAAAAAATAGCAACCCTAGTGTCACTGGCAACCCCAATACCCCAGCATGTTATGAAAAGAGTGCAGGCTGCCAGTCAAGCATTGACAACAATAATGACAGAAACAGTAACAAACCAATGGTACCTGAAAACACCAGGGAAGTCATTATTTGTTTAGGTGCTCACTTGTCAACGATAGGCAATCAATGGCTTGAAAAAACATTGTTTACATCACCACTTACAAAATATGTCTCTTGGCAGTCTAGTCAACACTACCTGTATCACATCGCCACTTAAACAGGGATTACGTAGTGCTCAACACATATTAAGGTGAACTTTGAAAAGGTATACCTCATGTAACATGCACATGGTAATGATGTATTACAATGATAAATATTATATATAGACATACCCTAGCAACAATAAATATAAACCATGGGAACTTCAATTTCATTATAACTGTAATAATATCAATAATTATGCTGCAGTACAAATTAACATTTAATAATAACAAGACATTAAGCGACCGGCCAACAAAAATTAATCTGTATTGCATTATTATCATCGATATGGATTGTTATTATTACAATGGCATTTTAATTTTTACTACGATTATTTTTCCTCTTTTGACATCAAATGCCTATTGGTGGAAACAGGTAATACTTCCCTTATGGAGTTGTAACCTAACGCTACATGCAATAATCTGCCAAGGACGAAAAACCACAGAATGTAAAGTAGTTAATTACATAATTCCATTCGCACCTTCACAACAGTATTAAAAATTAACTTTGTGTCAATCAATTATCTTTTATCGAGAATGTGAACTTTGTTGAATGGCCGAACAGGCCGAACAAACATATAATCAAAGGAGTTTGACTAGAACGAGATTGGTCAAATGGTAGCGGGCGGTAGTTGTTTGGACAGGTCGATCTCAAAATCATTGACAAGAGAGGATGACTTTTAACACTGGTGCATCTAGCTCTTTCTATGTAAAGAACTTTTGTGTTAATATAAGATGGATACAACCTTTTTTGTAACGAATAATTAATAATCATTTTTTAAATAAATAATTATGAAATATAATTATATATTTCATTAATTCATACAAAAAAGATAAACATTACTTACATGACATCGACAATATACGTATAGATGATAATACAATGCAAATCATATATGTCCTACCAAGGAGTCTGGTTAATCCAAATTGACAATCAAATTCCTTGGTCATACATAGTAGTACTGTATGTGTACTCATTTATGCTATATTGTGGGATAATTTCCTATTTTCTTTCACTTGTTTTTGAAGTCAGCTGTATAGTTTTTAAAAACCCAGGCAAGTACATTTTTTAATGATTATCAAGTGCTGCTACATCTTCTTCCGTATGTAGTTTATATTAATTAATCAACAGACATACTGATTTACTTAGCAAAGGATCACTTGAACAATAAAGTCTACACATAAAGTAACCCGGTTGAAGCCCGGTTTAGACATTTTTACCTGCGCTGATCAATGAGGTCAAGGCAATAGAATCTGGGCGCCACCATATGCAAAATCAACAAGCCGGGTGCCATTTTCGAGAAAAGTATCAAAATGAATTCGCAAAGATTAAATTAATCTATATACAAACTTTGAGAAAAAACTCTTTT
>CALYOO010000077.1:21080-44580 GCA_945261195.1 Cryptosula pallasiana
TTTTTTTTTTCTGGATTACCAGATATAATATTAGATTAATTATGAACCAGAATAAATTAAAACGCTAATGATAACAAATAAATAACCGCGACTAGCAACCATCATTAACCGTAGCGTTTGCTGTAAACCCATTATTTACTTGAAACACGCGGCGCACATGATAAGCCCGCGATGTGTTTGCAATGGTTGTGGTTAGGCTAATTTATATTTGGCTACGATGAAAAATAGTTTTAGTTGGGGCGTCTTTTTGAAAAACCTTCATATTATCAAAATGCATTGAACACACTCCAATAATAATACACCATTCAAATCATAACTCCTCAGTCTATTTTATAGTCCTATAACAATATGTCGATGCCCTTCAGGGACGTGGTAGATTTTGGATAAAAAGTCGAAAATTTAAAGGCATTTTCCCAAGTCTATGACTGGAATGAAGAAAATGTTCATAGTCACATCTGTGCGCGGTAGACTACTGTAGCTATAGCAATTGGATTTGTGTCTCTGTGAGCTTTAGTTTGAAAGATACAAAAAAAACATGATTTTTTGGACTTGAAAAAAATCACGAGTTTTCCGGGACAAATTTGTATATCAATGCTTTTGTTCATATTACACGGCGACCGCAACGGTTTTAGACTATCTAAAAAAATGACCCTCTCAGCACTAAAATTACTTTGTTTCATGTTCGCACTGCAGTTAGTTTTACGCCTCATTATTGATACATTGGAGTGAAATCCCGCGACGCATGACCAAGCAAGCGTGATTAATTTGCGGTTAGTTACTAATTGCTTCATGATAATATATATTAAAAAAAATTACCTTTTTATTTGGCAAGGGAATTATTGAATCTATTTTCCTACCTCCAGATGTAAAGGATCTATAACAAATAGTATATCAACAGGTCGGTAATATGACAGGCTAGTGATATAACATAAACTAAAATCATATGGTCCATCGGCGCACTGGGAATTTTCTCGTTTGCAACGTGGTTTTCAAGCATTTTTTCTCACTCATACAAATATGTAAGCAGTGCAGTGATTGGTTAATCTCATTCGGCAAAGTGTATATTAAACCCTTTTAAAATTTTGTTTCTACCAGCATATGATCCCAAGTTATTGAAAATTTTGTAATTCGCAAACATTTGGAAACTGAAAAAAACCAGGTGCTAAAATATTTATATCAATGCTTTTGACGTGTGACGTCATATTTCGTGATCAATTTGTAGAAGCTATATATTATGGGATTTAGGTGATAGTGTGGATAGTGCGACAAGTTTTTTTCAAATTGTTCTGAAATTTTTTTAAACAGTTTTAGTGGGTAGAAAAATATCTTGTGGATACAATGAGAGCAAATTTGCTACTGTCACCTCAATAGTTACCTGTTAAAAACAAGTTTTACCAAATGTCATTTTTAGGTAGTGCAACAAAAAACCAAAAAAAAATCTTACACTATTGAAAGTAGCATCAAATTAAAGATTATTTTTTGGCCATTTTTTTGATATACAGTTTATTTCCATAGCTAATATTTTTGAATTTTAAAACATTTTTGAAAAATTTACCGTTAGCAAAAAAAAATATTATACATTCCTGTCTAACCGCAAGCCGTGAAAAGCGGTTAACCACTCGTCAAAATGTACCAGCCAGTGCAACTCAATTTTTCAATTTGAATTTCAGCAATTAACTTTCGTACTAATTTGTAAAGCTAGACATGGTAATCTCTATGATATGAAATTATTAATATAAATGACTTTTTAAATGCCTAAATTTAAATTTTAATAATAAAAAATATTAAATAGAAATAACAATTGCTGTTGGTTTTTTTTATAAATCTATCGCAAAAGATAGCCTTAAAAAACCTCAATTTTATTTCGCCGAAACATTGGGTAGCATGTGATAACACCCGCAATTACTGAATTATGTTTTTGAGCTACGTTGTTGCGTATTTATAAACCGCTCACAAATTATTAATGACCTTTTTTAATAAATTGCAAATAACTAGAAATACTGAACTGAATCAGCAACACAATATGTCAGTGAGTAGCTAAGACATTGGTGTTTTATTTGTAGTTGTCAAAAATTATCAAGATGTTCGGAGGAACTCCCACAGGTGCGCCAAAGCTGTGTTTCCTTTATGACTTGTTATTAGTAGATAGAGCGTATTTCAGAAGTCTATTAACAGAGAATCACATGCGAAATTGTATTGGCTGTTTGAGGAACAAGTTACTTTTTGATTGGTGGATTAATTGCAGTTATTACAAAAACTGTGATTGGACACTTTGAAATCTGCGTGGGAGACAAATTCATATATGAATCCTTTTACCGCATCACGTGATAATTATCGGTTGAGCTGTGGTATCTATACTTTTAAGTAAAAAAATGCATGGTAAATGTCTTTTTTGCAGGCAATTAGTGTTGACGCACGCATGAAGCGACGCGTGTTGTATATATATATATAGATACATCATGCGTACGCCTCAATAACTATACAATGCATATGTAACAATTATAAATGCTTTGCATTGGCTGTATAACATTATTTTGTAGAAGTAGCTGGACTACACAAAAAAAACAAGTTCTGTATCTCAGTTGATATAGACAGGTGTCATCAGAAGTCTTGTAATTAATTTAATAATCATAATTAATAAATAAATAAGTTCAATAACTAATTAAATAATTAATAAAACTAATGGTTATTGATGGCATTGAATTTTGCTATATCATATTTATTACCACTAGCTGTTATCATTCAATGATGTTTTTCTTGAATAACAGATATAATATTAGATTAATTATGAACCGGAATAACTTAAAATTAAATCAATAATGATGACAGATAAATAACCGCGATACTAATGACTACTGATCATCATTAACCGTAGCGTTTGCGGTAACCCCATTATTAACCTAAAACACTCGGCGCATATGATAAACCCGTGATGCGCTTGCAATAATTGTGCTTAGGCTAATTTATGGATGGCTAAGATGAAAAATAATTCTAGTCGGGGGGCGTCTTTGAAAAACCTTTCCTTTATCAAAATAGATTGAACACCCTACAATAATTATACATCATTAAAATCCTAACTTCACAGTCTATTTTGTAGACCTATAACAATAGGTTGATGCCCTACAGGAAACTGATAGATTTGGGATAAAAGCCGAAAATATAAAGGCATCTTCTCAAGTCTATGGGTAATCTAAGAAAAAGGTTCATAGTCAGATGTATGCGCGGTAGATTGCTTTAGCTATAGCAATTGGATTTCTGTCTCTATGAGCTTAAGTTTAAAAAATGAGAAAAGAAATGTGATTTTTGGGACTTGAAAAGATCATGATTTCCCTGGGACAAATTTTTATAACAATGCTTTTGTTCATATTACACGGCGACCGCAACGGTTTTGCACTATCTAGATAGTGCAAAAACCGAAGAAAATCCTGATTTTTTCAATTCCAAAAAATCACATTTCTTTTCATATCTTTTAAACTAAAGCTCATAGAGACAAAAATCCAATTGCTATAGCTAAAGCAATCTACCGCTCATGCATCTGACTATGCACCTTTTTCTTACATTACCCATAGACTTGAGAAGATGCCTTTACATTTTCGGCTTTTATCCAAAATCTACCAGTTTCCTGTAGGGCATCAACCTATTGTTATAGGTCTACAAAATAGACTGTGAAGTTAAGATTTGAAGGCTGTATAATTATTGTAGGGTGTTCAATCTATTTTGATAAAGGAAAAGTTTTTCAAAGACGCCCCCCCGACTAAAATTATTTTTCATCTTAGCCATTTATAAATTAGCCTAAGCACAATTATTGCAAGCGCATCACAGGTTTATCATATGCGCCGAGTGTTTTAAATTAATAATGGGGTTACCGCAAACGCTACGGTTAGTGATGATCAGTAGTTATTAGTATCGCCACTATTTATCTGTCATCATTATTGATTCAATTTTAATTTATTGCGGCTCATAATTAATCTAATATTATATCTGTTAATCAAGAAAAACATCATTGAATGATAACAGCTAGTGGTAATAAATATGATATAGCAAAATGCAATGTCATCAATAACCATTAGTTTTACTAATTATTTATGAATTAGTTATTGAAATTTATTTAATTATGATTATTAAATTAATTACAAGACTTCTGATGATGACACCTGTCTATATCAACTGAGATACAAAACTTGTTGTTTTTTGTGTAGTCCAGCTACTTCTACAAAATAATGTTATACAGCCAATGCAAAGCAATTATAATTGTTACATATACATTGTATAATTATGGAGGCGTCTGCATGATGTATCTATATATAGATATAACACGCGTCGCTTCATGCGTGCGTCAACACTAATTGCCTGCAAAAAAGACATCTACCATGCATTTTTTTTTACTTAAAAGTACATTTGGTAAAACTTGTTTTTAACAGTTAACTATTGAGGTGACAGTAGCAAATTTAGTCTCATTGTATCCACAACATATTTTTCTACCCACTGAAATTATTTAAAAAATTTTCAGACATATTTGAGAAACTTGTTACACTATCTAGTGATAGTCATAAATAATTTGTCCGCTGAGACATTTTTATGATGACCTATTATTTTATTAATTATCTGGCTGATTGAAGAGTTTGATTGAAAGCTAAGACAATAAATCAAAGAAATAGTGCTGCCAACTGCCTTTGTCACGTCACTATGGTGGCTCAGAACGTTTTCTGTTTTGCATTTTAAAATCTCTGAATGCTTTCCGAACCGTTCGAGCTAATTTAAAATAATCCAAACTTTTGCAAAACTTCTGAACGCTTTGTGCAATCGTTCGTGGGCTTTGAAAATCCGAGCCGGTTTGCCGGTTTGCTCTATTGATCATAGATCTACAGTTCATTTATGATTGATAATGTTTTTACTAAACACCGTAAACACTCATAAAAGTCCTTGATCGAGCATTGCTCGGAATGGAGTTATGTGTCCAAAAATCCTTGATCGAGCAGTGCTCGGACGTTATTTTGTTCAGTTTTCGGAACTCATTGCACAAGTTTGTGTAGACTGACATAAATAATTCGTATACCATCGTGTAAAGCAGAGTTTTGCCTATTTTCTGGTTTTTGTTTGAAGACTACTACCTTCTAAACGGAAACAGTTCCAAATATCCTTGACCCTATCACTTCCTGTAATCAATTTCGGTATTTTTTTTCCATAATGATAGGCAATTTTTTTCTGGAAAGGAGCAAACACATTGTTTTTTTCTTCTGATTTAATTAGCTTATTATTATTATCTTAGCTTGTTTGAGCTCTCTGATAATGGAATTGAAAGTTAGTGAGCTGGTAATTAACTATTTAGAAACGGCGTTGATAATAAATAATTAATTTTAATTTTTTATTATTTTTGTAAAGTTGTTGATTGATGTTGTTCTTTATATCAAAATGTAGCTCTAAATGTTTCTAGTTCATTCGTGCACCAATAAGGGCATTTATTTTCGCTTGTAATAAAAATAATAATTATTTTCAGAACTTTTTTGTTGTTGAAGTTTTCGGTAATCTGTGCAGCCAGTGCTAGATTGTTGTTGCAGTGTTCTAACGCTTTTTGCATATTTTTGCTTCAACTGCTGCTAGTTTTATCAAAATTTTGTTCTCTTTTCAGCTGTGCTATCAATTTTACGTTCAGTGTGTTATTTTTTTTTTGTTACTGGTTGATCTGTCAAAGTCATTACTAAAAAATGGTCTCCGAAGTAAAAAAAAAGAATAAAAATGGTTTAGACGGGTGAAATCAATATGTTATTAATTCTCCTCAGAGTATAGAGAATGCTGATTCATATGAGCATAAATTTGTTACCATATCATGTATAGACGAATTTTGATAAAACTTTTGAAATTGAACTTTTTTTAACAAAGCGCGTGAACGATGACCTCAGTAGTTGGTGAAAGCGATTGAAAATCAAAGAGTTTTAATGAAAATGCGTGAGAAAATTAAGTTGTAGTGTTAAGTAATTGCAAATTTCTAGAATCATGGGAGGCAACTCTTAAAACTTATCAATCGACCCAGCATCAATTAAATGATCATGATTCAATAACTGCATTGGAATTATTTCTTAGCAAGCATCTTGCTTAATGGTGCTGTTGTAGCTGGTTCAGCTGTGAACATTTAATGGATATTTTCAACATAATACATTGATCTCTGCTCTCTCTCTGCTGCGTGACCACTGAGAACTGATATTATATTTTCCATTGAACACATTTCAGAGTTGTCAGCCCCTGTAATCTTGCATGTAGACTGCTAATTAGAATAACGCTTCCTTTGGTCGTTCGGCGTTCGATTTTATGAAGTTACCCCACTATAACTTATAGAGAAAAGGCTCACTACTTTCATCACCTCATAATAATGCAGCAAATTGGCGCAATAAAGCTTTAAACAGAGACCATTCATCTGGAAGCTCCGAATGACTCCTAGCTCTCTGGGAATTTTTAACAGGAAAAAGTTCTGATTTGAAGAAAAATATTACGGCTGAACTGCAGTGCTTATATTACCAGTTATAATATAAAAAACATATGAATTATCAACTATTATTGTTGTACCATTCAACTTCATATGCACTTTAAAGAACAAATAGCTTATAACTATAAATACTGCTAGTAAAAGCCAACAATTAATCATGGAAAACAATCTTGCAAAAGTATCAGTGACAAAATTATAAATGTTCCCTAAAATAATTATTGTTTACGGTATCAATGAAATCTATCTGACATTATTCATACTGCCCTTCCAAGTAGCCTATTACAGTTTTTTTTATTCAGTCAGCTGTTCATGAAGAAAGAAGAATAATAATAATAAATAGTATGTAGGATAAATCACAAACCAAAATAGTTTTTTTTTCGTCAAATCATGCAATGCTGATTCACATTATTGGTAACACGCTTACTGTAATCTCCGGTTCCAAAGAAAAAATACCGCACTTTTATGAATATTAGTTACTAGTATCTCAGTAGGATTATTCCATTTATTTTTAATACTAGCTCGTTTTTGCTACAAATTCAAGTGGCATTTAAATATTCCGTGTTCCTGCCGTAACATACGCAACTGTGCGCCTTGTATACAATTACAATGGGTCGTGTCAACTCACTGGCTTGACAATGAACATTTGTGCAGTGTAGGGCACGTAATAATTAGTACATATATCGACAAAAATCTGTATGTCCTGTACTGCTCAGTTGACAGTTATCCCGCTGAGGGGAAGACGACTCCTCGTTTATTCTTGGTTCTAATGACAGAAGTTCTAAACAAAATTTTGCTTGAAAATTCAAGCCAAAAAAGGATTTTATGTCAGGTTGAAAAATAAGATGTTCCCATGGGCATTAATTAAAAAAAACTTCATTTCATGAAACAAATCTTTAATATAGGCATAAAATACTATATCAGCCAATCATTAGTTACATGAGCCTTTGTGGGTTTTGGCTCTAGTGGAGCTGTTGATATATAAAATAGCCTGAAAAAGGCTTACCACACTTTAATTACTTCACTTAGATTAGGGGGTTGATCACATGATCAATACAATTGTTTTATGTATGCCGTAAGTTGCGGCAGGTTTACACAAACTTTGAAAATTAGTGGGATAACAAATTGAGCGTACTAGATATAAAATACTGATTGGAACAGCTAACTAACACTTACATATGGTTAAGATGCGTCGAGCTTCATTATACCCATAAAAATGGCTTATGAAGTAGCTAGTTTTTGGTGATGAACGTCCCCAATAGCTATAACAAACCATCATATTATGCCATTTTTTGTTCCAAGGCCATATGAATATACCAAAATCAAAACTCTAGTTGCAAGTTTTTGACATCAAGTGCTGGGGAACTTTTTTTTGAGTGTTTTGGAATACATAAAACGCTGTTAGCGTAAAGAAAAACAAAATCATTATTTTAAAATAAAAATGAGTTTCTTTTATGGAAAAACTGTCAAATTGAAAGCAGTTGAACAGCTTTATTTTTGCACTCAAGCCTGTTGAAAAAAGTTTTTTCTCAAAGTTGATAATCATATAGTTATATTAGTAATATTTTTTACATCTTCTCTTGCTGTAGCTTTGTATATAGATTAATTTAATCTTTGCTACTTCATTTTGATACTTTTCTCGAAAATGGCACGCGGCTTGTTGATTTTGCATATGGTGGCGCCCAGATTCTATTGCCTTGACCTCATTGATCAGCGCAGGTAAAAATGTCTAAACCGGGCTTCAACCGAGTTACTTTATGTGTAGACTTTATTGTTCAAGTGATCATTCGCTAAGTAACATCAGTATGTCTGTTGATTAATTAATATAAACTACATACGGAAGATGTAGCAGCACTTAATAATCATTAAAAAAGGTACTTGCCTGGGTTTTTAAAAACTATACAGCTGACTTCAAAAACAAGTAAAAGAAAATAGGAAATTATCCCACAATATAGCATAAATTAGTATACATACAGTACTACTATGTATGACCAAGGAATTTGATTGTCAATTTGGATTAACCAGACTCCTTGGTAGGACATATATGATTTGCATTGTATTATCATCTATACGTATATTGTCCATGTCATGTAAGTAATGTTTATCTTTTTGTATGAATTAATGAAATATATAATTATATTTCATAATTATTTATTTGAAAAATGATTATTAATTATTCGTTACAAAAAAGGTTGTATCCATCTTATATTAACACAAAAAGTTCTTTACATAGAAAAAGCTAGATGCACCAGTGTTAAAAGTCATCCTCTCTTGTGAATGATTTTGAGATCGACCTGTCCAAACAACTACCGCCCGCTACCATTTGACCAATCTCGTTCTAGTCTAACTCCTTTGATTATACGTTTCTTCGGCCTGTTCGGCCATTCAACAAAGTTCACATACTCCATAAAAGATTATTGATCGACACAAAGTTAACTTTTAATACTGTTGTGAAGGTGCGAATGGAATTATGTAATTAACTACTTCACATTCTGTGGTTTTTCGTCCTTGGCAGATTATTGCATGTAGCGTTAGGTTAAAACTCCATGAGGGAAGTATTACCTGTTTCCACCAATAGGCATTTGATGTCAAAAGAGGAAAAATAATCGTAGTAAAAATTAAAATGCCATTGTAATAATAACAATCCATATCGATGATAATAATGCAATACAGATTAATTTTTGTTGGCCGATCACTTAATGTCTTGTTATTATTAAATGTTAATTTGTACTGCAGCATAATTATTGATATTATTACAGTTATAATGAAATTGAAGTTCCCATGGTTTATATTTGTTGTTGCTAGGGTATGTCTATATATAATATTTAGCATTGTAATACATCATTACCATGTGCATGTTACATGAGGTATACTTTTTCAAAGTTCACCTTAATATGTGTTGAGCACTACGTAATCCCTGTTTAAGTGGCGATGTGATACAGGTAGTGTTGACTAGACTGCCAAGAGACATATATTTTGTAAGTGGTGATGTAAACAATGTTTTTCAAGCCATTGATTGCCTATCGTTGACAAGTGAGCACCTAAACAAATAATGACTTTCCTGGTGTTTTCAGGTACCATTGGCTTGTTACTGTTTCTGTCATTATTGTTGTCAATGCTTGACTGGCAGCCTGCACTCTTTTCATAACATGCTGGGGTATTTGGGTTGCCAGTGACACTAGGGTTGCTATTTGTTTTCTTGTTGTTGAAGGTCATTTGGTCGCCACTCAACGCATGCATTATATCATAAATAGTTTGAATGCTGTTTACATGTACAGTTAAATTTAGACATTTAGAAGGACTCGCTCATAAAAAAATTTACTTGTTCACGAGGCATTAATATGGCTAAGTCAATCATTTTTTGAATCACCAGCATTGAGTTTACCAACTTAAAATTAATGTAATGCTTCCGTGGTGGTGCATATATTCCATCTGTGGTCGTTCCCAATATCTTCCTCATTTCTACATCATTCCAATCCTGTACAAAAACTATAAAGAATTATTTATTTCACGTAACTCATTGTAAACTGTCCCCGGATACAGCTGTTTTTGTTTTTTACCATCAGCTGCAGTAGTATTAAACTTCGTGGCGAGTTCTCTCAATTGGTACTCTTTGCAGTATGTTTTTTAAATGTTTCATCGGCAGTGTCCCGTATACTGGTGAATATTCCAAGTTGGCATCTAACTTTTTTCAATTATTCTGTTTGATATTACAATTAATTAAAATAGCTTCCTTTCTAATCACCATTTATTTCCAACGCAAAGCTTTGGTTCATGCCTTGCTATGAACAGGACAGCACTACTCGCAGCTTTCTATTTTGATTGGGTGTAGTACTGCACCGATTTCAGTCTTCCATTCTTTTTAGTGTGTACGCAGTTTTGTGTAAACACTTGAAAAGCTGCTTATCGATTGTTATCTATTCATGTCAGTCAGGTACTAGCCAACAGGTGGTCCAATGCCCTCTATGCTTTGTACTGTCAACTCGTTCTATCCATAAACAAATGGCAGCAAATTAGTATCTGAAATTAGGCTCTATCAATTTTTCTATCTCATATGCTTTTGCTTAATGCTGTTCAATCTATATCTCACATTTTTCTTAAGTTGAAGTGTTTTGTTATTGCTTTATTTTGCATGTAGAATGAAGATTAAATGGACAGCGTGTTTGCGGTTATCTTTTATTTTGTTTTGCTGTCATTTGACAGTTGTTGTTGAAGGTGATACAACAGAGCTTTGCGCTTTCTTTAAAGCATGTGTGGCCTAGTGTTTGTGGATTGTCACCTTCCAACATTATGTCTTCTGTTGTTTTTTAGAAGTCTTTAATTTCCTTTAGCTCTTTCTAAACTTGTTCGGTTTTTCTCAATAGTGCAAGAGTATCCTTAAGTTATCTTGATCAATTTACCGTGACATGTTCAGTTGTTTTTTTTTTGTGTGATTTTTTTAATACAAGTAGTCTTGACTCAAGTGCTCTGGGCAGCTGGCGTTGGTCTTTTGCTGTTGCTGAAAACCTTTTCAACAATTAGCTGGGCAACAGTTGTTGCAATCAGCCATTGCAGTTTTTGTCCCTAAAGGTGTTATTTCCAGCTTCATCCTTTTAATAGTTTTCCCTGCAAAAGTTTCTCTCGCTTGTTTTTGCAACGTCAGCTTGTTGGTAAATGCTTAGCTTCCTATCAGTTATGCATTGTTGTGTCTAGATTTGGTGCAGTAACTTAAAGTTGCCTGTTATCTTCTCCAACGTGTTTCTCATCAGGTTGTGGAACAAAGGTTTTTCCCCCTACAACTTTTCTTGTAACAACTACTAATTATATGATTCTATGGTACATTATTTCTTTCAGAACCGATAAATAGCATTGCTTAGTTTGCACATTATGTGTCCCCACACAGAAAGCCAATATAACATGAAAAATGTTTTTCAAATGTTGGAATATCTGCACACATAAATTCAAACCTTCTATACCATTGTCTGTTAATTATTGCAGGTAATAGCACATTAAAAAAACTGGTCTTCCTGTCACTAACCTAATGGATCTATTTTTGTTTTTTCCTCAACGAAACCAATCGCCATATATTCAGAAGTTTATTGTCCAGTATATTTATTTTTCTACTGGATTATTTCAGCACCATAAATTGCACTAATTCCGGTGCCATATGACATTGATGACGTGAACACCATACGAAGTTCAGTCATGCCTGTAGATATGTTTTGTAGTTTTATCACTGGATTTGTAGAAGCTCCAAAGTGAGTTCAACACACACCACTCAATCGCAAAAACACAATGGACTCTTTTGGGTGTGCGAGCTCCTAATCAAAATACTGACATCTAGTCATGAAAAAATTAAATGAAAAATCAAATGAATTAAAATTCATTGCACTACACTAGTGTGACTAGTACAGTGAAATATTGGAAACACTGTTGACGATAAATTTTCTGTAAGGCTGGTCAAAAAGCGTTTTTCTCCATCTGAGTACGAAAAATTGGCGATAAGCCAAATGCCAGATGTTTATTGCTATTGGAAGCGCTAATGTCACCAACGGCAATATAACCCGCTATGCGTAATAAACAATCTGAAAATTATCCTTTGTAACTGCATGGATTCGTCAGTTTGTTGGTGTTTATCACCAACGAACGATGATCGTTTGTGCTGTATTACACTGCTCTTTATGAGACAATACAACCAATTTGAATCGAATGTATCTCCGCTGCTGGTAAGTAGTTTTTACAGTAATAAAACATGAGGTGTATTTGTTTTTAACAAAACCTTGCTCTGTTCATTTTTGTTATTACTAATAATAAATAGTAAAAATAACTGAATGATAGCCAATGTGTCACTAAGATCCCTTGCCAGCCAACAACTGTGATATTTTTTTAATCATTTGCTCTTACGCAAAATAAGAAAAAATAATAATACAAACCGCCAGAAACACTAGTCGGCTGAATTGCACTTCAATGGCACATTGACTGCAACTGCCTTCGTTGGTGTGGTTAAACCGACGGGAATAAACTATTATATGTGAAAATGCATAACAAACCCCAGATATTTGTTGATAGTTTTTACTGATATGAAAACGTAGTACTTATGGATATTTACCATTCTGTATATTACCTCTGTTGCCACAGTGTTGTGGTCTTTGAAACTCCGTGTAAGCTCCAAAGTCAACTATCTTATCATAGAATTGGTTTTCCCGACACTCTCCTCTGAAAAGTTAAGATGATATGAAGTTCCAGCTTTTGTGACATAAAATTCAAAGTTATGAAATATAGTTTACGTATAACCTTTTTCTCATTGAGAGGCTCAGTGGTTTCCTCTCCTTCTTTTGTTTCGACTGTGATTGTGTGATAGTTCACACCATTTGCTATTGACTCACTTTTATCACCACAATCTCTTTTCTCAGCTCTCTGTTCAGCTTTAACTAAAAAATAAATGCACGAGGGTTATTGGTTATATTTGGTGACCTAGCTTGCTTTCTGAGTAAGCCTTGATTTTCAACCAGCAAGCAAAGCAGTGCTCAATAGGACAAGATCGAGGAGCTAGATGCTGAAAGGTAAAATCGTAAAAGTTGGTAAAACTACTGAAAGGCTACAAATTGTTTCATGTGTCTAGAAAAAAGATGGGAAAGAGAAAAGAGTCTAGACACAATCATCAGGTCGGCTCTGAACTGTTGAAATCCGGGTCTGAGTGGAGAGTTGCTGATAACAATTTTTAGTTGTTTTCAGATTTTCAATACCTGCGCTGGATTTATGTTTCGGGCTCCTGTCATATTTTGTAAGTTTGCTCATCATGCTAGCTCAGCCCACTTTTAATGCATAGATTTTCCACGGTCCTTTTCGTCAATGGATTTTTTGTTCTAGTTTTCGAAGAATAAGCTCTCAAATGAATAAGTCTGATAACGATTCCCAGTGTTTCCTTTGGGCTTTCTCCAACTTCCCCATACTGTCTCATTCATTGCTCATTCCATGCTTTCTGAGAAGTCTTTCTTCCAAATAGTGCTGAAACGTTGCCTTGAATGTTTGTTTTTATGTAAAAAGAATTGTTTCACATGTTGGCAACAAAATATTTCATTAGTGTATGAAGTAATCAGATGATCATGGTTAAATTTTCAGTAAAAGTGTTGTGCAATCAAACCTGTCTTTGCCCATAAGTTAAGTAAAAGACAAAAGTTTAATTCAATTTTGAGCCGTGTGAATGCTGTTACTAATAATTTGTTATGCACTGAGTCAAATATTGAACAAATATTCAACTTTTAGTGAAGGTTGATTTTTCTCCAGCTATTTCGTAACATGAACTTTATTCTGGTCCTAAAACCCAAACTATATCTAGAATTTATAGTTTTGCCAGCATTTGATTGCTTGCACTTGATTTACTCCCCTGTGTGTGTTGGGCTTGCATCGCTGCTTTTCGCTTTGCAGTTATTAGAACTTTCTTTTGCTGCTTGTTGCCCAACATCTTTTATAAAGTCGTTGTTTGTCTTGCGCGATGCATAACTGTCAATGTCCACACATTTCAGGCAGCTTATGGCACGTGCATTTGCTTAGACCGGGCACCTAGTTTATCTGAATTGCTACTGTGAAAAGCCTCAAAGTATCTCTGTTTTCCATCACTACCTTTCACATAGTTCTCACTGCAAAATGATTGAGTTGTGGTCTTATAAAAACAATCTTTTAGCTCTCAGGCAGTAATATGTTTCAGATAATGCAGATGTAGTATTAAAACAAGGATAATTGTACACATACTTACTGATGACAAAGTGCTGCATGCCACATGTGTCTTCGTTGCTCCCAAACAGCTGATTCCATTTTCATTCTAGGAAAATTTGTCACGCTGCCGTTGTACTGCAAAAATTAATTTAATCCGTAAAGTTGTGTCAATAATTTGCGTTTGGCAAACCCGCAAAGCACATGTTCTTGTACCATTGGAAATAGTTGTCAGATAGAAATTTTTGTAGGTATTGATGTAAGATTTGCTAATAATGAGATGTAACCACACTTTCTTGTTTATATACCTTTAAGACTTCAAAGCCTGCCTTTTGTCTGTAAACTACTTGAGAGAGATGGCGATGAGGCCGGTAACTATTGATCAAGTTTAGCAGTGTTTTGAGGTGTCTCTGTTGGGTTTTTATCACTTGGTGACTGGCACATTAGGTGAGCAGTGCCAGTGCGATAGTTCTTTGTTCATATCTGTGGTCTACTGAATCCCACATTTGCTGATTGCTAGCACTCATCCGATTGTTTACACGATGGCTGTTAGGCACATACCGCTGACCCAATTGTTATCCACCTTCATTGCACTGCATGCTACTTCCACCACTCATCCACTACCCTGATCACTGTCTTGCTACTCAGTGTTTAACTAACTTGCCATTTTCCACCGTATAATGGCAATGAATATGAATTTACTCCAGGTTTTTTTGCTGTGGATGTGGTAATTGGAGATAATTTCAGTGTTTCAAATGAGTGTGATGACCATCCTATATCACCTTGTCTAGCATTTTGTCTGAAATGTCTTAGAAACTGGTTTACAACTCGATGCTAAGTACCAAACGCGATATCGCATTATGTACTATTTCCCTCTTTGATGTAGAGAGATCGCTTCGATTTTTTGCAAGGTTGTGAACAGAGTTATTTGGTGTTAGGTGCTTTCGATGCGTTTCTTGTATTTGGGTTTGGTAGAGTAACTTCAAATTTGTTCCTTTGATTCTTTTCTATGGACAACTCATTCTATGATGGGAATAAATATATGCATGTGTATCGGCGGGCAGCAGCACACTGGTGGTGTGGTTTGTTGTCTTCTTTGTATCCACAGTTAGCAATGTGTGAGCACCCACTAGTTTTTTGCAGTTGCGGTTATTATTGTACCACAGGGCCCATGTAAAATGAATCACTTTTTATACTAGTAATCGCCAGCCAACTTCATGATGTTGAATTTTATTCCCTTGACAAGACCCTCCTTCTACAGAGTCGCATTGTTTTCTGAGCAGATGAAGCTGTGAATTACACCCGCGAGCCTTACTGAATGATCTATAATGCTGTAGTTCATGTGCCTGTGTACAACATGTATGGCATGGCACATTCCTTGTGAATAATGCAGCTGTTTTGTTTGGCAGCTGCAGTGTGTGCCAAGTATACCTTCATTTCATGCTTATTCATATATAGGTACAAAAAGAATGCAAGTGAGCATATGAGTGACTAGTCAGATCATAACAGATCTAGCAACAAAGTGAAGTTTTTTTGCGTACCATACAAGAGAGCATGTTTAAAAAGCGTAACAAGTATTTATGAATTGTTGTACATGGACAAAAGCGATAAGAATACAACAAATTAAGTGTGTAAAAAATGTAGGAAAAAAGGCAACTTACTAATCCAGAGGCGCATGAGCAGATGTGTGATCTATTTAAAGACTTGCTGATCAGTGAGGGAACTTCTAGAGCTAAGCGTGCTCAGTCACATAAGCATGTATACAGCTTCACGTTCACCAAGAAAACTTTAATTGCTATTCATCAGCAGAGCTGCTCTTATTGGGTAAGAGCACCAAATTGGCCTGCCACGCTAACACACCGACTGCTCCTAACACCAAGCGGGATCTCACGGTTACACCTACTGTGTAATGTCAGACTAACTGATGGCAATGCAGGTGATAGACCACTACCGCAACAATCTCAAACTGCCTATACAAAATCCTGCACAATAGAGTTATACTTTGTATTCTTTCCCCCACAGACTTAAGACAAACAGTGTACACATCAGCGCTGCATTGATAAATAACCATTAGTTATTTATAACCGTAGCAGTAAAAGTTAGCAAACATGTGGTTTTAAAAGAGCTCACAGATACCTGATGTGCCTTACCTCATAGTCCTGGGGACATCGATAACTGTTATGTCACAAATATTTTTCTTAATTGCTTCCAGGTAATGACCTAATTTTTTACAGTACTTTGTAATCAAAATCTATGAAGAAACAAAAATTAATTACTTGAAATTTTGCAAAATACAGTGTAAGATGTGAGTGTAAGTGTGAGATAATCCAAAAGCTCCACCAGGGCCCTCCAAGTTAGGTAATGGTCATGACATAAACTTACAAGCTGTTGATCTAAATTGCTGATAACACAATTCAACAAATTGCAGTTTTTAATCAATTGGTGAGATTTTGACAGTTTCCATAAAACGGACCCAACAAATTATGATCAACATAAACGCGACAGATGTATCAGGTCTGGGATGGTGCGCTTTCAGATTTATATCACATATTTACTTCTAATATGAACTACGTTTAGCCGTTTCTTCATTGCTTCTTTTATGGAAACTCTCTCAGCCGTTTTTTCGTTGATTCTTCTATCGAGACTCTCTCAACTCAATCCTTTTATCATAACTGAATAATTTTAATAACTCTTACAAATTCGTCTGCTTTATGCCTGATTGATTTGCTGGTCTCATGCGCTTTTGAAAAAAAATCATCAAACTTTGAGAATTTTTTAAAATTGAGCTGTTGGTGTTACAGAGTTAAAAAAGATCATCAGACTCACTAATACCTATTCTATAAGTAGATTTTTAGATAAAGCTAACTTTGTACTTGTGAAGAGGTAAAAAATATTTTTTTATTGACACTACTTTTTTTCAAATTTATGAAAATTGCATTTTTGCTTTGAAAAAACACCGAAAGTAAAGCTCCAAACAAAAAACTGAGGCAACAGATAGAAATAAAATTCAATTCTGATGCATGTAGGTAATTTTGAAGAATTAATGGGCCACCACATTAGCCATAACATGTCAATCAAAGCTGGACTTGTTTTTGCGAAAATCTCGGACATTTTTTCAGAGAATATTATTAATTTTTTTTTTTCTATTCAAGCTAGCACCTGACTTTTTACACCACTGAATAGAGAATTGCAAGCGCTATCTTGTGATATAAAGAACCATAATAATAAACATTTTCAAAAAAAAAATGAAAAATAATAAAAATATCGTCGTCATCCAAATAATTAATTTCTAGCATACTACCTGTCATTTCCACTTATAAACATTTCCAGCATGCCTAAATAAATATAATCTAACCATTTATCAGAACAAATTTCATCCGTGGAGGTTCTCTGCAAAAAATCTTATTTCAAACTATCTCAGCAAGAAAAATTATTTCTTGCCCGACAAGGAAGGAGTGCGGTTCTCATGGCGCGGTTTCCGTTTAGACTGGCAGATTTACCTCAAACAAAGATCAGAAAATAGAACAGACTCTGCTTTACACGATGGTATAAAACTTTTTTATTGTAGGTCTACTAGAAATACTAGAAAACTCTCTCGAAAATTCTCGCGACAGCTGTCGTAATTGATCATTGAAGAGTGGATAACTCCGGCGACAACTGTCGCAAAAGATATATGAAAAGTTAAAAAAGCAATAATATTGGTTGGTTTGCCTCAGTAACCAAGCAAAGTTGGAGAATAATAATTTAGTGTTGTTTTCTGATTTAAGATTTACCAATAACAGTTTTGAGAGTCAATATTATTAGCCACAGACACAATTTGATGCCTAACGAAGTACGTATCCAACTATTACAATACCTTGATGCATCATAGTAAAAGTAGAATTAACAACAATTGAATAATTTTAGAGTCACCTGCTCATGCTACTAGTATTACATGCGGGTAGTTAGTTCATGACTAACATCTTTCTATCTCCCTAAGGGTGGGACATAGAGTACCTCAAGTGATTATGATAATTCCATTATACACAGAAAAACCCTCTGTTGTGTAGTGGTCATTGAACTGTATATGTAACCTTTGACCTCTGTCCTGGGCGGTGCTGCCATGTGTAGCTTACTATATAATATACCGCTCGTGCCATTGTTTATCAGTACCAGTATGAGTATCAGTCTCAGTAACAGTATCAGTATCAGTAATTAGATTGAATTAGATCGTTTGTTATATTAGACTGGTCTATGTCAGCGTCCATCATGTAATAAACTGAGTTGACAATTATCACTGTGTAATTCCTGACTGCTAAGCGATATTAGTTGAAACACACGATAAAACATCTGGCGACGAGGATACGGGAATCGCTTTGCAGCGTGGAGCTGAAGCTGGAGAGAGACAGCATGGAGGAGAGGAAGCCTTGGAGAATAAGATAAGTTGAAGTTTATTTGTTTCAATTGTGCGCAGTCACAGCACTTTCTTTGCTTCGCACATTATTACTTAGGGACAGTTGAGTAGAATTGCCAAAACAGTGAAAATGGCTTTTGCTGACTTAAGGTGTCCAGCTCAGTTCAATGTGGAAGGGGAGGTTAGTGTTGTAGCAGCTGCGTGGTCAGCATGGGTAGAAGAATTTGAGTCTTATGCTGATAGTAGAGGTGTGTTTAATGGTAGTGGGACTACGGCTCAGGTAGTTAAATCTAGAACTCAGCGTAGGGCACTCCTTTTATACACTGGTGGACCTCGAGTCCGAGAAGTTTTCAAAAGCTTAAATGGTGCTTTGGAAACTGATAAACAAATTGCGATAGACGACTTTGATGGCTTGCTTGAGATGTTAAATGGTCATTTTTTGGTAAAGCCAAACATTACGTTCCAGAGGCATTTGTTTCGTAAAATGACGCAAAAAGTTGGTGAAACTGTTGCGCAGTTTGTAGCGAGTTTGAGAAAAGCTACAATAGGCTGTCAATTTCATGATTCGAATGACATGATTAAGGACCAAGTAGTGTCCAGTTGTAGTTCTGACCAGTTGCGCAGGAAATTCCTTGAAAAGGGTGACGCACTTGATCTAAATGAGATTTTGAAACTGGCTGCATCTCATGAGGCAGTAGAGCAGCAGTTTGCAGAAATGAAACTGGGTGCCCAGGCAGGGGCAAGTTCTGTAAATAGGGTAGGCCGTAGATTTAGCCATAGGAATTCTCAGGGTAGTGGCAATAGTGTTGTAAAGCCAAGGACTGAGAATAGTGTTCATTCTAGTAGCAGACCAGAAAGAAAGGGTGGCTGCTACAGATGTGGTCAAATAAACCATTGGTCGAGAGATCCTAATTGTCCGGCAAGAAAAGCCACATGTAGAAAATGTTCCTTGGTAGGTCATTTTGCAAAGTTTTGTAAATCAAAGCCAATAAGTGATGGAGGTAGAAGTAAGAAAGTGCATTGTGTTGAGGTTGATAGTGATGAGCCTAGCAGTGACTTCAGTAGAAATACTTTTACATGTAAAACACGAGCTGATTACAAACTTGATAAACTGCCAGTCAAAATTGATGGCAAAAAGGTAGATTTCCTTGTTGACTCAGGCAGTGAGTGTAACGTTATAGGGCTTGATACATGGGAAAGCCTAAAGTCTAAAGGTTTAAAGGCAGTTGTTCGAGGGAGCGATATTAAATTGTTTGCATACGCTTCAGTAAAGCCTTTGCCTATTTATGGATGTTTTGATGCAATTGTTGAAGCAGGTCGTTCACAAGTGACTGCTAATTTTATTATCATTGAGGACAAAGGTCAACCTTCATTGTTGGGCCTCGAGACAGCTCGTTCATTAGGTGTCCTTAGAATTGGCATCAATATCAATAGAGTAGAAAATAGTGATTACTCGCAAATGAAAGATAAGTACAAACACTTGTTTATTGGCATTGGAAAGTTTAAAGGTTTACAGGTCAAAATTGCTGTAGATTCTAGTGTCACACCTATAGTTCAACCATTTAGGAGAACTCCATTTGGTTACGTGAGAAAGTAGAGGCTAAGTTGAAAGAGCTTGTTGACTTAGATATCATTGAGCCTGTTTCAGAGCCTAATAGGTGGGTTTCACCTCTTGTTGTTGTTCCAAAAAGCTCAGGAGACATTCGATTGTGCGTAGATATGAGACGTGCTAATGAAGCTATAGTTAGGGAAAGATTTCCTATTCCAACATTAGAAGACTTGCTACATGATGTTAGTCAGAGTAGAATATTTAGTAAGCTTGATTTGCGTATGGGGTTTCATCAGCTTGAATTGCACCCCAGTTCTAGAAGTGTTACTACGTTTGCTACACATGTAGGCAATTATAGATACAAACGTTTGAATTTTGGCATATCTTGTGCTCCTGAGATATATCAGGCAGAAATTCAACACTTAGTTCAAGGGATACCAGGTGTAGCTAATTTGTCTGATGACATTATAGTACACGGTCCAAATAGAGAAGTACATGATGCTAGGTTGACTCAAGTCATGGATAGGTTGAGCAATGCTGGTCTTACACTAAATGGTGACAAATGTAAATTTGGTGTTTGTGAACTCGAGTTCGTTGGGCATAAGTTGTCTGCCCGTGGAATAGATCCGTCAGTTGCCAAAGTTGAGGCTATAGTGAATGCAAAGCAGCCTCAGAATGTTAGTGAATTGAGAAGTTTCTTAGGTTTAGTTACTTACTGTAGCAAATTCATTGCTGACTATTCTACAAAAACAGAGCCGCTGAGACAGCTAACGAGAAAGAATGCTAAGTTTGTGTTTGGAGAAAAACAAAAATCTGCATTCGAAGATTTGAAGAAGTCATTGGCTAGCAGTAAAACTTTGGGTTATTTTGACTTGAGATATCCAACTAAAGTGATTGCTGATGCCAGCCCTGTAGGTTTAGGGGCAGTTTTAGTTCAGGAACAGGAAGATGGACCTAGGGTTATTAGCTATGCAAGTAGAAGTCTAACCGATGTTGAACGTAGATATTGTCAAACTGAGCGAGAGGCTCTTGCGTTGGTTTGGGCATGTGAAAGATTTCGTGCATTTCTAATTGGAATTTGCTTTGATTTGGTTACTGATCATGAACCGTTGAAAGCTATTTATAGCCCTAGATCTAAACCATGTGCTAGGATAGAAAGATGGGTACTTAGGCTAATGCAGTTTGACTATAGAGTAGTGTATTGGCCCGGATCTCAGAATATAGCAGATCCTCTATCTAGACTTGGAATTGTAAATGAAACTGCAAGTAGTTCTATTGAGAAAATCACTTCTGATGCTGAGAAATATGTCAGATTTGTTGCATTGAACTCTGTGCCTAGAGCAATGACTGCTAAACAAATTGAATCTGTGTCAGTAGATGATCGAGAGCTTGAAACTGTTAGAAGTTGTGTTCGATCAGGAAATTTTTAAAGGTGCAAATATTCACAGTAGTTACCGGCTGATTAGGAAGAATTGTGCGTTATAGGTAACTTATTGCTTAGGGGTACCAGGATAGTTATTCCCGCCAAACTAAGGCAACAGGTGTTGAGTTTAGCCCATGAAGGACACTTAGGAATGGCAGCAACTAAGAGAAATTTTGCGTACAAAGGTCTGGTGGCCCAATTTAGATAGTGATGTTGAAACATACATAAAGAGTTGTCATGGGTGTCAAATTGTTGGTAGACAACAATATCCGGAGCCCATAAGGTCATCACAGCTACCAAATGCACCGTGGGAGTCTCTGGCAGTTGACCACTTTGGTCCATTTAACAATGGGAGAGACTATCTTTTGGTAGTTATTGATTATTATAGCAGGTACTATGAGTGTAGAGCAGTAAAATCAACAAGTGCTGCCGCCACTATAGCTGTATTAGATGACATTTTTCAGATGCATGGTTTACCTTTGACCCTGAAATCAGATTCAGGTCCGGCATTTGTGGCAAATGAGTTCAAATTGTTCTGCAATAATTTGGGAATTAAACATTCCAGAGGAACTCCATTGTGGCCACAGAACAATGGTCTTGCTGAATCATGTATGAAGTCGTTAAAAAAAACGTGTACAAATAGCTGCTGCTACAGGTGCTGACTGGGGACATGAACTCAAAAGCTACCTGTTCAATTACAGAAATACACCGCACCCAGCTACTGGCAAGAGTCCAGCAGAGCTGTTGTTTGGGCGTAAAATGCGTACCAAGATTCCTCAGTTTGTGTCAAGTTCACATGGGGACACTGACCTTGATGTTAGAGATCATGATTTAGAATATAAAGCTAAAACAAAGCAGTATGCTGATAGCAAAAGGCGAGCTGTTGAATGCGACATAGCTGTTGGTGATGAAGTGCTCTTAAAGCGAAGTCACGTAGTTAATAAAACTGACACTCCCATTTTATCCAACGCCATACACAGTAATTGATAGGGTAGGATCACAGGTGACTGTGAGATCTTCAGATGGACGAGAATACACTCGTAATTCCTCCCATCTGAAGGCATACAAGAGAGCCCATGAAATCATTCTGCCATCTTTTGTAGGTGAACAGGAGGGAGATAATGGCAGTATGTATAGAACAAATGGAGATAACAGCCACACGAACACCGAGATACAGCATGCTGAAACTGACAATACAGAAGCCGAGACAACAGCGTACAGTCGACCTAGCCGTAATAGAGTTCCAACAAATAGATATGGACATTACGACGTAATGAGGCAGAAACATTGCACGCTGCATTGTTGTTTGTCAAGATTGGGGGAAGAGTAAACTTCCGTCGTGCATGCCAAGGAAATCGCACCCCCACCAATTGCGGTGGATGCCTGTACAAGCGTTTCATGTTTGCGAACATGTTTTTGTTGATACAGGGTTTGCTTACGGTGCCTGCTCACGACATCCAATCTTAGCTTAGACTCACGTTACACGAGCTAGGCATGAAATGTTTATCAAAAGTTTTGTATTGAATACAGTTTTAGATCAATACTATTATGATAGATTTTATATTCTTAGAGTATATACATATTGTATTTTAAACAATAATATGTTTTATTTTCACCTTGAATGTGTGTACATATTATATACCTATTTGACCCTTTGTTTATTGAGAAAAGGAGGGATGTTGTGTAGTGGTCATTGAACTGTATATGTAACCTTTGACCTCTGTCCTGGGCGGTGCTGCCATGTGTAGCTTACTATATAATATACCGCTCGTGCCATTGTTTATCAGTACCAGTATGAGTATCAGTCTCAGTAACAGTATCAGTATCAGTAATTAGATTGAATTAGATCGTTTGTTATATTAGACTGGTCTATGTCAGCGTCATCATGTAATAAACTGAGTTGACAATTATCACTGTGTAATTCCTGACTGCTAAGCGATATTAGTTGAAACACACGATAAAACA
>CALYOO010000077.1:44780-70629 GCA_945261195.1 Cryptosula pallasiana
TTAGATCAATAAGATATCGTACGTAGTAGGGGCTTTAAATGAGAAAAGGCCATTGGTATACTAACCAACTCGTTCTTGTCATATCCGTCATCAGTATCATCCTGTTGCCCTTGCATCTGTTTTATTAGCACCATTTCACGCTGAGTCTCTATGAATCAAACAAATGAAATGAACATATGAAACTGTAACAAATTTGGTTACATGTCGTTAGATCACACAGGAAAGATGAGGTTATTGGTGAATATAGAAGTAAGAGGTGAAAGTGAAAATATAATTGAACAGGGTACAGGTAGTCCAACCAATTAGCAATAATAATGCAGGTCAATCTACCAGATTAGTGGTGAAGTTAGAACAGGTAGACTAATCAACCAGATTAGTGGTGGAGTTACAACAGATAGACTAATCAAACAGATTAGTGATTACAACACAACAAACTAATCAACCAAATTAGTGACTACAACATGCAAACTGATCAACTAGATTAGTGACTCTGAAACTATATAATGGAAGTACAGTGCCACTGTCACCGATCAGCAATACTTATCTTGTTCTTGAGTCGTGCCCTATATAACAGATCAATAAATGGTTAGGAGTCAGAAACTGAAGTTGTAACAATAGCAATGCAAACTAACCAGGATATATAAATGACTTCCAAGTGTGAGAAACATCATGCTGGCACAGATTGGGTAAACAATAGCAAGATGATCTCCTGTAGAGTAGTGTTCCATCTGGCCCTGCCTTGGCTTGGTGAATTTTCCGCAACTCCTGGTATGCTGCACAGTAATGCAGTGTTAGTGTCTCTCTGAATATCCATGGCCGATACATAAAACAGGTGGCGCTGACTCGGACCTGTGTGATGCTCTACATCCACACGTGATGTTAAAGCGCTGTATGCTTGGAAGGCGTCGTTGATAACCAGCTGCTCTCCACGGATGATTCGATCGAGCTTTCCCTTTATAACAGCAGGATTCGCCATCAGCCTCTCCTTTGCCATGTCTACTTCCAAAAAAGTTCCAGACCACATGCTTTTTAAGGGCCAAATGATTGTGACAGATTGTACATGGGCCCTTTGCTCTTATATTGGCATGAACAACCGTCGGGACCAAGCAATAACTTGAGTTATGTGTGGATGCTTTGTTTGTAGATGGCTCCCGAGAACTGACATGAAATGGTGCACAGCATGACTGTCGTGCTTAGGGTCATCTGACAATATCACGACAGCATCTCTTTTGATGGCAGAATCTTGAGGAAATATCAGCATAATTGGATGCAAGGTGGCAGAGTTTCGACAATAGTACGCCGATTGTGCCTCAGAAAACTGACGACATACATAGTTCTCAGCGAAATCTAATATAGCAATGACCTGATTTGATTGCAGTGATTTCTTGGATTTTGCAAAGGCAGATGCTTGGGAGACATTGTGGAACATGTGCAATGGAAAGCCCTCCAGCTGGCACACAAGCTCTTCAACTAAATCACACCTGAAAACATGACTCTCCACCTTTTTCAATCTCGATATTTCTCTGCGACTAATCATCTCCTTTACTTTACCCCACTTCATGAAATTTATCTTGTCGTGGTCATCGTCCTGAATCCATTCACTTAGCTCACGTTTCACCAACTCGACTTTACATCACTTACATTTCCTATCTATACATTCCATATTCCTCAGATCGCAGACACAAGCTTTTGCCAACTCTAGCTCATAAGATAAAAATGTTGGAACAACATAGTTGTTGCGTTGCATGTTGAGTCGGATGGCATTTGACAGCATCATGACATTGTCACAAATGTCGCAGAGGCACTCAAGGTATTTTGCTGCCTTCATTAGCTTGACCCCAGCTGGTTTCAACTTGTCAAAAGTTGACTTCTTGGTAGCGAAATGAGGATATTCAGTTTTGAAAGTGTTGAATGTTCGCTGTCTAGTGAACTTCATGATTTTCAAAACTTTCCCATTTCGCTGCTTGTTGGGATATATCGAAACGATATCTTCACGGCCATAGAACATTGTGATCAAATTTTTCACATTTTTAGAGGTCTTTGGGTTTTTACCTTTCCTGGACTAGTAGTAAAAGTGATTGCGTGAGATGTTTAGACGCTCACTTACAGCCTTTTTGTTGGAGTTTACCAAAGAGCTCACCAACTTCTTTCTAACCTTTGAATCACTCTGTGAACATGATGCGACAGCATCTGCTATTTGAGATTCGGCCAATCTGCCTCGGGATTTTTTAATACCTTTTGATAGTAACTTATTATATGTTTGAGGGGTTGATAGTTCTATTGCAGCTTCGATTGCTGTAGATTTACTATTTGGTGTTGAAGGCTCAGCAGCCTTTGCATACTTCTTGGCCCTGTATCGCTGTGAATAAATCTTATTTCTTTCCCTCACCAGTTCTGCTTGTTCTGCAGCCGAAGCTTCTCTATGCTGCTGCCTCCGTTCCCTAGCCCGCTGCACATCAGCATTAGCCCTGGCTCTTTTGGTGTTAGGTGACAAGCTTGCTTTGTACCGTTTCATGTATTCTTTCCGTGATCTTGTTCGGGTTACTGGCTTCACCATCTATACACATGTAATATTCAACTGGTATCTAACCATACAATCAATCAAGAGCATAGACTTTTAAATCATAAAACAAAAATTAATATAACTCTTAAAACTGGGTATGTGAAGTTGGAGTTTAACAGCATCAATGGCTCTCGCGATCAAATTCTTAAAGGTTTTCTCTGCAAAATGAAGCAGAGTATTATGTGACTAGGTTTGCTTCATCAGTTGCAATTTATTTTTTGTCAATACAGTGTGTATATGAAGAGTTGAGATCACAGTAATCCTCAGTAAAACCAGTTGTTATATTTATTACTCAATTATTAATGATTATTAATTAATGATGAAACAATATTTCTCTTGCTATCAACTACTAAAAATTGCTACTACTAAACTTGTTACTTGCCATATTTAATTTTACAGTGAGTAATTGACAGCGACTTTTACTGCAGTAAAAAGTAACCAACAACAACTGCAGTAAAGATAGTTAGCAACAGCTGTTTTATTTATATATCATCATCATGGTAACATAATAATTAATAGCAGTAAACAATAATAATGGTAAATGAAATATTATATATTTATTAGTATTATTACTACTATAATATTTAATAAAAATGAATATAATCAATGTACTATTCATTGAAGAAAATAATTATTAATTAATTAATACTAAATTAATGATGGATCAAGTAATTAGTATTATTATTATTACGCATTTATTATTTATTAATGGACAACAACAATGATCAATCTAAAATAATAAAAATAATAATAGTAATCATAATAATAACATCAAAATTCGAACTAGTGTCCTGGTGGTAGTAGTAGCAGCAGCAGCAGCAGTAGCAGTAGCAGTAGTAGTAGTAGGGACATATTATTGTCATTTATTATTATTATTAATATAATAATAAGTAATAATTAATAATAATAAATATCAAGTATTATAATTCTTCTACTCAACAATAAAATAGTAGACAGTATTCGTTCATTACATTTATAATGCATGACAACTATAATTGTTATAACAATTCATATTAATAATAACTATTATCATTTATGATAGTAATAGGTAGTAGTACGAAATAATAATAAAAAAATACAAATCTATCGTAATTATGTGAAGAAGAAGTCCTTGACATTTCAGATATGAAGTGTATGTCTTCAGCAAACTCCGATATTACAATAATTCGTAGTTATTTGTAGACATCACGGCAATGACTTCTATTGAGAGCGCAAGCGCACATGATGCGTTATGCATTAGACATCAATGACTGCAATGGCTGTGCACCGTGAAGGCACCGTGAAGGCAAGGTTTTCGTTTTTCACGAACTAATTCATTCATTGCTCCTAAACTACAAGGAGCAGCCGGTCATATGACACAGAAAAAGAAAGCTCATGAGTTTGTGAAATTAATGAGACCCAGTAGACTTCCATAATAAGACGATTGGTGCATGAACATTGTTGCTGAATGTTACCACCTGCCTATTTCTTGAATCTGATGAATAGGTTTGTTAGTACAGAGGGTTGAATTAAAGTGTGAATACCGGCCATGGTTTTTGTCAAAGCCATTAAAAAGACATATTTTTGGAATCCTCAAAAGATTCTACATCTGATGCAAGCAACTTTTGACTTCTAAATACATTATTTGTCACACCTTTTTAGTCCATTGTCACAGTCACTTCCAATTAGCCATGTGTACTACCTGAAGTAAACTGACCCAAGCGCTAATGTCACCAACGGCAATATAAGCCGGTATGCGTAATAAACAATCTGAAAATTATCCTTTGTAACTGCATGGATTTGTCAGTTTGTTGGTGTTTATCACCAACGAACGATGATCGTTTGTGCTGTATTACACTGCTCTTTATGAGACAATACAACCAATTTGAATCGAATGTATCTCCGCTGCTGGTAAGTAGTTTTTACAATAATAAAAAATGAGGTGTATTCGTTTTTAACAAAACCTTGCTCTGTTCGTTTTTGTTATTACTAATAATAAATAGTAAAAATAACTGAATGTTAGCCAATGTGTTACTAAGATCCCTTGCCAGCCAATAACTGTGATATTTTTTCATTCATTTGCTCTTACGCAAAATAAAAAAAAAATAATAATACACACCGCCAGAAACACTAGTCGGCTGACTTGCACTTCAATGGCACATTGACTGCAACTGCCTTCGTTGGTGTGGTTAAACTGACGAGAATAAACTATTATATGTGAAAATGCATAACAAACCCCAGATATTTGTTGATAGTTTTTACTGATATGGAAACGTAGTACTTATGGATATTTACCATTCTGTATATTACATCTGTTGCCACAGTGTTGTGGTCTTTGAAACTCCGTGTAAGCTCCAAAGTCAACTATCTTATCATAGAATTGGTTTTCCCCGACACTCTCCTCTGAAAAGTTAAGATGATATGAAGTTCCAGCTTTTGTGACATAAAATTCAAAATTATGAAATATAGTTTACGTATTACGTTTTTCTCATTGAGAGGCTCAGTGGTTTCCTCTCCTTCTTTTGTTTCAACTGTGATTGTGTGATAGTTCACACCATTTGCTATTGACTCACTTTTATCACCACAATCTCCTTCCTCAGCTCTCTGTTCAGCTTTAACTAAAAAATAAATGCACGAGGGTTATTGGTTATATTTGGTGACCTAGCTTGCTTTCTGAGTAAGCCTTGATTTTCAACCAGCAAGCAAAGCAGTGCTCAATAGGATAAGATCGAGGTAAAATCGTAAAAGTTGGTAATACTACTGAAAGACTACAAATTGTTTCATGTGTCTAGAAAAAAGATAGGAAAGAGAAAAGAGTCTAGACACAATCATCAGGTCGGCTCTGAACTGCTGAAATCCGGGTCTGAGTGGAGATTTGCTGATAACAATTTTTAGTTGTTTTCAAATTTTCAATACCTGTGCTGGATTTATGTTTCGGGCTCCTGTCATATTTTGTAAGTTTGCTCATCATGCTAACTCAGCCCACTTTTGATGCATAGATTTTCCAAGGTCCTTTTCGTCAATGGATTTTTTGTTTTAGTTTTCGAAGAATGAGCTCTCAAATGAATACGTCTGCTAACGATTCCTAGTGTTTCCTTTGGGCTTTCTCCAACTTCCCCATACTGTCTCATTTATTGCTCATTCCATGCTTTCTGAGAAGTCTTTCTTCCAAATAGTGCTGAAACGTTGCCTTGAATGTTTGTTTTTATGTAAAAAGAATTGTTTCACATGTTGGCAACAAAATATTCCATTAGTGTATGAAGTAATCAGATGATCATTGTTAAATTTTCAGTAAAAGTGTTGTACAATCAAACCTGTCTTTGCCCATAAGTTAAGTACAAGACAAAAGTTTAATTCAATTTTGAGCTGTGTGAATGCTGTTACTAATAATTTGTTATGCACTGAGTCAAATATTGAACAAATATTCAAATTTTAGTGAAGGTTGATTTTTCTCAAGCTATTTCGTAACATGAACTTTATTCTAGTCCTAAAACCCAAACTATATCTAGAATTTACAGTTTTGCCAGCATTTGATTGCTTGCACTTGATTTACTCCCCTGTGTGTGTTGGGCTTTCTTTTGCTGCTTGTTGCCCAACATTTTTTATAAAGTCGTTGTTTGTCTTGCGCGATGCGTAACTGTCAATGTCCACACATTTCAGGCAGCTTATGGCACGTGCATTTGCTTAGACCGGGCACCTAGTTTATCTCAATTGTTACTGTGAAAAGCCTCAAAGTATCTCTGTTTTCCACCACTACCTTTCACATAGTTCTCACTGCAAAATGATTGAGTTGTGGTTTTATAAAAACAATCTTTTAGCTCTCAGGCAGTAATATGTTTCAGATAATGCAGATGTAGTATTAAAACAAGGATAATTGTACACATACTTACTGATGACAAAGTGCTGCATGCCACATGTGTCTTCGTTGCTCCCAAACAGCTGATTCCATTTTCATTCTAGGAAAATTTGTCACGCTGCTGTTGTACTGCAAAAACTCATTTAATCCGTAAAGTTGTGTCAATAATTTGCGTTTGGCAAACCCGCAAAGCACATGTTCTTGTACCATTGGAAATAGTTGTCAAATGGAAATTTTTGTAGGTATTGATGTAAAATTTGCTAATAATGAGATGTAACCACACTTTCTCGTTTATATACCTTTAAGACTTGAAAGCCTGCCTTTTGTCTGTAAACTACTTGAGAGAGATGGCGATGAGGCCGGTAACTATTGATCAAGTTTAGCAGTGTTTCGAGGTGTCTCTGTTGGGTTTTTATCACTTGGTGACTGGCACATTGGGTGAGCAGTGCCAGTGCGATAGTTCTTTGTTCATATCTGTGGTCTACTGAATCCCACATTTGCTGATTGCTAGCACTCATCCGATTGTTTACACGATGGCTGTTAGGCACATACCGCTGACCCAATTGTTATCCACCTTCATTGCACTGCATGCTACCTCCACTACTCATCCACTACCCTGATCACTGTCTTGCTACTCAGTGTTTAACTAACTTGCCATTCTCCACCGTATAATGGCAATGAATATGAATTTAGTCCAGGTTTTTTTGCTGTGGATGTGGTAATCGGAGATAATTTCAGTGTTTCAAATGAGTGTGATGACCATCCTATATCACCTTTTCTAGCATTTTGTCTGAAATGTTTTAGAAACTGGTTTACAACTCGATGCTAAGTACCAAACGCGGTATCGCATTATGCACTATTTCCCTCTTTGATGTAGAGAGATCGCTTCGATTTTTTGCAAGGTTGTGAACAGAGTTATTTGGTGTTAGGTGCTTTCGATGCGTTTCTTGTATTTGGGTTTGGTAGAGTAACTTCAAATTTGTTCCTTTGATTCCTTTCTATGGACAAGTCATTTTATGCTGGGAATAAATATATGCATGTGTATCGGTGGGCAGCAGCACACTGGTGGTGTGGTTTGTCGTCTTCTTTGTATTCACAGTTAGCAATGTGTGAGCACCCACTAGTTTTTTGCAGTTGCGGTTATTATTGTACCACAGGGCCCATGTAAAATGAATCACTTTTTATACTAGTAATCGCCAACTTCTTGATGTTGAATTTTATTCCCTTGACAAGACCCTCCTTCTACAGAGTCGCATTGTTTTCTGAGCAGATGAAGCTGTGAATTACACCCGAGAGCCTTACTGAATGATCTATAATGCTGTAGTTCATGTGCCTGTGTACAACATCTATGGCATGACACATTCCTTGTGAATAATGCAGCTGTTTTATTTGGTAGCTGCAGTGTGTGCTGAGTATACCTTCATTTCCTGTTTATTCATATATAGGTACAAATACTATGCAAGTGAGCATATGAGTGACTAGTCAGATCATAACACATCTAGCAACAAAATGAAGTTTTTTTTGCGTACCATACAAGAGAACATGTTTAAAAAGCGTAACAAGTATTTATGAATTGTTGTGCATGGACAAGAGCGATAAGAATACAACAAATTAAGTGTGTAAAAAATGTAGGAAAAAAAGGCAACTTACTAATCCAGAGGCGCATGAGCAGATGTGTGATCTATTTAAAGACTTGCTGATCAGTGAGGGAACTTCTAGAGCTAAGCGTGCTCAGTCACATAAGCATGTATACAGCTCCACGTTCACCAAGAAAGCTTTAATTGCTATTCATCAGCAGAGCTGCTCTTATTGGGTAAGAGCACCAAATTGGCCTGCCACGCTAACACACCGACCGCTCCTAACACCAAGCGGGATCTCACGGTTACACCTGCTGTATAATGTCAGGCTAACTGATGGCAATGCAAGTGATAGACCACTACCGCAACAATCTCAAGCTACCTATACAAAATCCTGCACAATAGAGTTATACTTGTATTCTTTCCCCCACAGACTTAAGACAAACAGTGTACACATCAGCGCTGGATTGATAAATAACCATTAGTTATTTATAACCGTAGCAGTAAAAGTTAGCAAACATGAGGTTTTAAAAGAGCTCACAGATACCTGATGTGCCTTACCTCATAGTCCTGGGGACATCGATAACTGTTATGTCACAAATATTTTTCTTAATTGCTTCCAGGTAATGACCTAATTTTTTACAGTACTTTGTAATCAAAATCTATGAAGAAACAAAAATTAATTACTTGAAATTTTGCAAAACACAGTGTAAGATGTGAGTGTAAGTGTGAGATAATCCAAAAGCTCCACCAGGGCCCTCCAAGTTAGGTAATGGTCATGACATCAATTGGTGAGATTTTGACAGTTTCCATAAAACAGACCCAACAAATTATGATCAACATAAACGAGACAGATGTATCAGGTCTGGGATGGTGCGCTTTCAGATTTATATCACATATTTACTTCTAATATAAACTACGTTTAGCCGTTTCTTCATTGCTTCTTTTATGGAAACTCTCTCAGCCGTTATTTCATTGATTCTTCTATCGAGACTCTCTCAACTCAATCCTTTTATCATAACTGAATAATTTTATTAAAAGAGCAATAATATTAGTTGGTTTGCCTCAGTAACCAAGCAAAGTTGGAGAATAATAATTTAGTGTTGTTTTCTGATTTAAGATTTACCAATAACAGTTTTGAGAGTCAATATTATTAGCCACAGACACAATTTGATGCCTAACGAAGTACATATCCAACTATTACAATACCTTGATGCATCATAGTAAAAGTAAAATTAACAACAATTGAATAATTTTAGAGTCACCTGCTCATGCTACTAGTATTACATGCAGGTAGTTAGTTCATGACTAACATCTATCTATCTCCCTAAGGGTGGGACATAGAGTACCTCAAGTGATTATGATAATTCCATTATACACACAAAACCCTCTATGAGCATTTTCACTCCATTCAGTTTTTGAAAGTGATTAGTATACTCTTTCCTAGAAAGCTAGAATCAATCAAGAAAAAAAACAAAGTGATATATTACGAATAATATTGTTTGTATTGGCAGAAATTCATCCCAAAGAACAACGAAATGTTTCGGCGCATTTTGAATAGTCTGTAACACTGTATTCACTGGATTTGTAGAATAACATGCAGCTGTATCTCTCTTGAAAGCCATATAGTTTAGGCCTGCCTTCAGGCCAGAGTGGTAACTTTGTAATCCAACATTTGTAACAACAAACCACCAAAAAAATGCATGAGTGTTGCTCATGTCGATTGTTTTTATCTGCTGGGATCCTTTGGACAACCCGAACTACTCTTCCTGCGGTCATACACACCAAATATTAGTAAAGACTTCTGGAACATTACCGATATACTACATTTCCCTGAAAGAATGAGTACGTAATTACTAAAGAAGTTACTGACATGACACTTGACAGCGTGACCAAAGCTGCCACCAGGAGACTCATTAGCTGGCCTCATATACTCAACACAGTCACATTGAGGCACATTGCAGCGCCCTTGCTTGATGCTCTAAGCATCTTTCATCTAATCAGCATGAGTGTTATAGAATGCTTAACATGACATCGGTTATTTATTTAAACCTCATCAGCAACTGTATTGTAAAGCATACAGGTTTTACACCACGAGCACCAACCTTACAAACCAAACCTCACTAAACAGACACCTTATTTTTCCTTTAGCATAGGTTCTACAGCCAGTGTCATATGCTAACAGTCCATGCAAATTTCCAAATTAGAAATGAAAGCTATTTGCAATCAAAATATAGGATAATTCACGTCATATTTTTGCTTCAAGTCTCATTACATATTTCACATATTTAGCATATGGCTTTTAGGAATTACAGACTGGTCAATGCTATGGTAAACGAAAACAATATGTAGAATGTAACTTTCCTCATCAACTTTCCATGGTATAATAAAAGTAAAATGAAATTCCTCCCTCTCATCATATGGCAGGTTTTTTTGTGTGCCACAAACATATGACTTGGGATAGCTCTATTAGGTGCCTTTAAATAACAACAAACTACTAGTTTATAATTTGGTGCTATTTTTGAGAAAAAATTGATAATTTACAACTTTTCACTTTTTATAGTTCTAGCTATATATAATATTACCTATTACTTAAAACAAATATCATCGTCATCATGTTTGATCGATGACCATATAATAATAATAAATCAATTAATCGAAGTTTTCTCATTTATTAAATAATGATGTTTCTTTACTAACTTAATCATTATAATAACAATGATGATGATGGATAATTGACATTAATTTATCATATTTTGAATAGAAAATAATAATATATATCTCCACCGATAAATGAATAGTTGAATATTAATAAATAATGAGAATTTATGATAATTATTACAATACTCATTTTCATTTTATGATACTATTGTTTTTGTTTATTTTTTACAAACAATTTTTATTATTAGTATTAAGTTTTATTTTGGCTGATTAATAATTCATATTATTATCATAAATGGTTGAGAGTTATGATTGATTGTTTATGATATCAACAGTAATACGATACAATTTACTTGATAACTTCGGCACTTTTGATTTCATAGAAATGCGCCGATATCCCATCCACAAAAACAATTTTTTTCCTCTCATACGAAATAAGGCTTCTCCTGCTCCATCAATGTATTTCACCTTTGTATATTTTTTTTCTTGTTAAAGATTGTTTTTCCATACGCAGAGTTAGTAGTAATGTAAGAGCGGATCTCTGTCGCGGAGTCTAAGGACAAAGTTCTCCTGGTTCCAAGTCTCCTTTAGTTGACGCCAGTTACCATGAAAACCTGCGAGGTACCTTTTTGCGTGCACCAGGTGTTATAATTTCATTTTTAATATTTGTTTGAACTAAGTATTTATTGCGCAGCGTTTGTTTATATTGTGAATTTGTATGGTGCTTTAGATCTTAGGTTTTAGTTTTTTATAAACGTGGTATGAGAACCTCAAAGGATCGGTTTTTATTGTGCACCGCGTTGTTGACAATAATCGAAACATTTTGTATAACATTATTCCTTACTATTATTCCCACTGCTAAAATTTTGTTGGCACCATGTTACGGGCTGGACTGCATCTCAGTGCTCACTTGGTTCTAGAACTTTGCATATCTCTGCCTTCCAATATTTTCAGCGTGTATGCAATTTCATGTTGAAATATAGAATGTTTCTTGTCAGTTCTGCTTTACAATCTATGTATGCCAATCAAGAACTAGCCAACAGACGGTTACTTACCACAACACTTTTTTCTGTCAATGTATACTGTCCATAATCAGATGGCAAAAACGCTAAGGGGCAGGCGAGAAATTAATGTCCAGATATTGACAAAAAGGTTTTTTTTTTCATTATTTTTGATTTTCTGTGCCGCATAATTTTTAATTTTGCTATGTTTTGCTATCCTATTCTGTATGTCGAATGAAGACTACACAGATAGTTTTTCTTGTTTTGAGTCGGGTCTCCTTTTGTTTTGCTGTCATTCACAATAATTTTTCAGGGGCATACTACAAAGCTTTATGCTCTTTCAATTCATCCATTGCTTTCCATTTATGGATTGCCACATTCTAAATTGAGGTTTTCCATTGGTTTCTTAGAGCTCTTTGATTGTCCGTAACCCTTTCCAATATTTTTCGTTATTTAATTTCCAATCGCACAAGAGGATCTATAAATTAAGTTAATCAATTTGCATCGATATCCTGATTTGCGGTGTTTTTGTGTAAGCTTCTTAATATTACTTGTTTTGGTTCAAGTGCATCGGGCTGCCGGCCTTTCTTTGTTTTTACAGCAAACTTCAATGTTTAGCTGCACAATCAATTTTGCAACTAACCTGTGCAGTTTTTGTCAATTGCAGTTCGTAGTGTCAGTGTTTTCTTTATAATATGCTTTCTTGCAGATTGCTCTCATTTGTTTCTGCTACATCAGCTAGTTAGTAAATGCTTAGTTTATCATCTTTGCCTTTTTGTGTCTAATTTTGTGAAGACACGCTTGGCAGAAACCAGTACATCCGAAGATGCCACTGTTGTTATTGCAAAACCCCAAGCATGAATCCTGTGAATTAATTTTATGCTAGTTTTTCATTGAGTTGATATTTGAGTCGGTGTTGTCAGAATCTGAATTCAAATGCCCATACTTCTTATTATTGTATTTGTTATATCTCACAGTTTTCATGCTCTTTTTAGCGTGTTTGATTAGACGCTAGATATGTATTTGCTCAATCGTTTGGGTTCTTCCATTGAAATGGTACTATTGGAAACCTCGTCTGTTGTTTAACGTTTGCACCTGAAAAATGATAATTATCATCTCAGCAAACTTCATTTCAGTCCAGATCAGTAAAATATGGGCTGCCACGACTTGTGAACCGCTGTTTTGAATTTTCTTAGAAAAGCCGTAAACAAAACTATTTTTGTCCAATACATCTACTTAAAATATGTGCAGCCTTATCTCAGATTTAGGAGTATGTGAAATAACATTTCATGGAAACGCATTGGTGACAAAAAAATTACATTTTGTCGATAAATGAATGGTAAATGTATATGGTAGCTTTTCAGAAAGACATTCAGATTGTGTTTGATACAAATCGAATAGTTTATGACATGACAAACTCATCTTTGCCATTCATTCATGACACTACGCTCTGATTGCTTAACATCAAAGGTTGAATGACAATTAACAAGATGGTAAAAAACAAACCTACAGTTTGTGGTTGTATGATTGTCATAAATAAAGGACAAAAAAGGTTTTGATGACAATGTTATACCCATATTGTTTAACATCACAAGGTTTGCCTGTAATGAAAGCTTGATGATGTAGGTAGTCCGATCGCATACTGCTATGCCCGGGTAACATAAAAAATTGCCAAGGAAATATCTTAATCGCTGGGAAGTTTTCAAACACCCTAGCATAAAGACTAACTGAGCAGTTTAAACACTGAAATGCTGATAAAATTTAATCAGTGTGAAACTGCCAAATGCAATCAAATCAATATCTGGCAGGTCCCTTTTCCAACTGTCGATGCATGATCAATGTTATATTAGTTTCCAAGTTGTTTACTGGATAGTAATTAATTCTGATCACAAAATGTGCATTCTAAAGCTCTTCTAGTTTGGAATCAGTCCTCTTGAATATAAAGAGCTACTACACTGAGACAAAATTCAGTGCTTCACCACCACCCAATAATTTTTAGCAGAAACATTATTAAAACTCATAAAAGTCCTCGACCGAGCATCGCCCGTGATTTGGGTCATGTGACCAAAAGTCCTTTCACGAGCAACGGCCGTGATTTATTTTGGTTGGTTTTCGGAACTTATTGCAGCAGTTTGTGTGGACTGATATAAATAATTTTTATACCATAGTCTAGAGCAGATAATTGCCTATTTTCCTTTGTTTGAAGACTCTACGGCCTTCTAAACGGAAACAGTTCCAAATATCCTTGACCCATCACTTCCTGTTATCAATTTCGGAATTTTTTTTCAAAATGATGGGCAATTTTTTTCTGTAAAGGAGCAAGCATATTGTTTTCTTCTTCTGATTTAGTTAGTTTATTAAAATCTTAGCTTGTTTGAGCTCTCTGATAATGGAATTGAAGGTTAGTAAGCTAGTAATTAATTATTTAGATACGGCATTGATAATAGATAATTAATTCTAACTTTTTTTTTATTATTTTTGTTAAGTTGTTGATTGATGTTGTTCTTTAAATCAAAATGTAGCTCTAAATGTTTCTAATTCATTTGTGCACCAATGAGGGCTTAATTTTCGCTTGTAATAAAAATAATTTTTATTTTCAGAAAAAAATATCCGAAATTTTCGGTAATCTGTGCAGCCAGTGCTAGATTGTTGTTGCAGTGTTCTAACACTTTTTTGCACACTTTTGCTTTAAATTTTGCTAGTCTTATCAAAATTTTGTCCTCTTTTCAGCTGTGCTATCAGTTTAACATTTAGTGTGTTATTTCTTTTTGTAACTGGTTGATCTGTTGAGGTCATTACTAAAAAATGGTCTCCGAACTAAAAAAAAAATAAAATAGTTTAGACTGGTGGAATCAATATGGTATTAATTCTCCTGAGAGAAGGGAGAATGCTGATTCATATGAGCATAAAGTTGTTACCATATCATGTATAGATGAATTTTAATGAAATCTTGAAAATTGGCTTTTTTTTGCAAAAAGCGGGTGACATATGAGCTCATTTATTGGTCGGAGCGATCGAAATTCAGAGAGTTTTAATAATCCCCACAGGTTGGGGTTCTCCTCTGTCATGAAATTTACCAGTTCAAAAAATTTGGGCTAGAGTCAGACAAGAGTTTGTGGCTTGTATTTTAACTGCTAATGAAATGGGCAAGCCTATTAGCAACTCGATTAGAATTTTTTTTCATCTCAGATTATGTTGTTTTTAATTCAGCACGAACATCGTTTTATGACCAATTATTGGTATGTATATTACTTTATGGGTAATTTTTGATCTTTTTGGCTTTGATTTTTGCCACTAATGCTACATTTACATTAATAGTCTGTTTCATAAAATACTGTGAGCATACCAAGTCAGCAAGTTTTACGCTCATTTTGTCCTAACAGAACCATTTACATAAAAAAAAATTTCAAAATAACCTGAAAAAATTCAAATGGAGCATCGCATCTTTGAAACTGGGGTAGACCCAACTGATCCAGAGTGAGCAATGCGTCGGCAGCGAATGCAGACAGTACTTGGGTAGCATGATTAACCTCTACAATAGACTAGTCGGAGCCAGGTGTAGAAGTCAACTATTGCTAAACATTTGAGTTGATTACAGGCGATAATACCAACCCAAAGGGGCATGCTACACATACTGACACAAGATGGAATCCACCAAGGATGAACCAAGATAACAGGCACATAACATTGACGAACATCATTGATGCACTCATTGAACTCATAAAATTGGGCCAACCTTGATCTTGCTTTGCTGGAAGTTTACGCGGCGAGCTTGTGTCATAAGCTTAGGACCTGACTCTGTTAGCAAGTCATGAGCTTATGACATCCATTGGCTATCCATTCGTACAAAAGCAAGGGAAAATACATGCTGCTGACGAACTCCATGATGTAGACTAAAAGCTCGCTGGTTTTAAGCTGTCAACTGGCTGTGAAGAAGACTATGACCAGCACCTTCCAAGATGATCGAAGACCTGTCATCATATTCACTTAAGCTTCTGATGCCTCTTTACCATCCTCTGGTAACAATAAAACTGAAATTTCAACTTCTCGGCGGAGATTTATTTTGATTCTGAATTGTAAGCATAGGAATTTGTAAAACAACTAGACCAGGGGTGCTCAACCTTTTGTTAGTGCGGGCCATACAGCATCTCATAAACATCATGAGGGCCACCACTTGAAAGTGTTTGCCAATTGTAATAAAGCGATGTATAGACATGTTGTTAGTGAGCAAACAATGAAGTTTGTTTGAAACTTTATAAAATATTGATCATAGAGTTGATCAACAAACACAAAGAATCAAATACGAAAGGTTACCACTTTACCAAGACAAAACTTATGTCGACAAGACAGTGGGAGAAAAGTCAGAGTTGATTATTTTGTGTACCACGTGTATTTAGTGGGATACCTAGCATTGCTCATTTTATATCAAATAGTGGGCTGAATGCCTAAAGTTGACAGTCTCAAACAGTCTTCGGTGTGACTCTCTGTCAATCCTGACCAGTAATTATTTTTGGTGAAGTTCATGGCAATGAACAGCTGTTCACATCGATACGTTGAACCAAAAAGAGACGGCACGAGAATGAAATTTGGGATATTGTTTTTTGCAAAGATCTCTACCGTAGAATTCGAAAAGTGGCTTTGATTAAAAAAAATTTTTCAGATTGCTGCTAGCTTGCAGGTCGAGTATTTCCAGTTGAATGCTATATAAAGCAAATCTGTTACATATGTCTCGCAATGTTGTACATACATCAGATGCCATCGATCCTACACGTTCAGTTGCAGAATGCCGTGAGAGCTGAGCTTGGCCAGCCAACTTTTGTAGGTCAGGACTGGCCTCTGCAGCAGAACATTCCAGAATTTCTTGGGCAAACGACCCATCAGTGAAAGGCTTTTGGTGTCTAGCAAGTATTTCACAAGCAGAAAAGCTAATCTTGGTTGCTTTTTGGAATATTTCCTTACATAGGGCAATCCCTTGTTGGTGTTGCTGCTGACTGCATTTAAAGGCAGCTAGGTGGTCATGAATGGCTTGCCTTGCAGGTACAATTAAAAAAGTAAAATGGATATTTTTTTTACTAATTCTATCAATTTATTATTTCATTATTCAGCTAATTTATTGCGAAACATTTTATTAGTATATTTTGCAAACTGTATATGTGTTGTCATAAATAAATAATAAACTTTTGAGTTTTGCTATGTTTCTGTTGCTCATCATTGAATCTGTTTGAATCTTCAAATTTTTGTCTCAATTTCATCAATTCAAATAAAATTTTGGTCCAAAACTCTCTTAGTTGGTGTGTCTACTTTCAGTTTTAAAGCTTGACAATTTTGTAATATACTTCTCAAAACCTCAATGAGGATTAATAATTGTTAATAAATTATTTTTGTACATGTAAAACAGGGAGGGCGATACAAATAATGATACTAATAATTGAAATAATAATAATTACAACAATAGTAATTATAATGATTCCAATAAGTAAACTTATTACAATAATAAATCAATTTTATTATTATTATTACATTATTATAAATCATAAATAATATATATACATATATGCATGATCTATGTATATATTATTGATATTGAAGTATTATTGAATAATTGTTGTCGAGTCAGTAGAGATGAGCTAGTATTATTGATTCATACAACAGTTGAAATAAATAGTTCCACAACAAAGTACTCACAGCAGCAACGACATTCAGGTTTATTATTTATTGTAATGACCTCAAATGAACAACCACAAAACAACAGTAAAAGCAGTAGTAGTAGTAGTGGCACTGAGTGCAGTACTAGCATGTACAATGGTTTGATGGTTTGTGCTGTGGGGGCCAACAAAGTAATTGACCTCCCAATTGTTAGTAAATTGGCGACTTTCATCCTTTCATCCTTTCATCTTTTGTGGTCAATGATTACATTATAAAATTTGCCAGGTTGAGTCACTGGAAGTAGACTGTCGTGCTAAGACTGTTCTTGGTAAATGACCGTACATACCTTCGATGCATACAATAGCAGGAAGCTCAGGCTAATAAGTTAATGTCAAGGGTACTTGAACAAAAGCAAACATCTCGTTATTTATTACGCCATACACTAATCATTATTTATAACATGAATGATGATCAAATCAAATGCTATTAATTAACAATAATTTTTTTATGTGTATGACAACATGCAGGGCCACACTAAACTGGCTGGAGGGCCGGATCCGGCCCGCGGGCCGCCTGTTGAGCACCACTGAACTAGACTAATCCACAATTCCGCTAACCGTCAAATATATTGTACACTGATCAATTATTGTGCATAATTGTGAGGGTTCTCATTTCTCTTCACCCTCAGACACTCTAACACAGAAGCATTTACACCTGACATGCAGTCAATAGCTTTTTGCTATTTGTCAAAACCATTCTGAGCAATAATTGTGTGGCATTATTAAAATATTTAGAAAACACAGAACTTGATGGCTAAAGCATTATAGCAATAGTTCATCCAGCAGAAAAAAAATGATTTTTTAAATGAATTTTCATGTGTAGCCACTTGTGACATAGAAGTCTCAGTTTAAATCATGTACACTTACCGTCTGAGTAACCTTGAAGCAGCAAGAGTGACATGCTTTTGAAGAAACTCATGGGCTTGAATAAGGCAGCGTAGTTGAAGCGAACTTCCGTTGATCGCTAGTGTATTTGCCAGCCGTTAAACCACACAACCCTTCAGGTATTTGTATATTAACAGAAATACTTCACGTATTCGCAAGGTGTATATAATGGGGATTACTCATGAACTTCACCTATAGGAAAAATCTCGCAAGTTGTGCAACAGTAAATCCCAAGATCGATTTGGCAGTTTGGACTAAATTATCCGAAAATGTTTGATGCTTTTTTTCTCAACTCCTCATTGATAAGGTTTTTCTCCTTTACTAGCGAGATATACTCTCCAGCTTTGACCGGGTTATCTTTTTTTCATTTTTGGATGAATTTTTGACATTTTTCTGACTGTTCTAAACGTTTTATAGAATAGCTACTTTTTTAGCAGTGCCATTGATGTGCTATAGTAATAATCCTACAATACAAAAATAACAATCAAACTTTCTCACCAATGCAAATGTTTAGACATGCACAACTTCGGCGAACATTGCAAATTAAATCTAAAGCAACTCAGAATAAAACCCTTTTGAACATATAAATATTCTCACAAAATTGAGCAATAGTTACATATCTGTGTATAGCGATATTACCATCATATTTTGTGCGTTTGAGAAACAGAGGCTGTGCAGACAACCCCATCAGCTACAACGATTGACTGGTCTTCCATCAATGCACGCTTGCAGGTGTCACTTGTCCCAAAGGAGCTGGATGCTTCCAAAATGTATCAGGCAAACGATTTACGGAAAATTTGTCAAAAATATTTGTTCATTTATACTACTTCAAAATCCAGGTCAAACATTATTACGTTTTGCAGGTTTATTTAATCGACTGAAAATCACCAATTTGAAACAAATAGTTTCGAAAACTATGTACCGCTAACATGAAATGTCGTAAAGCATGCCAAAGTTTCCAAACAAACACTACCAACCTGAAATTGTTCTGGAACAACTTGTTCTAGAAAAAGAACTGTTCCTTGCCTGAGATGGCCTAATCTGTCCAGTAGCATCAATATCTGATGAAGAAATGTGTGAGCTGCATTGCATAGCCTTTTGGCCAGGCGGCTTTTTTGCATTTAGGAACTCTCCACCGCATGGTTCATCTGTCAGGCGTCCTTTCTTTGTTTCGAAATCTGATAATCAACATAGTCTAGATCAATATTTACAATTGCTCCATTGCAACACAGGTGTTCATGCACAGTTAGCATTGCACAGCACTTCACACGCTCGCTACAATTATTATCTCTGCCCATCTCAGCCAATTAAGTGCAAATGATCAAATTTTTTGGCTTGTAAATATACAAAATAATAAATTGCATACACATAGCGAACTTTATGAATCATCACTACCAATAAAAATACGCAGACACTACTGCTTAACATTATGAAGCAGAATTGTGTGGAGCTTTGTATTTAATAATAATAACAAACAATATTATTGTTATTATTTATTCGTATCATAGTTAATCCTTTTTGTGTCAAAATATTATTATAATTGTTACCATTATTATTAATAGTTTATTATACCTTTTTTTACTATTCAAATTGAATAGTTATTGATAAGTACTAACAATAACATAAATTGTTGTTTCTATTTTCAACTTGTTCATTTTCTATTTTGATGGTTGTCATTATTATTGATAACTTAAATAATGATTACTATAACTGAATGATAATACTAATTAGTAAATGATTATTAACATTAATAGATATGACTAATAAATAGATGTAATAACAATAACACTGACAACCTAATAAGTTAACAATTATAATCTTATTTGTTTTATTAATCATTATGTATTATTAGTAAGTATTATTAACTGTCGTTTATCAATGACAATTATCCATTATTATGAAGTATCGTTATTATTATCATGATGATTGCTTTCAGATAAATAATTTAATTCATGTTTCACTCACTTGTGAAAAGGTATCTGTCAAAGTCTATGTAACTCAGGGTTATTGTAGTAAAGTTAAAACAATTAGACGCTAGACACTGCATACCAGCTTTTGCTGGCATGTAGCTTTTTTGAAAATAGCAGTGATTATCCATGAGAATTTTGGACCAGAAAATAGTAAATGGAAATAACCAAAATGGGTGTCAAATTTTTTGATGGAAGTTCTTTGATTGGTAGAGCGGGTGGCCGTTCCAGGGGGCTTATATGTCTATGGTTAAAAGCAGGTAGCAGTTTAAACTGTGCTGGTTGGAAGTCAAAATGTTATGTGAAACATAAATTATGTTCAGACTCGTCAAGATGTGTTTTTTTATTACAGCTCATCCAGTTCTGTAAATAGTTTACTACACAGACCCTGCAATTCATGAACACTCACGTACCAAAGTAGCCAACTTGGTGATGTCAAGTGAACTACTGACAAGTTACTATGCACAAACCACAAACAGTTGATAAAAATGTATTTTCAAAGATATAAATCTGCAGTATGTTTAATTTAAGTGCAACATCATCAATACCAGCCATTGTTGCCATGACCTTATCAACAATAACTCTGTGATATGAACAATAATACATCATTCAATTAATAAAATAACATATTTGTTTGCTTTTTGGTATGTCACAACAGTTGAACAGTGATAGGTCATCATATCTTTACCGTGTTTGTCAGCGAGTGACAAGATGTCTGCCACAGGCATTGATAGCAAGTTCAGTCTGCGAAGTAGCCCTTTATCTGCCATACTAGCCAGATGCTCCTTTTTAATGCTCAGCAGAAAGATTCACCTACCAGAGACTTGTTAACGCCATTGAAGTTTGTGCAGAGACTGTTGCAATTGTCTTTCAACATTCCATTCATTTCACTTGGAGTAATTTGGTTTAGGCCAAATATAACTGATACCCACCAAAGTACCATTCTTCAGCAGTCGAATTACGTCGTACTCAATGCGAACTATTGGCTCTCCCACGTCTAGCTGTCCTGATTCAATGAAAGCCTCCTTGAGTTTCCTGAATGCTGCAGCTGAGGTTCTTTTTTGGACATTGAGCTCATGGTTTTTGTAGTTCAACTAGGATGTCCGCTGTCAGTGCTTCGTGGTCATAGAGTATCCCAATTCTTTCAAAACCTGACAAAGCAGAATCAACCATCTATGTTACACCATTCTTTTTGTAATCTTTCAATTCTTCAGATACATTGTCACTGGTCAATTTTAGAAACTACAGTTATTAAAATGTTCAATTATTAAACAAAAATGGTATGGCCTGATGCATATCTGAATCAACAGTTTTGAAAACAATAGATATATGAGTAAAAAAAACAATGTATAGTGTACTCATAGAATAAGCAAGAGGTGAAATTTGTAGTTTGATAGTTCGTTAATCATAGTAGCAACCAATTAATGCTGACACAAGCTAACAAGTATGCACTTACTTGGCCGTTGTTTGACACCTTAATGCCTTTATTTCTAAGTTCAACTTCTCTGCTCATTTTTGATTAGTTTAGATTGCTGAGACCCTGCTGAAGACTCCTATGGAATGTCAGTCTTGAGGGTGACTAAACTTAGTGAGCATGTGTGGCTTTTTGCTTTGGATCTTCTTCTCACTCCAAAGAGTTACAACGCTGTCTGTTCCACTCTGTGGATTTGTACGGTTCTAAGCAATCTTTATCAAACTCCTTTTTAGCAATTTTATTTGAAATTTTACTATTTGCTGCTTGAATTATTTTTCTCCCCTCAGCCTTTGATATTAACTGATCATCGTTTGCTTTTCGCCGTTTCAAGACTCTTTTTACAAAACCATCTGCATGACTCGATTTGCCGTTTGGGCGGCGAATTGGCTTCAGCTCCTTGATTACATTGTCAACATCCCGCTCAGTGATATCTTCAGGAGTTTCTTGCAACACTGCTTGAATGGATGTAGTTTTATTTATAGTTGTGTTAATACTACAATTTAGACTGGTTGGTGGATTGTTCCTTTTTATCATGAAGATTTCACTGTGGATACTTTCACATGCTTGACAGCTACGAAAAGAATGAGTGCGTTTTTCCTGATTTAGCAATGAATCAAACCTTGTAGTAGAAAACTAGTTTATGAAGCTAGCTTTGTTCTGCTAACAGTTGTCTCTATAGTTGCTTGGTCTGAGCAGCTCTTTCCTTGTAGATGTTCTTTGTCGGCTCCATTGCTTTGCAGATAATCCTTTCATTGCATTATGGTTTATGTAGAATTCGTCTACCTCTTTTGGCAAAAAAAACTCAAAACAGTATAAAGTTGTGAAAAATCTACATTGGTTTTTGTGTAACTATGTTGCTGACTAAGTAGCAAGTAATGTTTGGCGGAAATATGTATTCCCTTAGCATCAACCATAGTATGGTGGGTTGGTGAAACTGAGAATTCATACCAACTTTTCTATTATTGGATCTCAAGCTATCATAACAAATCCATTCCATCAAATAGCAACCAGTAAATGAGGGTGACAAGTCATGAAGGCAACAAAACAATACTTCAGTGCTGTTACACAGTGGGTTTTTGTAGTGCTATTCAGTGAGGCGAAAAGTAGGTAAACGGCTACCTAAAGTCTGTTGACACAAATAAGCAAGCGTAACGACAATAATACTCTGAAAACTGTAAAAACTTGTTAGCCATGAAAATTTTTCAAATAATGAGCACTTTTTTTTTATAATGGCAATGTCTTGCCAAATAAAGCATATCACCAGTATATACAGTGAATTTTGTGAAATATTCACTCTTGACTCTGATGAGACAATACCAATTAATGACTTTTAGTGTGCCGCCTCACACATTTATATATTAAAGAAAAATTGTGAAAAGTGGTTTAATTTGAGTTGTCCTGATGCCATTGCCATCCCGACAACATTGATTTCACGCTTCCTCATCAGCATTCAATCGCTATCAAACAATTATCCTACTGCAGGTTAAAATTGCTACATTTCTTAAAGAAAATCGCAACCAGTAGACTCAACTTTGTAGCTGAGCAATAACTTTAAAAAAACATTAAGTAAAATAAATAAAATGAATTACACTCTTTTACAAAACTTCTTGCTACCTGTGAAGTTTTAGATGACCACGTCGCTGCTTGCTGCCTTGACAATTGGCTGAGGTCTCCACAGCAGAGCTGCAGCACAATGCCTAGCTTCTTTTCATCAATTTTGGTGATTTCAAAAAATTGAACCACTTTAAGATGACTTAGCTTAGCGCAAACAACAAATCCAAGACACAATATTGACAAAAAAAACAAACAACAAATCCAAGACACACAATATTGACAAAAAAACAATTTCAAGGTAAAACAAGTTTTTTTTCTCAAACATAAAAATTGGGTTTTCCTATTAATACACATATTAAAAAGGCATCTAATAAATTATAAACAGTTGTTCCTATATGGTTCACTTAGCAAACCAGTTGTTTGTTAATCAATAGGTATTATTTCATTCGATATTCTTATAAGACTACAATTTAAGCTACTTCTCCAAAAAACATGTGCAATTGATAAAATGAATCAGTGCATCACTAAAATTCTAAGACACCAGTTCAACTTTTTGTTTCATTTCTTCCACTATGCTACATACAGGGTTGGCTGAAATCACCAAAATGTTCAAACAAGATTAATTCCGGTCATTTTCTTCTCCACCAATCATTGTTTTATCTGACTAAAAGTGCAACCAGTTCGTCCCTTTGGACTGAAGCATAATATGGAAAAGAGTATGAGCTGATATAATGTTACCAACCGCAGAGCATTACTCTTACTTTACATTAGAGCCTTTTCCATGAAACACTTTAATGGGCACACTAGTCTGCAGCTATTTTCCACTGTAGACAGCGCCTCCTTCGCTTATAGGCTTTTTATCCACGTCAAGATCAATTAAAACTAAATAAAACAAGTACCCCAGCTGTACATGGGTAAAATCACGAATTAGCGGGTGAGTTGTTCTATACAACTTGAACAATAACGTAGCTCAAGTTGTGTAGAGAAATTACGAGACAATGTTGTTCTTAGAAACAATAACAATTTTGTAGCAGTGAGTGAAGCAAGTATACATAATTTATTTTAAGTACAATAACTTCTAGGAGAAATCACAACAATAAATAATGTATTCCGACCAAATGTTACACAAAGGTCATATATGAATGGCAATACAAGTAGTTTTCTTACATTCATCAAATGCGGGTTGACAAGCCTTATGCTTAGAATCATCTGAGACAATAACACTCGGTGCAGAAGTTGATGATCATATGATTGCTATAATACACATACTTATGTGTAGTTGAAAATACCCACTGCCTAACATGATTACAAATCAAGTAAGCAGACAAGCGGCATCACACAAACTTTGCCTGAATTTACTACACAATGGTGCTGTTCGGCTAACTCATTGAAAAATAAACCCAGATTTTATATTTCAGTGAGTGAGCTGCTGTAGGAGAGCTAAACCACTGTAAAAAACAGCTCCAAAAATTACACGCAACTTTTTGTTCCATTGCTGCGGCATGTTAAAAATGAATGAACTCAAAAACCATAGTTTTACGATATCTAGACTGGTTTATTATTGGGCCAGCCAGTAGCAAGCTATATGCTGTTACTGTATACCATTAAAAATAGAGATGAAAAATAATTTTTTTGACTTTCAGATCATTGATTTGGTTTTTTTTCTTTGCAAAACTATATTATTATTCACAAACAATATAGCGGGACTTGAGAGGGCTAAAAGTATTCAAATATTCTTTCCATGTTTTTGAACAATTCGGCTGGTGACAAACAATCATTCAAATGAAATCTTAAATAGAATTTATATTAATTAACAACTGGTCAAAGTAATTCTTATTTATAACCAAAGGTTCACCGTTATTACTATTATTAAATCTTAAAATTGTTGGAACAATAATTGACATAAATCAATGTATTAGCAAAATAGTTATTTTTACAGATACCAGTGAAATTGATTGTTTTTAAAATGAACAATAATTAATTCTCATACCCATACTTGGCATGAATGCAGCCCATAATAGAATCAACCCTTAACTGCAGTTGTTTACGAAAAATTATAATTGTAATATATACGAGGATTTAATAATATTTAGTAGGTGTTTCGAATATTTTTTTATATATGATTCATTGATGACCTACATCATCGGTAGCACACCAACCACAAATAAAAAGTTTTAAAAGAGTAAATTCTGCACTTTACATAGCATTATCTATCAGTATCTGTCGGATTAGTTTATTATTATGTAATTTATTCTACAAGAAACTGAGTGGCACTTTGCATTTAAGTGTCTGCAAATGTGTAGCGAAGAATGTGTGTATAACCATTTTATCAATACGAACAAACAGTACTTCCGGGGGGTAAGGTTTGGGACATGCACTTGTCGCATGCGGTGTTCTTTGTTTAGCAGACTATGAGTAGTACAGAAATGAGGCATTCTCCGCTGCTAAGTTATCAATAACCAATAGTTACTCTTTGCATGTTAGTGATGGCAATGTTGATTTCAGGATAAATAAGAAAACCAGGAGTGTCCCTATCCATTCAGTAAAAAACAGTTTGAGTAGCAATTGCAACTGACTACAAATTGTATACCCTGCAGAGTTACAGATATGAAAGTTTAGTAGAGCAA
>CALYOO010000078.1:0-20604 GCA_945261195.1 Cryptosula pallasiana
TTTTGTGTGTGATGCCATGTGGTAGACAGTTGTTTTGTTTTTCTGAATAAACAGCTCATGCATTGACAATCTATAACATATCATAATAATATCACCAAACTATCAGTCTATATGGTGATACAACATGGTGGCAGCGCTGTGAATGAACCTAAACTGAGGATAGTTCTAGAGTGATGATATATTTGTAGCTGTTATTATTATTATCATTGATGATTAATAATTATTATTAATTATTATGGATGGAATTTTGCCCCCACAACATTTGGATTTGAGGTCAGAAGATCTTTCTGGTGAATGGCGTCGTTGGCAGAGGGCTTTTGGGGATTACCTTTTAGCAATAGATCTCACAGCCACATCTAAAGCTGCTGAGAAGCGTAAGCTCGCTCTCTTTAGGCATACAGGTGGTGAGGATGTGAGAGAAGTGTACTCACAGATGGAATTCATGACAGATCCAGACACTGATGGCAATACAACCGAGATAGAAGAAGGTACAGCAGGTAGAAAATTAGAGGATGTCATGAAGAGATTTCATGATTATTGCAATCCCAGATCAGGTTTGGTTGTTTGCAGGCACAAGTTTCACTGCAGCAGTCAAAATAGAGACACTGTAGATGTGTATCTGATGAAACTAAGAAGAGCTGCTGAAGGATGCCAGTTCGGTAATCAACGAGACTTACTCATTAGAGATAAGCTGCTCTTTGGTTTAGACGATACAAAAGAGAGAGATAAACTAATGAGAGAGCCAGATGAGAGGCTAACTTTAGTTGATGTCATTAAGGCTCTTAGAATAGCTGAAAAATCCGGTAGGCTGAAGCAACAGAAGGTGCTTGATGAAAAGGAAGAGATCGGAGCAGTCAGCCATCATTTCAGAAAAATAGATCGAGAAATGGGAATGCCCAAAGCAGGTCGGCCCAAACCTAAATGTGAAAACTGTGGTAAGAACCACAACAAAAGTCAGAGATGTCCTGCATATGGTACTCAATGTAACAAGTGCAAAAAGCATAACCACTGGGCTAAAATGTGTAGGCAGTCGAAACAAATAGATGAATCAGTAGATCAAGATGCTACAGAGAAGTGTATTTGGGAGAAGTCTGCACTATAGATGCTATAAACTCTTCTCCCACTGATTCCTGGTTTGCAAACCTGAAAGTCCATACAGAGAAACTCAAAAGCCAGCATGTGAAGTTCAAGTTGGATACAGGAGCTGCCCTTAGCGTATGTGGCCCAAACCATTGCTCTGGTGATGTTTTACCATCTGACAAAAAGTTATCTGGACCTGGGCACACTCTACTAAACTGTATTGGACGAATAAAATGCAAGATAACTGCAAAAAATGAAACAGCAGAATAGTACGTCTATTTAGTACCAAATCAAAAGATTCCCCTTTTAAGCCGAAAAGCTTGCGATAAGCTCAAATTGATCAAAGTGGACAAGGAACAATGTCACATTGGAAGCGTGAACATTGATGAAAAACTGTTCACAGGACTTGGAAGAGTGGACAGAGAATACTCGATCAAGTTGAAGGAAAATGCTGTACCATATGCCATCCATGTGCCTAGACCCATTTCATTTCCGCTTCGGAGCAAAGCAGACATAGCGATTGACAAGATGGTGAAAGAAGGTGTCATCAAAAGAGTAGGCCTTAATAAGCCAACACCATGGTGTGCTCCGATGGTTGTGGTGCCTAAAGCAAACAAGGAGGATGTTAGAATTGTTTCTGATTTTACAGAACTGAATAAGTTCATTCAACGGGAAGTTCACCCCATGTCAACTGTAGATGCTAGTTTAGCTATGCTGAATGGAGGAAAGGTGTTTTCAAAAATTGATGCCAATGGTGGGTTTTGGCAAATTCCTCTAAGCAAAGATTCCAGCTATTATACAACATTTATAACTCACAAAGGTCGCTTTAGATATCTTCGTCTCCCGCAGGGCCTTTCCAGTAGTCCCGAAATATTCTCTGCTGAAATGAATAGCATCCTAGATAATTGTGAAGGAGTTGTTATTCATATGGATGACTTGCTTGTTTTCGGAAATGATCAACAACAGCATGACGAAAGATTACAAGCTGTACTTAACAAAATTGCAGCTGCCAGGATGACACTGAACAAAGGTAAATGCAAATTCAGCGTACCATCAGTAGAGTTTCTTGGCCATTTGATAGATGATAAAGGTATTCATGCGGGTCCAAGATTGCAGGGTATTCTGGATTTTCCTCGCCCTACTGATGTCAGTGGTGTAAGAAGTTTCCTTGGCATGGCAAACCAGTATGCAAAGTTCTCAAATGAGTTGGCAGATGTTACAGAACCATTGAGGGCATTGCTGAAAGGTACATGGCAGTGGTTAGAAGCTCAAGAAACGGCATTTCTCAAAGTGAAGAATATATTCCAGAATACTCCTGTTTTAGCTACATATGATGTAAAACGAGAGACCATAGTGACCACTGATGCTAGCAACATCGGCCTTGGAGCTACCCTCACTCAGGTGCAGGATGATGGATCTCGCAGGCTAGTTTCTGCAGCAAGTCGGTCATTGACTGACACAGAACAACGATATGCAACAATAGAGAAGGAAAGTTTAAGGGTTTGCCGGGCTATGGAAAAATTCGCCCCTTATGTGTTAGACATGAAAGATGTGACTATTGAAACTGACCACCAGCCATTGGTTACTCTATTTGGAAACATGTTTCTTGATAGATTGCCTCCAAGGATTCAAGGTTTTAAACTACGTTTGCAGAGATTTCAGTATACCATTAAGCATATCAAGGGCACTATGAACGTCACAGCCGATGCTCTCTCTCGATATACATACGCGCGGCCTAGCATCAACGATGAGGAACGTATTAATGAAATTGATCATTATGTCCAAGAATCTGTCAATCCTCATGGCTCAGTTTCTCGGCTTGAAAAACTTAAAGCTGATCAAAGAGAGGATGAAATTCTATCCAAGGTAATAAAATTTGTAGAAGAAGAATGGCCGGCTTACTTATCTTCAGAGGATACGATGTTGAAACCCTACTATGAAAATAAATCTCTGCTGACAATAAACAAAGGATTTCTAATGTTTGGCTCCCGTCTGGTTATTCCTCTGAGTCAGCGAGTTCAAGTGTTGAATGATTTGCACAAAGGACACCTAGGGGTCACAAAATGTCAATCACGAGCCAGGAGCAGTCTTTGGTGGCCTGGCATGTCAAAAGCAATTGAGCAAAAGGTAGGAAGCTGTACGGAATGCAGGACTCATGCCAATAAACAGCTGGAACCACTAAGACCGACTGCAACTCCTGATAGGCCATGGCAAGTGCTTGGCACCGACCTTTTGCATTTCAAAGGACAGACTTATCTGCTAGTAGTGGATTACTACTCTCGCTACCCTGAACTGGCTCTGCTAGGCAGTCCAGACTTCTCATCTAAGAAAGTTGTCACATTGTTAAAATCCATTTTCTCTCGCCATGAAATCCCAGAGTTGTTGCTCTCGGACAATGGTCCACAGTATGCCAGCCGAGAGTTTGCCGAGTTTGCGGCTCTGTATGGATTCAGACATGTGACTAGTAGTCCTGAGTACCATAGAGGTAATGGGGCTGCTGAGAAAGGAGTGCAGACTATAAAAAGAATGCTCTCCAAGGAAGAGGATCCGTATTTAGCATTATTGGCTTATCGCTGCTCACCCCATTTTGGACTCTATTCACCTGCTGAATTGCTCATGGGTAGAAAGCTGAGAACAACAGTTATAACACATCTAGATGATCTTCTACCTAAACTACCGGATCATGAACGCTTCATGTCTTCGAATGATCAATACAAAGCTCGCATGAAAAACAACCATGACAAGAACAGTAAAATCAAAGCTCTCCCAGCTGTGGAAACAGGGGATGATGTTTGGATTAGCGACAAACAGCAAAAAGGAACTGTTGTTGAATCTTCAGATGATATCAGTAGGAAAGCAGTTGTTAACACTGAAACTAGTACGCTAGTGCGAAACAGATCTGACATCGTCAGTATGCGCTCAAAAGCACCTGTTCGCAGATCGCCAAGAATCAAGCCCACTAGTCTGTGAAGGCGCAGTTGAAAAGTGAGGTGGTCTGCGGCCTCGGTAGTGCGGCACAAAGATGATAAGCTTCGGATGGTTACTGACTGTTGAATATACTCATAATTGCTACTAAGACAATCTCCCTTTGTTACCTTTTAATCAGTATTTCTACTAAGGAAAAGTAGATGTTTTGTTTTATTGTTTTTGTAAACATTGTGTAGACTATGCACCCACGTATTAGTTTGTGTTTAAATCTAGGAAGGGGATGTTGTATTATTTACAAGTACTGGAGTTGTCCTCCCCTATATATATATAAATAGGAGTTGCCTTTTCTTGTTTGTTTTAACAACGACAGTTTGGCTTTTTGTGTGTGATGCCATGTGGTAGACAGTTGTTTTGTTTTTCTGAATAAACAGCTCATGCATTGACAATCTATAACATATCATAATAATATCACCAAACTAACAGTCTATATGGTGATACAACAGTTGTGACAACTCCTCACTGTGTATAGCTTACGGGCTTGCAACGCTGCAAATCTTGCTCGACCGGTTTAGACTGCTGACCTTGGGCCAGCTGGAGTTAGACATTGCACTGCCTGCAAATCACCTACTACTGTGGGCGGCTGTAAAGGTGACAGCTACCACACCACCACAAATTCCTGTACAATATTTTTACCAATAATAATAAAAAAGAAACAAATTTGATGTATTAGTCAAGATGTTATTATGATATAACAGGAACTAAAATCGTAAGGTCCCACGGCGCACTGGGATATTGCTCGTTTAAAACGTGGTTTCAGAACATTTTTTTCAAGTACACAGCTATGTAAGCAGTGCTGTGATTGGTTAATCTGCTCCGTACTAGTGTATCCTCTAAAATACCCTTTTAAAATTTTGTTTCTAGCAGCCTGTGGTACCAAGTTATTAAACAATTGGTAATTCCATAATACTTGAAAACTGAAAAAAACGGGTGCTACAAATATTTATATCAATGCTTTTTATGCGTGACGTCATATTTTGTGATCAATTTGTAGATGCTATATTATATATTATTATTTATTTAGTTTTGATTGATGGATAATAAGATTAATAAGTAAGCAATTATAAACAGCTTCAATTCATTGTTATTATTGTTTTTTTAAAAAATGTTCTTAGATTCTTATCACAATAGTCCCATAATTATAAGACTAAACTTGAGAATAATAAGTAAATAATAAATATTGAATAATTAATAATTTAGCAAGTGCACGGAAAAGTGAAAAAAATCGTACACTGCGACTGTATAACGTAGTATCAAATTGAAGAGTTTTTCCTTATTATGTTTATAGAAAGTTTGTTTCCATAGTTAAAACTTCTGAATTTTAAAATTTTTTTAAAATAATGTTTTTTGCTAAAAAAATATAAGATATACCTGTCTAATCGCAAGCCACAAAAGATATTCAGCAACGCGTGAAATGTTTCTTAAAATATACCAGCCAGTGCAGCTCAATTTTCCACTCAAATTTCAGTGAATAATATTGACATGGTTAGTTATATGTTATAATAGTTATTAGTATAAATGACTTTGAATGCTCAAAATTATTCTTAGTAATAATAAAAAAAATGATAGAAACACTTGTAGTTCGTTTTTTCTATGAATCTATTGCAAATGATAGCGGAAAAAACCTCAATTTTATTTGGCCGAAACATTGGGTAGTCTGTGATGGTGCCCGCAATTACTGAATTACGTTTTTGAGCTACGCTGTCCCATATTTATATAGCGCTCACAAATTATTAGCAAGCTTTTTGAATGAATTTCGATTGATCTGAAATACTGAAATAAATTTGCAAAACAATGTCACTCAGTAGATGGGACATCGGTGTTTCATTTGTAATTGTCAAAAATTATTAAAATGTTCGTGGGATTTGGCACAGTTGCGCCAAAGTTTTGTAACTTTTATAACTAGTTATTAGTGGAAAGCACATTTCCGAAGTCTATTGACAATCATTAGCGGAAATGTATTGGCTATTTGGAGAACAGCTTTCTTCTGATTAGTTGCAAAGTTATGAACAAAACTGCAATTTGGATTTTCAAAATCTGCGTTGGGGGCAAATTCTTATATGAATCCTTTTACTGCATCATGTGATAATTGTCAGTTGAGCTGCAGTGGCTCAGTGTTTATTGCCATTCAATTAATAATTATCATCATCACGACAATAGTAATTTTTTGATGCAATTTGATCAAATAATTGAAATAATTAATACTAAAGATAACAATAATAATCAATTACTATAAATTATAATAATTATTTATGAACATCAGTATTTGTCATCATTTATTTGTGTCTTTGTTATTGATCCTACTTACTACCAGGTAGTACAGTAGTATTATACTTTATTGATAATAAAAAATAGCAGTTTTAATTTAATTTACAGTGCCTCTTTGTTTATTACAATCAATATTGAGCAATACCCTATGCACACAAAAGTAGCAACATGGTACATAGAGTATGAATAGATATTAGTATTGCCATTTTTGTTCTTATTGCTGTCAATTTTTTGTCGTTAAAATATTACATTTGTTATAACTTGTTCTCATAATTTGCCGCTTACCGCATTATCCTATGGTGGCTCATAAGATTCGAGCCTTTTGCTTTCAAAAGCGTGTGAAGGATTTTGCAATAATCAAGCTCATTTGCAAAGCATTTTTTTACATTGAAAATAATTGGAGAAAGGCAATATATAGCGTAATGACTCGCATCTCAAAACAAGCCAAGTAGTCAAGATAAATGCGGGCTTTGGCTGTGGATTTTTGTAAAACAATAGTTTCTGTCCAACAACCATTTAGTTGTTTTCTAAGCAATCCGGACGGTTGGCAAAAGTACAAACCATATGAACACTTTAAAAATAGTACCAACTATTTAAAATTTGTCCCAATTATTTGGGAATAGTCTGAAGTTTTAAATTTACCTGAATGGATTTTCTAAAGTTTAAAACTTTTTGTTTGTCTTTCTCGAGCAATGCTCGCGAAGGAGTTATCTGCCCAACTTGTCTTTCACGATTAATGTTCGTGTTCAGAATTGTTCGGTTTTCGGATCGAATTGCACAAGTTTGTGAGGACTGACTAAAATAATTCTTATACCATCGTGTAGAGCAGAGTCTTGCCTATATTTTGGTTTTTGTTTGAAGATTCTACGACCTTCTAAACGGAAACAGTTCCAAATCTGCTTGACCCTATCACTTCCTTTACTTACTGTCAGTAATTTCTTCATAATGATGGACAGTTTTTTTCTAGAAAGGAGCGAGCACATTGTTTTTTCTGGTATAATTAGTTTATTATTATCTTAGCTTGTTCGAGCTTTCTGATTGTGGAATTGAAGCTGTAAGCTGTTAATTATGTAAAACGGCGTTGATAATAATTAATTAATTTCAATTTTTTTTCATGGTTTTTGTAAAATTGTTCTTTATATCAAAATGTAGCTCTGAATGTTTCTAGTTCCTTCGTACAACAATAAGGGCTTTATCTTGGCTAATCATCAAATTAATAATTATTTTCGGAAAAACAAGTTTCCGAAAGGTTCGGTATTCTGGGCAGCCAGTGACAGATTGTTGTTGCAGTGTTCTAACTCTTGTTTTGCATATTTTTGCCTCAAATCTTGCTAGTCTAATCAAAATTTTGTTGTGTTTTCAGCTGTGCTATCAGTTTTAAATTTAGTTCGATACTTTTTTTGTTGCTGGTTGATCTGTTGGGGTCACGACTAAAAAATGGTCTCAGAACTGAAAACATAATTTAGACTGGTGGAATCAATATTGTGGTAGATTTCGGTGAATGCTCGTGAGTGAACAATTACACCAGGAGTTGTCCTACCTTGCTTAGAAGAAGATCTTAGCCGATTGCCTAGCAACCTGGAGAGAGCCTGCATACCAACGGAGATGGAGACTACTTGGTCAAGTACAGTAAAGAACCTTTACTAGGAATTGTTCCGGTGATCGTCTTGACATTAATTAATTATTATTATCGTTGTTGTTAATGCGCACATTTATTTTATATGCATGTCTATGTCTGGCGCTTTTGTATGCAACTTTTATTGCGCCTATTTTCTATCTATCAGTTGTGTTTGAAATTAGCCAATCACGTTGTACTAGTTTTTTCAAATTATATGTTGAGGATTTCAACTACTTAATTTACACAATTTTTTTGTAAGTATTAGGGCAAATCACCCAAGCCTCTAGAGCTCTGGAGTAGTCGTGCAAGAGTAGATTTGCTGTAAGTGAAAGTAACATTGTAATTCCTCGTAGTCAGTAACTGGAAGTTGAAGTCGTTTTGTCAAACGTGCCAGAACTATCAAAGCGCTTCGAAACCTCTTTCACTGTTGTAAGTTTTGTTTCTTGTACGAAGAATACATTATTATTGTCGACTATAACTCTCCTTGTGCTGTACACTTGTGAAGTAGAATAACGCTTCTTAAATAATTAAACACTTGGAGATTAACTTACACTCTTTGTAATTATTACAAGTTCTGCCTCACACGATTGCTGAAGTTGTGAAAGTCTACCAATTTCTGAAATCTATGCACGTGCTGAGTAAGCATGTTTGATAGTGGAAACGGATCTCGCTGTGTTGCGTAACAGATCCCTGTATTGTGTAGAGAAAGTCTCGTGTATTGAGACAGTAATTAATTAATTGATTAAGTGCCGTTTGTAGCTGAGTTATACCACCGGTTGGTAGACGCTGCAATACGGAGTTGTGCCTTGACACTAGCTGGCTCGCTACCATTTGCCCTAGTGCTCAATAGCTTAGGAAGGCTAAAGTAAACAGTGGTCCGATGAAGGTGTTGAACAGCCATTTCATACAAATCCTTTACAATATGTTATTAATTCTCCTTAAAGAAGAGATAATGCTGATTCATATGAGCGTAAATTTATTGACATATCATGTATAGATGAATTCTAATAAAAGTTTGAAAATTGGACTTTTTTGGATAAAGCGGGTGACCGATGAGCTCGGTAATTGGTGGAAGCGATAGAAAATCAAAGAGCTTTTAAGAGGTTGGCAAAGCAATGGCTGTCAAACAAGAAATTATTGCCCTCATATTCTTTTCTCTATGCAATGTCATGATCATGTAGTCCCCAAAACTGATCTTTCAGAATGTCAATGATTTTCATTGATTGCTTGTAATAATATTAATTGATCCAGGGTTTTGACTCGGAATTGTTTTTCCAATTTTATTGAAAACTCGCTGTTTCATGTTAAATGTCATAATTTTAGTTCTGAGTGTACTAAAGAAATATGTAATCGTTAAAGTTTACCGGAAAACCAAGTTGAATATTCAAAAGGCATGAATGATTTGACTAACCAATTAGAAGGCTTGCAAAATTTTAAACACTTGAAAGTGTTCAGACACTGGGGAAAGCATTTAGACATCTTGAAAATGTTCAGGCATTATATTATGCAAAACACAAACATGAGCCACCATATTTGGCAATAATTAGAGCAATGCTGAATAATTTTCTCCTTGATCAATAATAATATGCCTTTTTCCAATAATATAGACTAGGTAGGAGTAGTCTCTCTTTACCAATGCACCTGAAGATGCTTCAGCCAATCATATAACATATCGTTCGAAATTGCAGCTAGCTTATTTATTTGTTTTGACACATTTATAGAAAGTTGTTTGGCAAAAATGAAGTTTCTGGGAAAATAAAAAGGCTTCATGTGGCCTGTGACAGAATATTGAGAAATAATATCGATGGTTTAGGAGTTTTCTGGTTATTTTTATGTATAATTAATAATTTTTGGTTTGAGGCTATAAAACTTACAGAAACGTAATCGAGTTCACTAATGCTGCAGTATTAGCAACAATTACATTACTACGATACCTAACTCAACTTAAAAAGCTAACACGCAAACCAAACCCACTTTTGGATTATAATTTTGTATGTGAGAATGACATGCTCAAAATGAGATTGACATGTAGAAAGTGAGTGTGGTTTGCGTGTTAGTTTTTAGTATCGAGTTAGGTATCAAAAGATTATCCATAACTGTTGGCATTAGTTCCAGTATAGCGTAGTGGTAAGTATTGATTAATTACCAGTATAATTATTCATTATTACCCAGAATTTACTAATTGTTGTTATTATTATTTATTATTATTGCTGATGTAAGTTATACTGCTCCTGATTTTATTGTTTGTTGTTCAGCAGTTGTTGAATTTTATTGCAGTTATAAGGGACTGAAAATATCATCATCTATCTTTCTACCAACTTCTCATGCTCATGCTTACAATTTTGTCTGATAATTTTGATTTCAACTCCGAAAGGGTTATATTTGCGTAATAAGATGATCAAGTTTGAATTTATTATATTATTTTTATTCACCACTACTACTGAAAGTTGTTGAAATTCCGATCACCTGCGGATATTGCTATATCGCCTATGTTAAAAGCGAGAAAGTCATATAGATTATAGTTCCGGTCACATCAGGTTTTGGGAGGTAGATCTTACCAGATTTCTCTGTACTATTAGCTTTCAAGTTCAGTTGGCATCACTTATAACGAGCTAAGCTCTTCTGTGCAACCTGAAAATTTTTTTCAACACATTTGCTTGTTTTCTAGCACACAGCGACATGTTTCCGAAGCGATAAGTTACATTACAAATAATGCCGTTATTAAATCATGCCTGACGATATGGACATATACAGGCTGTACATGAAAGGTTTTCTGAAAACAATAATCTGATAATTCAACAGTTGCTGTGGTGTCCTCTTCTACTTCGGTTGCATTCTTCTGCATAGTTTTTTTCGGAACAAGTACATATACCAGAGTTTGTCTGCTATGGTTGTCGCAGTTTACCATTGCAAGTCTATCAATGATATGCATGACAATTCCAGGTTGCGTTAATGCAAGAAATGTTGTTCGGATGTGCATATTTTTTAGTGGTAGGCCGAAAGACAATGTGAATAAATAAATAATTTAAAAAGGCTTAAGACAAGTAATTTTAGTAGGTTTAGTTTTTAATTTAGGTCTTTTGAACTGACTAATTTAAAGAACTATAGAGAGTTACTCTCTCACCAGTGTGATGATTCCTTTAGGCGCAATCAGTGCTGACCTAGATATAATTTTTTCCTAAAGAGGCAACAAATTATACAACGCTATAAAGCTAGTATTCAAGTATTTGACTTGTTTGTAGAAGGATGACTTGCTGAATAATTGGCACAGTATAGCGCCTTTCATGGTTGCACAAAACAATATTGTAACAAACTGAAATTTTTCGAAGCTGTCCCTCTCGTCAACAGTATTTTTTTATCCTCCGTAAAGCCGACATTATGTACACACCGGCCTCCACTGGACAGTTTTCTGTGATGAAAATCAACACAAGTTAGCATTTTTTGATCTTATGACTCTCAGAAACCAGTAAACTAACTTTTGAACAAATTAGGTTGTACTGTTGTTTTTCTTTTGAAAATGTTCAGACAACACCAAGACGGTCTTGCATACACAGCGTTGCCTTTGTTTAGCGATTTCAGTGCTGGTGTTCACAAATTGTAATTAATGAGGAAAAATTGTGGCCATGAAAAAAACCCTTGTCGTTGTCCAACTATTGCACTAAGGATTGCAAATTGTGCCACTTTTAAAAAATAATCTGATCATTTAGGGAAAACAACCTACCTTTTATGATTGACTGTCAGACCAAGCAACCGAAAGAAACCAAAATATTTCCTTGTCTAATATTTACTTGAACAAACATAAGTGCAATTTACCATATACTTGAGAAAATCTCAATACACAATTATAGAAAAAAAGAGACAAATTTGTCAATATGGCTATACATATCAGCAAGTGTACATGAAGCCAAGCAAAACAGCCTGATGCAGCAATCAGCAAGGGTACAAGTCAAGTCACTGAGTTTTTATTTCTGCATTAATGTTATGCAGGCAGTATTGCAGAAATGCAATGGGTGTAGATAGTTACGGACATGTGTTACATCTTTTGAAAATCTGCCTGTTGCAGACAATGAATTTGCATATAGACAGTCAGCAATTGTTTACCAATTGTGAGCACTTCTGTCGTGCGATGTACAAATCTTCTGTATGTCTTTGTGCATGCAACAATTTTGTCAGTTTCCATGAAATTTATTCTGCAGCTATACTGCACTTGCACCCTTTTGTGTCTCTTCAAAGCTATAAAAATTACTGAACTGTTGTTTATGTTCTGATCAGCACAGAATTTGCTGAAGACACTTGCCTTTGGCCTTCTTCTTTTAGATTTGTCATGTTTTTTTCAACCCCTCTTGCTGCTAGAGCCATCAATAGCCTTTGCCAAAATGAATTGCTGCTTTCTAGCTAGATCTGCTGAGTTGTAGTTGTCATTGACCTGATGTAAAGGCCTCGTGTTGTTGCATCTTTCCGACACCATGTAGATTTTGCAACTTGATCATTTGAATACCGTGCCTTGAACATACACAAGCCTTCATCAATAATTGCTCTTCTACAATCGTTTTTCTAAATGTTTCTCTTTTCTTTCCATGACGGTATAATTTGTTTTAATGGAAATTTCCTACTCAAGGCAGTATTTAGATACTTATTCATTGGTTAATTGAAATTATTAGCATAAAAATTTCTATGAAGGCGAATTGCGGCACATTTTGGAGCTGGCAATGTTTTTAAACATATCTAAATTGTTTCGAAAATCTTTTTCATATGCACAATTGCATAACTCTTCATAGATATCTTGCGAAACATTCTCTTGAAGCATTTGGAATACCTTTCATTGCCGGTTATGTGGTAATGTTCTCCTCCATATATTTTCTACAGAGCATATGTGAAATATTAGGCAAGTGCAGTTTAAATGCTTTCACCATTTCAAACTCTCGATCAACATCAATGCATTTAAGCAGTTTTAACTCTGGCATGGTATGCCTTTAACTAAGTCAAATGCAAATAATCTATATGCCAGCTCATTGTGTCCAGTATAAATAAAAGTTGGACCAATTGATGTTGTTCCAACAATTGTCTTACTGTGTAGTAATATTGGATGTCTTAGTGTAGTAGCAGTTACATATTATTTGCCAATATTGTGTGTCTTATCTATACCCAGAACCGTAGGTTATTTTTGGTAAAAAATGCTTATAACATTTTCAATTGATACTGCGTAGCCAGTGTGATTTCTAATTTTACAGTTTTTTTTTATGAATTCACACCAAGAATAGAAGAAATACCTTGATTTTTTTCAATGACCCAATCCACACTATTGAATCCACTTGAATGGCTTTGTAAAGATCGCTTCATGTTGTAAATGTGTGTCTTATCTGGAATCATATCGCGTCTTTAATGTTTTCAAGCTCACCCCTGCGTCATTGAGCTAGGTGCATGATCAGGGATTTCGAGAAACTCCCTGTGTTAATGTGAAACATCGCTTCTTCATAGCAGTTATGTACAACTTGTAGCAAAGATTATTGCAAGTCTAGTGAAATACATAGAAAAATCAAGGCAACAAGTGTATAATTGTGACAGGGGTAAATTGTATAAAATATTGTTCAATGTATCGTATAATGTTGACTCGTGTCTACTTGAAACATTTTGTATAATTGTTGCATTGTAACAAACCAATTCTATCTTATATAAATATTAAAGCAAAACTGTGTAGTTGTGATGGACAGTTGAATTGTATGAAGTTTTGTGTTATTTATCATGTAATGTTGACTCCCGACTCTTGTGAGCAAAATTAATTGTTCGTTTTTAGTTAGTGTTTAAAATCATCGATCTGAGTATATGTCTTACGGATAAGTTTCAATTCATGACCATTATAATTAAGCGCACCAGCCATAAAACTTGCGCATATATAGATTAAGATTGTTTGTCAGCTTCAAAAAATCCAATCATGAAATGATAATAGAATGTGACCAGTTGAGTATTCACGGGAGCCCCATTAGTGTGTGTGAGTTGTCCCCAAAAATTATCGGTGAAATTGAAACTTTGCATGCATTATACGTTATAGAGGGTGATAGCCAACTTTCAGTGTGTCAAATATTTTTGTTAGTGCCAATGCATTCTTTAGCAGTAATTTCACCTTGTGTTTTGACACGCAGCATTTCATACAACTTTCTGTTTCACCTACGTTGGTATTGACCCAGTGTTTAGGTGGCAAAATATGTAGATTGAGCTTGGAGATAACAAATAGCATTGTAACATATATGTCAATGAGCTACTTACTTTTGTTGGAACCAATATAGGGAAAATGACACAAAATCTGCATTATGGCGTTTAGGAAACACTGATTTCCCTGGCTCAAAAGCCTCCAGGCTTTTGAACACTACAATTAATGTAAATAACAATGTCGGTGTAAGCGCTAACTAACATAAAAAAGTAAGCAATAGTAAAAATAATTACTAGTAAACAATAAGTTGAAATCAATGTTTATTTGGACAATAAAATAAAAATATTGAGAGCATTCATAATCTATGTGGCTTAAAACCTTCTGTATCTTTTGATTTTCTCGTTTTAACATTTGAAATCTTTTGAAAAAAGTCAACTTTCTCAAACTTCCCGAACGCATTGTGAAATCGTTCACACGCTTTGAAATTTTGAGCTGATTTGCTAGTCAGCTTAAATGATAATATATCTTCGGCTCTTTTACAACTGATATTTTGTTATGAACCACTGCGTAATCAATTTTTCAATGAATCATGTGAATTGTTTTTTTTTATTATTCAACTTTTGTTATTGTCAATTCTAGTCTGGATATAATGTTAACGATGATTGTTATAAGATTTTGAGTTTGTTATCAAATAATTAACTGGTCTCAGCGCTGTTGATGTTTGTGTATTATTGTTTTTTTATCCAATAAATCTAACGCCGTGCTTTTAATACTCATAATTAATTCATATTCGGGGTAGTTATATTATTACTTTGAATGTGAATGAGAAAAAAAGAAGCTTTCGTTAAAATAATATTTTGTTTTAGTAATCACTATTATTATTTGTAGATAGGTCGAAATTTTACATATGTAAATAAACAAACCCATTGGATGGATTGAGAACTACTACCCGCCAGAAAGCTGTTGAAATGTAAATCACAACTTGTAAACCCAACTGTATGAACTGGAACGCATTAAATTATGTTAGCGCTGATGGTTAGGCAACTCCAAAGTTGCAAACTTGAAAATCGCATGTATCGCAACAGTGTAAAACAACATGCAACTGTGTGCGCAACCATCAATTGAGACAGAGATGCAGTCGCTCTAGTGTTAACACGATTTCACTTACAACTAACAGCCTACTGGTCATTATATCATCATTGGCAGTTCGGGGCGATGCAGCTGGCATAATTTAATCGGTAAATTGCTGTATTATATTTGCACTAGGTGATAGGTTGGCCTAGTAGTCGGCTAGCAGCTTTTTCATCTGGATCAAAACCTGGGGATAACCTCAAATAAACTGCTGCCGAATAATTAGCACTTTCTTTGGAGATGGAAGCAGCGAAATCACACAATCGTTACGCTAATCGCCAAACAATTGCTAAATGTACATATGGTGTCGAAGTATTGATGTACGCATGTGTAAGATATCTTGCCAAGAGGTAACAACACAAACGAGAGCTATAATTTTTTATTTGGAAGTTATGTGCTTCTAAACCTGTTCATATTAGTTCAGATACTTTTAAAAAGGTTCAGTTAATTTTGAAACCGTTCAGATAGTTTCAAAATACTGTTGCTTGGTCAGTTATTATTAATAGTGATGAAAGCATTTAAGGGACGCCATCGTTGTCTTAAATTATTTCAATGACAACATTATACATTTTTTATCATCACGAACATTTATTACCTTTATTCTAAACTTGAGCACAGTTTATTGTTTATCATAATTATCAGTTCCCAAAAGCTTTTCCACGAAGATATGTGAATACTATTTTGGTAACAGTAAGGCAGTTAGCTTGACTCTCAGAAGAATTATCACACTACACTGATTACAAAAAATAGACTCCAGCAGGAGATGAAAGAAACAACAACTTAGTCCAATCAACGACCGGTGCAGGCGAAGCTCAGTAGAAAGTGAAACGGTCAACTTGACCATAAGGCATACGGCACCGAGTTCTTTGTTCTTCATGGATAGTTCGGCCTCGGTCAGTACGCCCGAAAAGGCGAAGCTCAGTGGAAAGTGAACCGGTCATCTTGACCATTGGCGCATATGATCATACGTTGTACGACACTTCGTTTTTAGTCCTTAGTTAGGCTCTTTCTGCCGACCCTGTAGTACAATAAATACCAAGCATAAAAACCAATACACTGCCTAGCAAGCAATTACTACAATACGCCTTATAATAGGCGTTATCTCCCCAGGGCTCACTCCGCATGTGTTAATATTTTGAACATTTTTGGTGGCATAATAGAAGTGATTTATCTCGGTATTAGTTTTGTGAATCGTTGCTTGTCGGTACATTTTAAACATAAATTCTATCATTGTATGGTTATCAGAATGCTCAGATGTCTTTGAAGGTAAGCTGTATGCTATTCCTTTGTTCTATCAAAGCTATTGTCACTGGATTATTTGATTTATGTATAAAATCGCTCTTGAAACACTGACTGAAACATCATCATAGAAGACGATTATTATTATTTCTTTATTAATATAATTATTATCATGACTTTCTACCAGCTAAGCTATGACCACCACAGCCAATTCTTTCAGTTCTTTCGTTCATGGTTTACCAAACAACTTTTATTATGATAATAATAAATAATGATAATACTTAGTATTTTGTTGTGGTCGTTGTTGTTTTTATGATTATAATTTTTATGCAATAATAACAGTTTCTATTTTAATAAGTCAAATAATAGATGATTAATAGTCAAATATAATTAATAACAATACAACATTTCAAACGCCACACATGCAAGGTGTATATATATATATGAATTGTTATAAGATGCTGATGGCAACAAAAACTTTTACCATCAAGGCTTATGTTATTTATGGCCCTAAAGTAATAACAACAATCAATTATTATTATTGTTCGTTGGTTTTTGCCACAGATGATTCAAATAACCCACAACTTTTGCTTCTTCTGCCTGTAATAAATATCATGTAACAACAATAACTATATTATTATAAATATTACTGTAATTTGGTAATACAATATGCCTAATAATGAATTGTAAAAATTAATATTAATATCGTTACTATTAATGTTAAATAATAATCAGTTATTAGTTAATAACAATGATTATTATTTTCAGTTTAAAAAGTTTATTAATATAGAATTGTTTGACAACAAGCCATCAAACTCACTGCAAATGAAAGCAATCTGGTACCTGATGTAATTGTGCAAAATAAACTCCAAGTATGAGCCGCATTTGAATGCTAACATTTCTGAAATGGTTTCCAACAGCTGATCAATAGAGTGTTAGTTACAGCCAGCCAGCAACATAACCGAATTTGTCGTAGTGACATTCAAATAATGCAATTGGTGATAGAAAATACTTTTTCTGCTTAGTTCTTAGTCTTTCACAGATGCCTGAACTGTATATAAAATAATGGCTATGCAAAATATTATCTTGGGTGTCCTCTGTATGTAAAAACGATCCAATACCTAACCAACAATTTACCAACTCACTTCATCTATCTATTTTAGTCCATCTATCTAAATATAGTCTGCTACTAATAACCTGTATCAGGTTCCCATGGTGGCTCAGAACGTTTTGCCTTTTGTGTTTTAAAACGTCTGAACGCTTTTTAAACTGTTTGAACGAATTTGAAATAGTCTGAACTTTTGCAAAAACTTCTGAACGCTTTGTGAAATCGTTCGTGAGCTTTGAAAATCCGAACCGATTTGGTGGTTTGCTCTATTGATCATAGATATACTGTCCATTTAGGTGGATGTTTCATACCCTCTTTGAATGTTTCTCCTAAACACTGGACAGTTGAATTTTCTTTAAATAAATAAATGTTTTTTATTTTTATATATTTTTTGCTTTAAATTATTTTAAATAATAAATACAACTGTAAATGTAAAAATTCATTCTAGAGATTATATTCAACAACATTTTTATACAGTTAATTACCTTGCTCAATGTCTTTCGATCGATGTTTATCTTGATAAAGTTATATAGAGGCTATAAATAAAATGATGACGATCGCTTTTGGTTCGAAAGCCATGTGCCTTGCAAACTTTTCCAACCATTTCAAAATAGTTTAGACTATTTTAAAACAGTTCAGACTATTTCAAAATAATTCATACGGTTTGTAAATAGTTCATATTCTTTCTAAAGCGTCCATACGGTTTGTCATTTTCTAAATCATCTGGATCATTTCTAAACCGTCTGCGTCGCAAATCAATTTTACTTTTTTCAAAGGGCTTGTATTTTGCAAACCACAAAAAAAATTGTCATCGACCCATTTGCATTAAATAAATTACCGGAAAGATTATTTTTTCACTTTGTTATATGGATCGATCCTGCCAGCAAATACACTTATTAGTGTTTAGTATGTTGACTTTTGATCATTTAATGATAATAATTCTAAACATTTTATTGTTTAATAACATTTGTTTTTTTTGTTGTTATTGTTATGGAGATATTTAATACCAAATGACTCGTTTTAAAATACTCTTACCAAGTATAAATTTTTTGTAGTTACTATAATCTAGTATTATTACAAGCGGTTATTATTCATCCATGAAGTATATGTGCCACATGACATAGAAGCCCCAGAGTGCAAAATTGTTTTGGTCAACAACAGCACCATTTTAGAAAATGTTTTATGCAAATTGATTGATGTACGAGGATTTCTTTGGATTTTGGAGTTGATATATTTTCAGTCTGGTGAAAATATTCAAATAGTTGAACTTGATGAGCTTGGAAACATACTGTGGTTAGTTTTAACCAATCATAGATCACCGGTGTTTTATTTGCGTCTGCAGTTGTATCTCGTTATGATCTCATCATGAAGCCTTTCAATGAAAGCATCTGCGTGTGTAGCTGAGCCATTAGAAACAGTGAAGTGCTAACCTTTGAAGCAAATCGCTTGCAATGTAATGGGTGACAAATTTTTAGATTGTGTTCTCTGGGAAGGTTATTGTCAATCCAAAACCAGTTTATGTCGTCTCGATCAACTCGAAGTGACCATATTAGTTATAACACTAGGGAAACATGACTCAGGTAAAACGAATTATGACTTTTAGCAGCAGTGGATAGCCATTTGATCTTCCAAAACTTTGTATGATAGAACCAGGTGTGAACTTGAAAATATTTTTCTGCAAATATGTAACACTGCTGCCACGCTTTTGTTTGAAAATATACGTGTTTGCTGAGAAATAATACAGAGTTGAATTACAACCACAGTATGACTGGCTACTTTTGAAACTTCGCAAGTAATCAATCTTCAGGATGATAAAATCGTAGATGCATTGAGCTTAAATGAGTCACAGTGCAATATTTAACTGAGCTGATACTTTTACATGTAAATAAATGACATAATGAAACTGGTTTCTCACTCATTAAAGTGATGGGAAAAACTATCAACGTCTCAGCCCTCTCCCCCCTCAACCACAAACAAGCAAATGCGATTGCTGTCTTCAAAGTAGTACAAACACACCATAAACAGCAGTATATTCTTTATTTTTACCAATTTCCTAGTGTGGTCAAACTATATAATCTGGTAACAAAGAATTCGCGTTCGACTCCTTAGTTCCTCCATAACTTTTGGTTGCCAACAACTCCTAAAGCATTCTCAGCCTGAAATAAATAATTCCTTAAATAGCTTTTCCCAACCCTTTTCAATACAATGAAAACTATGGTTAAGATGGGTCTATTTATCAAGTTTAGCAATTTACCAAGCATTTATAAATAATGAAATGTGTGCACTAGTTTGTTCAGCTGACAAACCTCCACTGCTGCTCTTATAACATCATCAGAGTGGTCCTTTTTTTTAAAATAAAGCTACTGAGCTTAGGCCAGAGTGTCTTCTCACTGTGTGGATATATATTTACATGACACACTTGTATAACTTGTAATTTGAACAATATATCCAGTTGCTATGAACACTCCATACGCATAGTGTATCATACAAAACACTCAGCTGGTTCAGGAAATTTGGTAAATCTCTTTCATGTCCGGCTCTGATGAATACACACCTTATTGAATGATGCAAGTATTTATTGCATTCCTTCAAGTTTTCTTGATCACTGCTGCCTGCCAGAAGCGAGCTTTTCAGCATTTCTTCCTCATGGCATCCTGTGTATGGTATAATACTTGTAAGAATGAGATTAAGTGAAATGCCGCTAATGACGATATTGAAGACAAACTCATGACAAACTCACGATTGACTGAAGTAATCCAATGGTAGCGCATAGCAAATCCTCCCTCCTCACTGCTCCCGCCAGTAAACATTTTAACGGGATTTATTTGCAAATACATGTATACTAATTTTTCTCTCCTAATCGGAAGTCAAAAGCAAAAAAGGTCGTGTGAGCTAACGTTGATAATTGAGCAACTCATCTTAGCTGATAGAAAAGTGAAAATTGATGACATAGTTGAGGAATAAGGATATTTAACTGATATTGTGCACAAAATAGTGTATGAAAAACTAGGATTCAATAAAGTCAGT
>CALYOO010000078.1:20804-70357 GCA_945261195.1 Cryptosula pallasiana
CTTTAGTTCCAGTAGCAGTGTTTCCATATTTAGAAACGTGTATTATTTTATATACTGTTGGATATAGTGTCGATTTGGTTTTAAACTCACTGAATTTAATATATTTGGTTCATCAAACACAAATATTCCTGTCTTTAAAATTGTGAGGTTCATTTATTGGTATTTGATTTTTTTGCTGTTGTTTTAAAATGAGTGCATGAAAACTTTATTCTAATTACTCGATTGACGTATCATTTAAACGTTGTATTAAAGCTAAACAATCAAAATTATACAGATCAGTCTTTTAACAAGCTGTTTGTAGATGTAGCACCTAAACGCTTGACAGTTGAGAATTGGGATGGTATTGCAAGATGGTATAAAAATGAAATGTTAGTTTTTTCAGAGCAATATGAGTTTGCTTTGTATTGTACAACATATGATTGTGGTGTCAGCAAAGACCATCTGATCTTACGAAAAGTTTCGACTATCAAGAATCAGTTTTTCATTTTCATGTTATGCATCGAACAAAAATATATTGTAGACATTACAACGAGTTGAATTTGGTACCACATGACCTTATGAAAACATCAATATAAGATCTCGTCGTATTCGGTTGTTATAAACATTTGTTTCTATTGTTTTAATATCTTTGGAACCCAGGTTACTACCGCCAAGTTTTAAAATTCATCAGATAGCCAATAATTTATATCAAATGATTCTTCTTAATTCTTCCTCTCATACCCGTCTCAGTAGTAGTAAAATATGTTCAAACTTTGTATACTTCAACTGAAATCTGTCAGCACCCAGAATGGTATGTTGACAGTTTGGTAATTTTTATTCATGTGCATGCATGTTAGCTATCTAGTGATGTATTATTTTGAATAATTGGTAAAACTTATTTGGTAAAAATAATTATTTTTTGAAAAAGGGTAAAAAAATATTTTTTGAAAGTTCTACAGTAGTGTGAGATTACACCGATCGTAATACTCTGATATTGCGGGCGGAACTGAACATTGATATGGTTTTACGCTAACAAAAAAATTATCTACTGGCTATCAACTCAGCCTACTGAGACTGAATTACTAAAGTAATAATATCGATATTTGTTTAAATGTTTTAATTTCAGCGCTGAAAAGTTTAATTTTGCTATCAGTGTGACTTTGAAAAAAAAATACTTATTTTTGCAGTCTCTCAATATTAATGATTGAAAATAAAACTGTTTTCACATTTCTAATAATAATAATTAACAACAGAAGTAATAAAATATTAACTAATAACACAATTTTATAATCGATTGAGAGTGACTATTATCCTTCTGGTTGTTGTGTAGTTAAATTAATTAATATTGAATATTATAGAAACACAATTGCAATTATTGATTATTGTTATCGTTGGTAGCAAATTGCAATCGAAATGATAATGGTTAACTAATGGTTTTCGATGTACGCATAAATATATATATATCATATATATATATATATATATATATATACACGCAAACAATGTATATATACCTGTATAATGTTTTCACTAGTAGATACGCTTGGTTGATCCGCCTATGGTGCCACCGCAAACAATGTAATTCTCAAGGCATTAAGCTTTTTTTTAGTATGTTGATCAAAACTGAGCTAAGTATCTTTAGCGCCAATGAACGTATCAGCTTCTACTAGACAAGTTGCCACCAATTTTGATTATGAGAAAAAAATCTAAAAATTTTCACTTCACTATCTAGATATTGCATAAAATTAGTGTTAAATCATCAGATGATAATGACCTTGATTTTAGTAACAACCCATATAGTAAAACAGAATATCAAAAGTTACGTAATGTCTTGTGTGAATGTGAGACCCCCAGAGATAGACCAAGCTGCAAATGGTCTAGGATATAGTCTATCAAATACCAACCAAGCTAAATCATCTTATTGTCATAAACCCACGTTCAGTGCAACAGGTAAAACAAATGATGAAAGAAATATTGAACCCAAAAGACAAAGAAGGCATTAAAGCTTCTACTAGCCAAGTTATATTTGCAGAACGTTCTATTCTATCAACTGTTTGCTTGCAGCATAGCTCAACATATATTTTCAAAATATGAAAACTACTTAAAGAAAAGTATGAAAATAATCAAAAACATTCAAAATTTTTGGTAAAGCATACACAACTACTGCTATTAGTAAAATACAAAAACAAAACTCATCAAAACTAGGCACACAAAGTTGTGAAGCAAGCCAAAGACATAAGCATCAACGTAACCACTTTCCATAACAAATCAGTCAACATTTCCTTTATCAAAGGAAGAGCTGACCACAGTATTACTAGTGAAACTAGAAGCAAGATAAAACGCATTGTTGTTGGCCCGATTAGCTGTTGAACAGTGATCATTGGACTGTTGACATAAGGACATCTCGCTATAGCTGATTGTTGTCTGCATGTTTAGTATTACCTGCCAAAATTCCAATGATGTTGCTGCTTTGCTCTCACTCAATTTGTGGTCTTTCTTTAGTTCATAAGAAACCCCCTAAATTCATTTTATCTGAAAACTCCCCTTTACTGTACAGGTGCTTATATAATATCTTTACCTGCATGGTTAGCAAATGTACAAGCTGTTTACAAGCACAAAGTATTTTTTCTGTACCCCAAATATTTGGTTGATCATTTTCTGTTAGATTTGCGAAAGCACAAGATCTGTGTGCATAACCAGATACAAAGATATTACCTCGCTTAAACATTAAACATATATATCCACCATATAAGATTCACTTCAGTGGTCTGAAATCTATTGCATTAATACAGTTTACTTTCTATACAATAAAAAAATGTACCGAATGCTCTAAAAGACCTCAAGTTGTACTTATATAAGTTGCCAGTTGTATTGGTAGTTCTAATTTCTGTAATAATGTCAAATAGTTATATATAATGTAATCTTTCTATGTTTATTAGCATAAATTTGCACTATTCATTTCCATGTCACACTTGTTGTAATCTATGTTAATACTTTTTTAATCTGTAAAGCTTTGTGGATTTATTGCATGTTGTTAGATGAAAAAACAGGATTATTACATTTTGCTACAGGATGAGCTGTGACAGGAAATTAACCATAATCTGTTGCTGACACACAATTCAAGTAGATTATGTATATAATCTATATACATACACTAAATGTAGGACTGTATCACACAAACTTTATACATTATAACAAATAGACAAAGTTGAGTAAAAGCGCAAACGTAAAAATTCGCTAGTGTTTCCATAACCAAATTATTTGAGCTGTATAGTTATTTAGAAGAGACAACAATCAATTTATACCACAGTTATTTGAGTTATTTGCCTGTTGAAACCGCAATTCTGCTCAAACCATAGTTTCCGCTGTACTCTATAACATAAAACTGTTTCTGTAAAAAGTAATTACAAAGTACTAAAAACTTCTAGCATTGTAAATGAACAACTTTTTTTTCTGTAACTAAACTTCTGCTGTTGACATTTCGAGTTAAGTTTTTAACTTCGTTTTGATAATTTTTGAGATAGTTCAATGACAATGTTGTTGCCATTTATTACAATAAAATCAGATCAGCAGTTTATATATGTATATATTTAATAACGCTATGGAGTTTTTCACGCAGTTTCTAGGACCGAATTACATTTGAGAAAAAACGTGGCAGCCGCTGTTACCAGACTGTTTTACATTCAACAATTATTCATTGGGAAGTGAATAATACAAATAATTTTCTCGCAGGAAAAGATGAAGTGAATAAAATACTAAGCCAACAAACATTCTTCAAGTCAGATATTAGTTGTACAGCTTGCTGTAACGCATGCAAGGTTTTTGAGTCTGGGTGATTGCTTTGGATATGGTTGAGGGCCACAGTCCTACCATAATTAGTTTGCCTGTTTAAACTGTTTCCTCCATGAAGCTGTGTTGTTACTGGGCGTACCAGCCGCCCAACATGAATTGTGCCCTCATCAATTCTTGCATTTCTTGCCTTAACTACAATGAGAAGCCAAAAACTCATGCATCAACCAGGTTATGAATATGGATTTTTTTACTGTCTTTGGTTAGTCATGGGCTGTCCTTATATTAATTCGCAGACTCAATACACTAGTGGTATAGCTATCATTTGCAAAGTTCCATTTTGAAAGTCACAGTCCGCCCTAAATAAATCAATAAACAACTACGGTAAGCAACCCCTTTGCAGGACTACTCCTATTTGATTCATAACACTTTTGCACATTTTTATTATTGATCGACTTGCTAATATTTCTTTCAATGGCCAAAATTAGGGTATGTCACTAGTTTGTCATCCAACCTCAGCAAAATCTGTGATTGGTTAATGGAAAAATGTGTCTAGATGTCTCACCGAGATTCTTTCCGCTGTTTGGCCTGTAAAGTGATATTTTCAACTCTTTGTGTTGAATCCAGCTCCATCTTTCATTTACTTCAAATGAGCATCGTTGCCGGGAGGCAGACTTCTGCAGTATCTAAAGTCGTCAGTATGCTGCATATTTTACTTAACTGGCGATTAACCAAGATAAAGACTAATTCTATGAGCGATGCTGCCAAGTGGATGAAAAAGCTACCATTATAGTAGGCTAGATGTTTTACAGGTACACATGAGTACTGTAATAAAACAATGTCATCATCTTATTATTTTAAGAATATTTCCAAAAATAGTGATTTCATGCTCACCTGAGTGGCATTAACATTGGCTGCTCCAGTTCTACCTGTAAGGCCAACTTGCCGATCAAGAGCACACCATCGCTGATTTAACTTGGCTCCAAGCTGCACGTCACCATCTGCAACAGCCTTCAACTCCTGTTTTAGTAGCTCCTTGTCGTCCTCATAGTTCCTTGCGTGGGGCAAGTTGTGGCACAAATGGGTTTTCTCGGTATTCCCCAAACTGTCTGATACGTTGTTTATTGTATGCGCTGATGGACGTTCTACTACCAAAAAGGACTGCCATATCTGATGCTAGACATGCAGTCACTTGCCTGCACTGAGTGTCCTGGATAAATTTCCTCTTTTTTCTAAGAGAAAGCCTGCAGCTCTTTTCAACAGGATATTGGGATCTTACCGTTTGTGCTGTGGCAGGTGGGGTAGTTATTATTGCCCCATGTAAATTACATAATGTATCAGTTTATGGAGTTACTGATGCAACTGTTATCGGCTAGCACTTTTTCGATTCGCATCAAAACCTGGCAATAACCTCAAATAAAGTACCAATGATTGTTTAGAAAAGTCGCAAACTCACGCAGTCCTCTGAGAAAATTGCTTGGTGAGTTACTGGCTTGATGTTTGATAAACAACTAAGTTTCCAACAATGATATTATGATATTTTCACTTGCTAATGCAAATGCTGCCATGTCACATAATGATGTTGCCATCAGGTTGTCACAAACTTATTTTTAGCACAAATCTGTTTGCCCGCTAATCTGTGTACTGAAATAGGCAAACTAGTTTCACAAATTACAAGTATGTGTTGATATGTTATATTCCAAACATTTGGCTAGCATAGCGGTAATAATTTTCAATCTAAATAAAGTGTTGGTTTTGGATGATATAGAAAAACACATTTTGCTAGTATAGCAATTACAGTATTCAGTCCAATTAAGTTGTTGGTCAATGTTTCTCTGGTATAGCAGTAATGATAGAGACTTTACACTTGCTGTTGCCATGTGGTTTCGGTACAATATCATGGTCTTCCATTTTAAACCAATAGATAACCATGGCAATATTGTTGATGAATTCGTAATGCTTGTCTTGTAAATATACAATTTCCCGATGAAAATCTGGATACTGCCAATGTTGATAGTAAGTTTTTACCAAACATACTCATTTGCCTCCAGTTTTTTATAATCAGTGTTTTTTCTCCTTTTTTTAAAAGCTTCTGCATATTAAGATATCCATTTTTATTTGCCATTTCCGTCTGCTGTAACATCGTTTAAGGTGTTGTGTTGCATGTCAACAAACCATACACTGCTTTTTGCCACTCTGGTGGGTGGATGTATTTGTGGCTGAGCTGATTTTTTCAGGATGTACTTGATAACACAATGGTAGTTTTTCATCTTCTCCGCATTCTGAAATCATTACCAAGTTAATGAATTAATCAGTACTGACAACTTTAATAGTGATTCTTATCACTTTTTAGGATTTAATCGCAATAAGTACAAGCAAATATCTTCGTATACGCAATAAAGAATTTGGCTTTTCCCTCGAAAACTGTTGCGAGCCGCATTATACTATATGCCTATCAATCGTATTAGTATTTATTGGTCGTTCACCAAGCAAATTAGGAATTACATTACGAAAATGATAAACTTCAACTGTTTTGTCATATCCCTTTGATAATTACACAAGTGGCCGACTCCTATTTGAAACCTGGCACCAGTTTTGTTTATATTTGTCATTCTTTGACTTGATGGGTAGTTTCAGTTGGTTAGCTATTGTCAGAGGGTAGATTGGGTAAAATAAATAAATGTAATAAAAACGAGAATTAATAAAACTAAATAATTAATAAAATTAGGTAAATAGTAATAAGTTCAACTTTTAACTGATGGGATCGTAAGCCAGAGGCTGTATTTCCAATTTGCAACAGGCACTCTGTAACTGTGTGTAACAGTCCTAGACTGAGACTAATAGATTAGGAGTACGTGGCCTGTCCCTACCCTCCTGACAATATAAATATATACGAAACAATTCGTAAACAGCGAACAGCTGTGACGCTATTATTGGTGCTATACAACGATGCGCTGTAGATGGTTGTCAAAAAACTGGGTCCTTGGGTACTGTTTTTATGACAGCAGTTGCTTATGTGGTTTTCTAGTACGCAATGATTTTTTGTAAAGCAACTCATGATTCGGCATTCTCACAGCTTACTATAAAAGATGCTCTGCTGTTTTCTCCTTCGATTATATTATGAAGCATTGCTAACAGTATGATATACTACGCTATGTTATAAAATGTAGCAATAATTTCTACTTTTTCACACTTTTATACTTTTGTTTACATATACATCTAAAAACGTCAAGATACTACAATAATTGTTTCAAGTTCTGACAAGATTTACTACTGCGCTGCCTAGGAAATGGAACAACGTAATTCATTTTATAACTTAGCTATCGTGCTGAATATTTTACCAACTGCTGTATCGGAATAGTTTTATATGCTCTTGATTACACAATTGATTCCAATGATCAACACTATTTAGTTGTCATCATAATCTTACTGCTGTCATTAATTTTATGCTTATGCTTTTATGCTTGCCATGTCTAACAAATATTATAATTATGGACTGAATGATCGTTCCAGTTTTCAAGGTGTTTGGTGTTCAATGTCCAATGCCAACTAAACTACATCATCACCAACATCAGTTGATTTTTACCTAAAACCTGGCTGCACAGTACAGTATATGCTCTTACACCTATTTGTTGAACACCAATCCATCCTGCAGCTTGCTATTTGCGTGTTACTACATAAGTTAATGTAATTTAACCACATGTACAATATTTGACTTTTTTGACTATATTTTTTTATTGCATATTTTACATTGTGAACTGATGAAGTTTACACCACCTATCAAACAACGCTGTTTCATACAAACCAGACATAACAAAACGCAACCTTTAAAAGTGTAAAAGTTGTGTAGTGCTGTATAAGTAGTACTGTAGAAGTGAAGAGAATCTGATTCATTTGTGCTTACCAACTCCAAAAACCTTTGCTTGTGAACCTCTGTTTACAAGATTTGGGTTCTAAGACATTTTCATTTTGTGTGTATGACTGCAAAAAAATTTATTCAAAAACGATGATAATGGATACTAGTAAAATCATAGTACTTACAGATCGACATCAATGGATGTGTCGGTGAGTCCTGTACGCTCGTACTGCAATAGAATAAAGTGTCCAAAAAATTTCAAGCAAAACAAAATATGTCTTTATTCAAACAACACTGTTTCATAAAAGGCTTCTCTACCTAATATATGCAAGCACATGCATGATCTATCACCAGCAGACTATATCTATCAACTACTTGGTAATGACAGAGCATGAAATGCTTCAAGTTTTCTATACAAAACAATTGATTGTAATCCAGTGAGAGTATATCCAACTCCAGCAGCTTGAAACGTTTCCCTAGTATGTTAGCCGCTTTCAAGCCTGTTTGAATTTCATCTGACAAACTTTTATACAGCAAAATGAAATTGGTTTTAGATAGAAAGAGCATGAAATGGAATTACCTGCAGCCAGCACTTTCAGTTATAGCCTGAGTGAATGTTTATATGTGAATAAAGAGTAACTGCATTGATATTATGCTAACTGTTTCACACCCTGCTGGACAATTTGACCCACAAATAATGATGACCAGCAAAGGGAAGTGGAATATTTGCAATTGCAAGTGATATTACGATGACCGGAGTTGTCAATAGCCGAATACCAATGTAATACATATCGCTGCATTCTCATAAAATATGCGGCAGAAGAATTTTATCTATACTGGACAATGCGATGTCAAATAGTTCTGCAATTACTGTTGATTTAAGGTAAGCCATGAGTACCATGCCTAAAGTGTGTGGGCTTTTTTTTGCCCCCTGACTCCACCAAGGCTTTAGGGGAAAGGAATGGCACTTGGTTAATTGGCTACCAAGTGGGGGCATTCTCTGGGTTTCCCCACAACCTTGTAGACCTTTATCCTACAAAATAAACGTGATCAGCTGTACCAATGGCATGAAGCAAAGCATTGGTGACATCGATTTTTCTGCTGTACAATGAAATGGGAAAACAAAAACTCACATTTTGAAATTTGTTGTCTGGGAGTCATATAAAGTATGTCATGGCTGAAGTATAACAGGATTGCCAGCTGCGCCCGATCAGGTGAGGCAATTTGAATGGCAAGTCCGTTCCGGATGTAGACTGTAATTGCGACTTTTACAAGGAGTCGTGACATACGCTATAGTAAAGAGCCGCAAGCTATGTCAAAATTTTTTTATAGCATCCACCGCAATTTTTTAAACACTCAATTATATGAACATACCGGGAATATGCCACTTTTTTGCGTGGAGTGGCGCATTTGTCTTTTTTAATTAGAAGACAACTCAGCACTGCTTTCACAAGACACAATATATGTAGCGTATACTGCGTAAAGGTCACTAGCCATGGCGATTCCCATAAACGGCCTCTCTTGAATCATGGTCAAAGCTATATTGAATGGCCGTAGCTGGCAATCCTGTTATACTTCATTCATGGAGTACGCTTAAACCTTGAGTCAATTACATTGCCTGGGTTCTGTAATTGTGAAGACTTCTTACATTCTTCGTTAATATAAGAAACACTGCTTGAAACAACCGTGCTTTGTCTAATGAATTTTCAATTGATAATAAAACGCAAAATTGCTTAATCGAATTACAGACTATAACGTTGAGTTATGTGAAATCATTTCTAATGGTTGATGTTTGGGACCCGCACCATTACATCAAATAAGCAGAGTTATTGATAAACACTAGGTCAATTTACACAAGTTTCACTGTATTATAATTGACAAAACATGGTTCAGTTCAAACTAATGTTTTGCTCAATATGCAAATTGAAAAGTTATGAACAATCGGTATAATGTGTATTTTGCCTGAAAGACTGCTTGCCAATACTCTTATTATCTGGATAACATGTTTATGCACATGCTATGGGCAACGACAAGCATGGCACTCTTTACTTCATTTATCCAAAATCAGCGATAAAAATTCCTTTACCTCTATTCACCAACATGCTCACATGCTTCCTTTTTTGATGAATATTCATCCGCAATACCTCATGCTCCGTAAATTGCTCTGGCTCGTAGCATTTCCTTTCTTTAGGTATTATTTTTTCTTGCTGTTGAACTGTAATAACACATGAACCTTTACTACATTGAGCATAAAGAGTACATTTTGATCCTAAAACACCACAGTTAAAATGAAGTTACGTTGCTCCAGATTTTACAAGCACTGTTATCCAAGATTTTCGCTGGTCAGTTTAATCGATAACAGATTTTTTTGTCTACTTATGGCTAATTTTTTTACTAAACACGTAACAGATAAATTTTAAACAAAAAAGATGGTGCTTTTATTATTTATTGCATATCATCATAAGTAATATACAAAAGTTATTTATGTTTTAAAAGTTAGTTTTGGAGACTATATTCAGCAATCATTTATATAGTTACATAATTTGTTTTGTAATTATTACATGTTCATCTATGTTCGATATTTTGCATAGAGTTTATAGGAAAATGGGGGCAAATGCGTTGATTTCGAAAGCCATGCACTCGGCAAACCTTTAAAACGTTTTCAAAATAGTTCACACAGTTTGAAAAGACTATTTCTAAATGGTTCACTCAATTGGTTTGTTTTTCCAAACCGTTGAATCATTTCAAAACTGAATTATTTTCAAAACAACTTTGCGGTTTGTGAATGTTCACAGTTGTTAAACACAGTTTGATAGCATGAGATTTGTCAACTACCACGGTTGACTATTTTGAGATACAGTTCATAAGGCTATCTACTACATTTATTTGATTATTTTTCAGGTAAAAGACACTGCAACTTGTCTAGACTATTTCCAAACAGTTCGTACAACTTTGAAAACACAAGAGTAAAGCCGTGGCTACACACACCTACGTTTTGTAGGAATATGACGGAAAAAACGTTTCGTAGCGTCGCTGTGGTGGCTACACACACAAATGATTGATCACCGCAACGCTACAGAGTGTCCAGTGAGGCAAAGAGGACATAATTATTGAAAATAATCAATGTAATACCTATAATAAATGCAAATTATAATAATTAGTTAATTATGATATTTCTTTATAATACTAGATAAATAATTTATTATCTATGATAAATAATTAAAGTTTATAAATAATAATTAGTTCATAAATAAACAGTAACCTCTTTGATAAAAGTACTGTTGGCCAATCAGTAAGGACCAGGTCAAGGTTAAATTATAAAAAAGTTCACTGGAGTCGTCAAATTTCATCCCTATATTTTATCCAATCGAGAGTAGTTATTTAATAATAATTGTCCAATCACCGAAGCGTCAGGCAAAAAACGTTTTCGTAGACCAGCATGTTGGTCTACAAAATTGAGCGTCTTTTTGTAAAAAAAACTTCGCTTGGCAAGGAAAAAAACGCGTTTTTACCGCATACCTACAAAACGTAGGTGTGTGTAGCCACGGCTTAACACTATGAGCCACCATAGAAAATACTTGAGTTTAAAATATTTTTCAACAGTAAAGTCACTTTTGTTATATTGGACAATCACATAAGACATAATCGACAGTGTGGGCACTCGAAAATTCACTAACAAAGAATCAAAATGTAGAATCAGTTAATACAATTGCAAAAAATCTGAAAACAATTACAAACAAGTTGAATCGAATTCAGTCAGAATTCCATGATAGCACCTTTAATCCCAAACTTGCCAACTAACAAAAACCAGAAATATTCTACTTCATGATGATCTCGGGACATTAATTTTAAAAAGAGTTTTTATTTCTGCAAAAAAACTGCAAGTAACAACTGACGCCATAACACGCATGGCTGCTGTTTTTAATTTACCTAAAACTTCTTTCATGCTACAATTATATTGAAAATTTTGAGGTAATCATTTATTAAACATTTTATATTTCATATCAGTGAACTATGCATAGCTATGCATTGGTCATACAAATGTTTGTGATTTCATAAGAAGTTGTATGACTTAAATCTTATAATCAAATATCAAATCAAATAAATATGTGTATGTACATGTGAGTTTTTCATGGCCAATAGATTTTTAAACCAAGTATAATTGGGCCTCAACAGTTTCTACCTACAACAGAATCAAGACCACCCAATTCATGCTTCAGAATCAGCAAACACAATAAACTTATTAAATATTTCACCAGAAAAAACTTTTTTCCCGTTCCACAAACCGTGAAGGCAAGTCGGCATCAATTGAACGAGTTTCTCCTGGTCCAATTCAAGGGAAGCAACAGCTTTAAGCTGTCTTTCTCTAACATAGCATAGAAAATATGGTGACTCTGCAAATGCAGATTTATCCTACAACATAGATAATTAGTGCAAATCTATATGAAGCATCTGGTACAATCAATCTGTACTGGTCTGATCTATCAATAAGAAAAATAAAAAAGTTATAATTATCAGTGAGCGTCAAATTTAATTAAAACAAAAAATAAATGTTGAAAAGTACCCTAGCAATTGCACGCTGGCTCCTCTTTTCTTGATACTCTTCAACGTAATTTTTATTTTTTGGTCTTTTATGAGCCACAGTTTTATAAGTAATTTTTTTTAAGGGCTGGTCAGCAGTTTCCATAGTGATACGGAAAAATCGTAACAATTTAGCTACACATCTATTCCCAGACAACAACAAGATCAACAAATAACAATTCCCTTAGCTTTAAAAATGAGATTTTCTTGAAAACGGTGAAGAATGATATTCATAGTCAGATGATGACATCATTGCACCATAGCTTTATATTGTAGTTTGTTCCCCAATGGCAAACTTGAAACCAAAACAAAACTGTCATTTTATCAATAATAATAATAATAATAATTATTTTTCCATTTATCTCGAATCAAAATGATTATTTGATTTAGTGGTAATCAATTGCTATTATTTATTACTACATTTATTATCTTTTTTTCAGTTATCCTCATTATTATTGGCAATGTTTTTTTTTACTGTTATATCATTGTTTGTAATTGCCTATCATTACTACTTATTATCACAAACTGCTGTCATTGATTGCTTTTTTATTGTTTCCATAATTTAGTAACTTGGTTTAATCACAGCAAAATTAACTACAAATGATGCACCACCATTGAGAGCTATTGCTGCGATTATGTATTTTCTACTGACTACTTTTAACATGGGCTGTCAAAGTATGCATTCATTAAAAATTGTTATAAAAGGTGAGGTGGTCATGGGAGGAGCCTACCACAGGAACCAACCACCCATGGTCGCTGCAAGCAGCGACCATGGGAGAAGGTAACCTTGGTTGGAGCTGATCATTGTAGGAGGCAAACACAGGAGGCGGCCATGGAAAGAGGCGACCACAGGAGTAGGCGATCATGGGAAGAGATGACAATGCACACCAAAGGGGACTGGGGAGAAAGGCAACTATATCTTTGAATATATTCATTCGTTGTAGTTTACTACGGGTTACCCAGCTAGTGAAGGTATAAACATAGATTTAGTATTCGCTATATCCAAATGCAATTTAATGGAGCTACCTACCGCTGCATAACTACTCACACTTTAATACGCATCACTGACTTCACATTAGTATAACAATAATAAGACGTTAGATTCACCCGCAATAAGAAATAGAACGAAGTAATTTTAGTATGGTGGATCATAACGTTAGACGCTTTCACTTTCAAAAGTGTAAGAACAGCTTTGAAACAGTCTAGACGGTGCGCAAAGCATTTTTACATTGAAAATAATTGGCAAAATATATACAACATTGAGTATTTGGAATAATTTTTTTACCATTTATAGCCGACTTCAATCATCTGCAACAGACCAACAACAACCACCTGTGTGATAGAGGAAATACTGCACTTTTAATAAAATCAACTACCGGCATATGTCGGATTATTTTACTTTATTACCCTTTTGTTTTTACTACAAAACCAAGTGGCGTTTTGCGTCTTAGGGTGTCTGTTAAAGTTTATAAAAGGCCTGTGCGTTCGGCAAAATTATTGTATAAAGTCATTCACATGAAAGTATGGCTACATTGTTACTGTGTACGCCGCATGATTTTTAGTACAAATAACTAGATGCCCGGTACTGCTCACAACAGAATTATCTCCCCAAGAGGAATGACTCCTTGCTAGTTTTTGCCATAACGTTCAGCCTCCTAGAAAAAGTAATTGGACTAGAATGAAACCAAAGATACTCACACAGGTATTGTTGAAAGCTAAATTTCAGTTTATCCAACACATTAAATAAAAGCAAAAAATTGTTTCAGTCAATGGTGATTTATAGAAACTCACGGTAAGCTTGGCTCTAGTGAAATTGGTCGTATATGAAATCGATCTGGAAACGGCTGATCACACTTTGATTACTTGACTTAGGTATGAACTATTTTCAAAAGGTCTGAATTGGTTTAAAATTATTTGAACGTTTTTTGAAAATGGATGCGAAGCACTCGGCTTTTAAACCTGCAGCAGCTACTCTCATTCTCTTCATAACCTCTAGGCAAACTATCTAACGTAGAGGTAGATCAATAGGCGTAGGTCAATATACATAAGGGGACTCATTCAACTATACCAACAATCTCTAAATATAATCTCCAAAACTATTTTGAAATTCAAGATTAGTTTTTCTTATATTATTTACAATAATATTCAATTAAAGACAACAATTTTGTTTCATTTATTTCATTAAAATTCAACTGCTTAGTAAAAAAGAAATATCAACCATAAGGGGACTATAGATGAATTATCAATTGAGCGGACCAGCAAATCGGCTCGGATTTTCAAAGTGTAAGAACGCTTTCACAATGCGTTCAAAAGTTTGGAAAAACACGAACTTTTTATGCAGAGCATTCGGACAGTTTGGAAAGCATTCAGACATTATAAAATGCAAAACGCAATGCTTTGAGCCACCGTAACAGAGTGTAGATTTTCTAACCTCATTTTTTCAACAACTATCAGTTTGAGACAAACAAGTTCAACACCATTGTGACTGCCAGTTGGAATAATATTCCAATGATGTTCCAAGTCTGTTGAGAAGAGGTTTTCGGCACTAGCAAGGAATTCACGTTTTGTCGACTTTGAATCTAGAGTGGTCGGCAACCTGGCCAAAAATGTTGAAAAGTGACCCGACTTTGTCACTAACCATGTCGTCGTCATTCAAACAATCGACAAACAGTCTAGGTCTCTAACACGGTCAGCTTGCAATCAGCTTTCTACATAATCCAGCTGCTGTTATTTCAGTTTACTATGTCGTATTATTAGTATTATAGAAAAGCAGACCAGCTAATGCAAAGAGTTTTTTTAAAACTGTAACTGAAATAAACATCTATAACAACATGCGTGCCTTTATGTGTGACTTGTCTGAACATAGTTATTTGCCTGGAATAATTTTGGCAATGACCAATGGAATTTTTTCACCATGTCTATGTTTTCAAAAACTTGTTTTGACAATTATTACTGAGGTGGCAATACCATTATTGGTAAGATGTTTGGTATAATTGTTGTCATACTTACAAGACAACATTATTCTACGCAACACTAAAACTAGTTTAAAAAGATGCTAGGCCAACGCAAAAGAAAAATTATGCTCTAGTAGTAGTAGCTACTAGAGGCTAATATTAAACGATTTTTTGAACAATCCAATATTTCATATGCATAACCATTTAAATAAGATTAACTCGATCATCACCAAATGAAATTGATTATTATTAATATCATTCAAGTTTGAAATAGAGTCTCTAGACCACTCTACGAGCGGAAGAGAAGACCATCAATAATTCAAAAGAAACATACTAAAATTGGTTTTCTGGACTATGAAGCTCATATCTCACAGTCTGTCCTCACTATAAAACTGTTATATTACACTCTACTATTTGTAAAAACTGCTTCAGGAATACCCTGTGACTGGGCTCTTGTTTTAGACCGTGGGTAGAAAAAAATATGGTTTATCATCTCGTTAATTTTTTTAAACGGCTCTTCAGAATTACCAACTAATAAATAAAACATTCGCAATGTGCGATTTGCAAGTAATTTAAGCCCCGAGGCTTCTTTTTTCGGTGACTCCAAATCCACCCCTTGTGTTCCCAACAAAACCCAATGCCTTATTTTGCAGCAGCTCCAAGTCATCTGTGTGCTTGACCAAAGAAGGGTCTCAGAGCTTTGCCGCTTACTCAAGTTTAGCTCTTCAAAGAGTACAACACAAAAGGCCAATAGTTCTCAACGTATCAGAGCATTTTCAGTAATATGCTCACCCCAGTACAACTTTTTAAAGATTGTCGCACCAAGATACTTACAAGATTCGACCTCTGTCAGGTCTACATAGCCCAATGCATATGTTCAAAGTCAACATATGATCAACAAGAATAATAATAATTATTCTTATTAGCATTTTTATACTATTATTATGACAACAAATAATAATAATAATAATATTATTAATAATAATTGTAACTATTATTAAAATAAGTTACTAATAAAATTAAATGAACATTTAAATTCATCAAAGATTATAAAATCAAATAAATTGAAATTATTATCATTATTATTGCAACAATAAATATATTAAATAACAATAAAAATTTAAATAACTTCTCATTACGACTACTATAATAACTATATAACTATAACTAACTATTACTACCGTTAATAACTTATTGATACTATTATTACGTACTACTATTAACCTTTTTTAATGTGGATAGACTAGCATGTCATGCAGATGTCATCTTTTCCATAAAATACCACAGTTGAAATGAAGATCTATTCAGAAAAATTGAAAGAAAAATTTTACAGTACAATTTGAATAGAGGAAGAAAATTAGAAGCAATTTTATAATGTTGTTGTTATATTACAAAAATTATATACAGGAAATTTTCATTAGATTTAACATTATACAATAATATTTACTCTTAAGTTAATGATAATAATATGTAATAGTAAATCAACAGATATTAATAACAGTTTTCTAGTCTCGTTCATCAATCAATTACTTTACTTATTAGCCTACTGCTTCCTTCTACTATTATTTTAATAAGAGTGCGTTCGGTTAGTATGCGACGCAACTGTATTGGATGCGTGATTGGGCTTATCTCGCATCCAAATGGGTTAGTGCTTTGGATACGGGCCATTGATGCGAGGCGCCGTCCGGTTGCCACAGGTAATTTTTACGAGTTGTCTCCTCAACGCGTTTTAAATCGCATCCATTGTCACTCTATAACACACCGGATGTCAACTCTATTGTTAAAATTTTCAGTTGGAATCGCCTAATTCTTCACAGTTACCCATGGTTTTTAAGCATGGCGTCTGGTGGCCCTCAAGGTCCTGGTGCACATGAAAGAGAGAATGACCGAGCTAGGAGAGCCAAAGTCGCCGAAATTATCCCAATGCTGGTGGCTGCTTTGGAAGAACTCGACAGTTCTAGTGATGATGAGAATGTTGATAATTACCTTGCTGTGCAACAGTTGCCAAGAGCTGCACCTCGTGACCTGCCCAAGAGCAGGCATTTCTTCAATTTGATTGACCAAATGGACCAAACAGAGTTCCACAGCCACTTCAGAATGAGTAATGGTATGTATATCATTTTATTTAATGGATGAATAATAAAGTCCAACCATTCTTTATTAGTAGTGGTAGCAGTAGTAGTAGGTAATAATTATTATTTTATTTATTTTTTTATAATAATAATTATTAACAACATCATCATCATCATTACAAAAATATAATTAACAATAATTTTTTTTAATAAATCATAATTAATAATAACAATATTTTTATTGTTTATGTATGTATATAAGAATATATATATGTATATATATATATAATGTTATAACATTATTAATTAATAGGATGAAAAAACTTGTGCAATCACAACAATTGGAAGAGTCAAAGAAGAAGAACAGCTGAACAACTTGTATTATTATATATTAATAAGACTAATAATAATAAATAAATTATTACTAGTAGTACTACTAATAATGAATTGATTTATTATTGGTGGTATTTTTATTATTAATGAAACTTATGTCATCAAAATTATTTTTTAATTTGAAAATTAATACTACTGCTGTTGCTAATCAGGTACAGTTACTGTATGTATGTGTTCTGAGTTTGTTAACTTTTTCTAAACTTCTAAAATAATAAGGGAATTAATATTATCCTAAAATTGTGTTTGCTTTACTTTATTATATTGTTATTCGACCAAAAAAGTTCCAAAATCACAATTCTAAAAATACAAAGACTCAAAACAAATGAAGCTTCTGTGAAAATGACGAAAATCTTCTGCTCTTCTACTCTTAGCTGAATTACAATCTCTCTATATCGTAATGATGAATATTGTATAATCACTATTTGGCAGCAGCAAATGCTTGCATGTTATGTTGTTTTTGATTCAAAAGTTTTTGATAAATGAAAAAGCTAAATATATTCTAATGATGGAACACATGGAAATCATATATAAAAAGAAGCAGCTACAAACATTTAATGCTTCTCCAATACAAGGTTGTTAATAGGCTGTCTTTGAGGCAGGTGCACTATCACAGAAATTTTGACATGGTTTTTTCCCCAAGGAAAAAATCTAAATAAAATCGTGTAGTTGAAATTTCTCCGGAAGTAATCAAGGTTGGTCAGAAGTTCTCTGATACTGCACCTAAATGCAATATCCGCAAACAAATGAGTTGATTGTTTATATGTTGTTTGTAGAAGCTTTCCTATACACTGTCTCTTTGGTGGAAGGAAATAGAATGACACCTTGGACACATGGACTGACGAGCAAACAGCGAGCACTCATTGGTCTTTGGTACTTGGGGAGTGACTCGAGTTATAGGTGAGTATAGCATTTTTTATGCTGTCTGGACTGAGACAACACCGTTGCATAACCTCTTGCACCACCAGGCACTGTACAGCAATGAAATGTGAATCAAATGAGATGCAATGATTCATCCGTCTGTCACCAAAAAACTTTGCTTTCATTCTTAGCTCTCAGGCGTTGTGGTCACAACATGGTTTTGGATTTTCCATTCTAGATATTAGCCTTGTCCAGTAATTTAATTTGTTTAACCACATTTCTCTTCCCTGTTTCATATTGAAATATCCGATATGTTGTTTTCACACAGACAGTGCAACGTTGGCCATTCGTTATTGCTTGTCTGTTTTCCAATAATTTTATGACTGAAATGCTACTGACTTTTGTAGAACAACTTCTCAACAATTTGGGATCTCCATCTCCACAGCTCACGACTCTGTGGAAGAGTTCGTTGAGACATTGATTGCTGCCATGCCGACAATCATAACATTACCTACTGAAGATGAAATACCGAAAAATGCGACTAACTTTTATAAGTATAAGTACCCCAACGTGTATGGTGCTATCGATGGCACATTTATTAATGTGGTCGTACCACAGGAACACAAGGTGGACTATTTCACGAGGAAGCACACCACATCTGTAAACCTAACGGCGTTGTGCAATGCTGAGAAACGGTATATGAACATTTCCGTTGGCTTCTCTGCCAGATGCCATGACTCACATATCTTCCAGATGAGTAAACTGGGCCGAGCCATTGATCATCTGGTGCCCCGTAGATATCATATCATCGGTGATGCTGCCTACGGGCTATCAACCAGCATGATGTGCCCATTTCCTGGGCAGAATCTCTCAGAGCTAAAGACACGCCACAATGATGTGCACTCCTCTACACGAATGGTTGTCGAACGCAGCTTCACAGATTTGAAAAATCGGTGGCTTCGTCTGAAATCAATGAAGTGTGAACTTTCCTTGGCAACCAAAATAATATCAGCGTGTTGTGTACTACATAATATTTGTATCAAACATGGCGATATCGCTCCAACAGCAAGTAGGAACTGCAATGGAAATCATGAACTTATTTTCAATGACGCTGCATCCAAGAGACACGCCATTGCTACCCACATCTTGGACCACTGATTGACACTTAGCCTTGTAATACTAATCTGGAATATGTAACTTTATTTTTTATGTAAGCGTGCATCATATTTCAACTTTGTGATGATATATTATTTTTGTAATATCTAATATTTGGTAACAAGGAGTGATGGAAGTAGTAGTACAATATTATATATATTTAATACAGTAACAAACCATTGTGGAGGACAACCTATTACAATTTGTGGAAGTTGATAACACAATATAATCTTTGACATGCACAATGGAAGGAAGTGGTTGTGGCAAAAATGTTGAAATATGTGGAAGTTGATAATGCGATATAAACTTTGGCATGCACAATGGAAGGAAGTTGTTAAGGCAAGACGTTAAAATATAACAAAATTACAATAAAATGCAACTTTTGAAGAATACTAAATACTGAAGTTGGTAAGAAGATAAAACTTGGAAATATTATATATACAGTCCCAAAATACTACACATAAATGCTGCAGTTCTGGTAACATGCTCATAGCTTATCGACAAGTCGATCCAGGGTGTCGAGGAGACGGCTGCGGAAGGCTTGGCGGTCAGCATGCCTCTTCTCACTGGCTTCGTGATGCCGTTGCCTCTCCTCCCTTGCTTCCTGCTGCAAAGCACTAGCAGCTTCTTGTCGCCTCTGTCTGGGGCGTTTTGCAAGAGGAGTTGGCTCACCCGGATCGCTGTTCTCATCTTGTAGAGGGTCCAGTAGCAAGGGGGGATGCACGTCATAGTCTGCCTCAAATGCCTTGGCACACTCCTCCATCAGCTCAAATTCAGCCTACAATGATTTGTAAATGTGCAATGTTACATTGGTGTCAGAGCATCTATACAAATAACTGCGGGGCATCATTGCAGTTTAGTTTGCTAACATTTCTTTGAATATATGTGGGTGTCTTTGTTTTGCAAGATAATCAACAAGCGTTGGAATATAGTTATTACATGGACAGGAACTTGAAAAGACATTTTAACAGAATCAAACAATGAACTGAAATGTGTGGCAGCTTATAGTAAAGCAGATAACATACTTGTTCAGTCGAGGTAACCTCAACATTAATTAGTGAAATTCTGGAACAAAAACCATTTTGAACGAAATATTGCAACAACTAATCTTCAAGTTAAAATGTATAATTTTTACTAGTTGAGACAATTTTTCCGTCTTGTGTTCCAAAGTGCTGTTGGATTTCATATGTAAGAACTCCTCACCATACACATACTTGCATGCATACGATCAGCGATGTCTCGCATATCAATCACTCACTGCCAAACTGAATATCGACAGACATTGAATCGCACAAACCTACAGCTATGATAGTACAATGTATCGATGGTTGATGTGAAATAGCACACAGTTAACTGAAGATGAATCCAAGATTAAACTTAGATTGGTAGCAATTAATAAATTTTCTAGACTGGAAAACAGCAGCAATTAAAAGCCATGCAGTCGAACGTATTTCACTAAAAATTTCAAATTTTAGGCCAGTCAGTGCAGGCTTGCAGGGTAGTAACATCACCCAAAGGTATTCATGCAGATAGGGAAATCTCTTACCGTTTCTCTTCCACTTTTATTGTTGTGACGTAGCACAGCCTTATATTGTTTTTTAGTGTTGTGAAATTTTGCTTTCACAACTTCCTTTGAGTATCTGCAAAATGGGAAACCGCACTGTGAAGATAATTGAAAAAACTCACTGGCAGTGTTTGAGCATGCATGTGGGTGAGTAGCGACACTGTTCCACACAAAAACAACATTTAAATCAGTCCCAATATTTACCGGGTGTTCATGGCCACATTAACAGCAGTGGCTGCCAGCTGCCAGACTTCACTCTTCTGGGCATTGTTCCTGGCCTCGGTGGTTCGTCTTTTCCCTTCCTCGGCATACCACTGCAGGATGTATCTGGTGGCCTCCACTGACACCTAAGAATAGCACAACACAGAGCTATCATACCAACACACAAAACATGTATGAAGAAGTATTGAGTAAGGACTTGGGTGGTGTGAAAACAAATTGTAAAACTAGTAATGTTTCATAAAAATATATATTCAGCTGTCCTGAAAATAAACCATGAGATATTCATGTAGCATCTACTTTACAGCATCGTCATCTATGGTCATCATTACTACAGTTAACCTACCGTGTTTGCGCCGTCTGCTGGCTGTTTGGAGGTGACTGTCTGTGTATTACTGGGCGTTAGAGGGGAGGTGGTAGTGCGCTTTCTTTTACTTGAGGGCTTGGTGGCGACTGTACAAAGAGATGTCGACTCCTTGTTATTCATCCTCTCGAAGTGTTGCCCTTAACAACATATTTATTTATAAGGCTATTAGACGATTGAGGATATTGATCACAACTAATCGTTGACATGTTCCAGTAAATTTTTGATTAATTAGATATTTAATCTTGATCCAAAATTATATAAATATTTATATGTTACGTCATTCTTAGTGATTGATAAATGGCCAACACAATAATTGATAAATTGTGCTAGAAGGAAGGAGCTGTATTGGCCATTTTCCAAGTTACAATTGCTGCAAGACATTGCAATAAAGCATTCCAAAGAGATGGACAGTTTCGTCGTATCCAAGTGTAATAGCGAGATGCATTAGTGGATAATTTTTCATTATGGTTTAAATAATTCATCTCCATTATAGCTTTTCAATTAATCTGATTAATCTTCTAGTTAACTCAATTAATAGACAGCCGTAGTTATTTACAATGTTGTTTCTATGGCACAATGCAGTTATCGCTGAAATGATGTCAAGTACAGGCCAAGAAAGATTAACTTGGTTCTTCCATAACTTACAATAGATATTGACATGTGTTCTTTTGGATGTTAAAATCAATTCTAATTAAAAGTGAGAATTCATATTGACTAATCAACTTACAATAGCCCTCTTGATTTTCAAACAGCAAGCTGTCTGAGTTCAAATCCTGGGTGCTGGGAGTGAATCTGTAACTTCCTACAGTATGGTATGCCTATTCAAATTACAACATGGTATACATTGCATGACTCCTCAAGCTCAACTGTGCTTGCCATGTGCCCACAAATACTTTTGTTATTTAAAAAAATACTGAAGTGAATCATTTTTATTTAATCATCTGCAAGTTATGATCCTACTGACTAGAAATCACCAAGAATTAGGCAAAAACGATATTCCTTAGCTTTTAGAAGCGCTGAAAAAGTGGGTGTGTACTCATACCACCATTTCCGGTTGACAAACGGATGTACTTCTTGCGTACAGCGTTGCTCCGGTAACGGCGCCATTTCTATGGCGTTCAAAAGGGAAACCAATTACACATGCGCTGTTAATAGCCCGTGATCAAAGCATGGTGTGAGAGATGCTTACATTATACATATAGCGTCGCACAACTGTAGAATTCAAGCTGCAGGCGCTCAGTTGCAAAGAAAATGTCCGAGAAAAGCGAAAGACTGTTCATAACCAAGTGAATAAGATTTCATCAAAACTACCAGAAACAATACATACCGTGAATTAGGCTGGGCTCCGACGGATACGGTCCAGTACTACAAAATCTGCAATAAAAATTTTATAGCAATAATATGATTGCTGTGTTGAAATATTTTGCAAACTTTAAGAATATAATTGGTTCACTTTGTGCACAATTAGGGCACAGCAAAATATACACAAATGAACGAGAAAGTAGATAGTTGCTTACAATGATTGGGATTCATCTCTATGTGTTAGCGTGTCTGGGCATGAGTGTGTGGAAGATTGGGTATCTACCGGAGTGTCATCTAACGAGCAACAGAGAAGAGCATACTTTTAAACATCACCGTTGCATACACTAATGCAGACAGCACAAGACAACAGGCACCAGTACACCCTCTACATTGACAAAGTGATTCGCTGTGTATGTATTATACATGTTTATAAATTTTTATTGCTAACTACGTAATATATACATATCTCATTCATTCAGTGTTGGGAATTATTTGTAAAAATAAAAAAAAACATGGTTTTTCATTGTTTTAAACAGTCTGTTATGGTTTCAATCCTTTTTCCAATGTGACCACGGTAGCACCACACAAGTAGCAGCACATTTCACATTCTTATTTCGTGACACCCCCTTTTTTTGTACAACAAACCTTCATAATTTATTAAATTTTATACTTGGTTAGTACGCACGTGTGAGCCATGATCATACAAATCACTTTCAGAATTCTATTATCAATGTGTGTGTGTGTTGTTATTAAATTATACAAATTATTTTACTTTAAATATATTATTATTATATATGATGATGAAGAATAAATAATAATAACATAATAATATTATTATTTTTATTTCAATAAACTTATAGGTTCACAGTTTTTTGTTATGATTTGTTGTTGTGCACATGTGAAGTGCAAAGAGAAATCATAGTTGATCATATCAGGTAGCTGGTTTTTGTAGCTCTTTGTTGGCATGTAGGACCATTGTTTACTTAAAATCAGTTTCGATTTCAGTTATTATTAATTTTTTTCATATTTATATTATAGCTAAATAAGAGTTTGAGTTATGCCATGCGGATTATAATGTGATGGGACTAAACCGAATGATTGAGTTTGAGCTATCCATGTTCCACACTACGTAGGTACAGTGTGTGTTTGTATATGATTTATTATTATTATTTACATCTGTTTTTTTATTATTAAATTAATTATTAATTATATACATTTAATTATATATCATAAAAAAGTAATAAATAATAATAGCATTGTTTAATACGTGTGTTATTATTGTTAAAATAATAACAACAACACTCGTAGCATTATTGCAGCAACAGCATTGAGTAATAATAACAATCAATAATATTATTATTAATAATAATATGATAGTAGTAGCAATAACAAATAATAATAAAGAAGATGATGATGATACAACAACAACAATAGCAACATGCCAAAAAAGTAGTAGGAACCACAGTCACAGTGGGCTCCTGACCACTCAGCAGTGTTTCCAGTGGATCGGAGCCCACTGTTGTAGGAACCATGCCACCACCATACTCACCAAACAAATCAGAGCTGAAGTTTTCCTGGGAGTTAGCCATTGTCGTGGTACTAAAAGTGGATTAAGTTAACTGGCAGTGAATGAAGAGAAAACCCTTAGTTTTGTGCCAATCTGAAAAGGAAAGGCAGCATAGCCTGCATTGGACGCAATCAGAATATAGTGGACATCTCACCTTTCATATGTCTGCACGAGCAACTTTCGGACTACGCTCACCTATGCCATAGACTCCTACGTCTATGGGCATATCACCGAACAGCGAGGCATACTGCCATCGTATTCTAAACATTCCTGCCCAAATACGACGGCCTGTCGCTTCGTCGAATATCGGATGTGATGGATTAGCAGGGGGATTATACGACGCCTTGCCGAAGGTGTCGTCGCGTACGGTCATGCCTGACCACGCATCACTAGATGCGATTACTAACCGAAAGCACTCTAAGTGTTATTGTTGTTGTCAATATATATATTATTATATTTATTTTTATAAAAATATTTTTTTTTATAATAATGATTTTACTCATAACAATTACTTAATTTAGTAGTTATTCTTTATTTAACGCAATTATCAATCAATAAATCAATCATCATCATAAACACTAATCATAATTATTATTTATAATACATTTTTGTTATTGTTGTCGTAGTCATCGTCGTCATTATCATCGTTGTCGTCATCATCATTATTATCAAGTTTATCAATATTATCAATAGTATTCATATTATCAATAGTATTTATATTATTAATATTATTATTATAATATTATCTATTATTATTATTATACTATGATATCTAATTTTGGTAAGTAAACTTTCTTTAGTATTTTAGAGAATCTAACATAATATCGTTCTGCCTGCTTTTATTATTATTCTTCTTCTTTCGCGGTGAACTTCACAAAAATGTAGCCACTTTTTCTCAAGAACCGTTATAGATGAAGCTAAAAATTTTTTTGCGACACAATCGACAGGCATCGGGCCAAAAATTAAGTTTTCATAAGTACAGAATATTCCAGAACATCACAATTCAAGTGCAAAAACAGGTGAATAATCATTTTTCAAAGCATTCGAAGTGACCGAAAAAACGCAGACCCGTTTGACAAGAAAATATCAAGTTTTGAAAGATGGTGCATTTCGCTAAGCTTGACTTCTAAGCCTTAAAATTTTTTGAAAAATTGATAATCATTTCGTTGTGCATAGGGATACTTTTTATATAAAACAAGTTTGATTTTGTAAAAATTGCCGAAAACCACACAGTTCAAAACAGCCTGTACAAGGTAGCTTTGCAGGTATGTTTTGCAACCATGTCCACAGGTATAAGTTAGATATTTTTGTACAGTGCATTATCAAATCACTTTATGTGATGTTCACAAATGCAGCAGATTTTTCAAGGCTACTAGCTGCCCTGGATGACTGCAGCACATCCGGCACCTAACTGGCTCGTTGGTGTAACAAACAACTTGTAAGGGTAGTGAAACATTTAAATGGTTAATCATCATTGTTGTGTTTTTTATTGCACTCTATGTATGAGTGTCTTGTTGCACTCTATGTATGAGTGTCCTGTTGCACTCTATGTATGAGTGTCCTGTTGCACTCAGTGGCGGATTTAGGGGGTAGCCATGGCGGTCCCCTCCAGAAAAAAAAGTAAAGAAATTTGCTAAGCTTGGCGCCATTTTTTGTTGTTGTTCCTATAGCAACAGCTCTCGATTGCGCATATTAGTGAAGCGCCCATTGATAATTGTCATCATAAAACACCTCGTAGAAATTGATCAACCAAAGTATGGCCATGGAGAAGCGCAAGGCAGCAACAAGCATTCTAGATTTTGTCATTGCACTTCCAAAGTAATAATTATCATTTGTTTTTTTGTGTTAATTAGTTGCTAGATAGATAACAATAATATTAAATAAATATTTATTATAATAATTAAGTTATTACCTTAATATGTCTAATCTATCATTTTCTTGTCTTTCTCATCAATGCAATAGCAACAATGCATTGTAGTAATGCACTATTATTATTACTAACATATTAATAAATCATTGAATTCATTTAAGATTTTTATTCATGTTATTGGTGAATGAATACGCGTAAAACAACACTACTAAAAAGAATCAATTTTTCCTCTAAATAACAACTAACTTGTTAATTATTATCATTACTGACTTCATTATTACTACTTACTACTCCTTCTGCTACTACCACTACTTACTACTGCTGCTGCTACTTTACTGCCCTGAGCTGGCAAAACACAATATCTCCACAATTTGACATTGTCGAGTATCGATAAAAAACTTTCAAGTGTCAGCCATCTCGTACAGATGATTACCACATTAAATTATCAGTACAGTAGTACGTAGTCAGACATGCTCTTTCCATCTGCGAAGACTATTTTTTTTCTAATATTTATCTTTTACACGTAAATTGAGATAAATTGTTTTGCCTGCCTATTCAAGCATATTATTAATGCTGAGCCTAGGCATCCAAAACACAATATCTGGAGATGTTGTGTTTTGTTTGCCTAATAAGCTCATTGAATTTGAGCTCAGCAGTCTCACGATCTGTGATCTAGGGGATTATGCTTGCAGAAAACAGATAACGTTGGGACAATGTGTGAATTCTAGATGATAGCTTCTGGTGATGGGATTAAAATCTGCTCATCTCATGACTTGATGGTGAAATTGACTAGATTAAATGTTGTGATCACACGTTCTCATCATTTAACAGCTTTGTATTCAAGAAGTTGAAACAAATTCTGATGAGATTTTCCGACCAATTTATTATCGCTGAGAGTTCATTACAAAAGAGTCTGTGGGAACAGAGTCTCACAATTGTACCAACCACTGGTTTGACAACCAAGACTAAGAAAAATGAAACACTTAGAAAATAAAAATACTAGCATTGGACTGAATACTGATGACAAAAGTAAATACTATTGCAATTTTTACTCTTTTATTTGGTAGAATACGACTTAAAAAATCGGTCACTATTTCACATATCTGTGACATTCTGCTGCTGGGTGATCAAGTCAGGTACATTATCTACAGATAGAGAAACCCAGAAAGCACGGCGAGTGGGTGGCATTAAGGGCACTAGCTTGACAATGATGTCAGCCTTTTTTATCCTCTGGTATTCCTCTCTCAGCCTGGCGGCTAGGAAGTTTGGCTGCCATGCCAGGTTTGTATTTTGACGGAAGTCAAACTTGACAAATTCTGCATATCCATGTCGCTGCTTGACGTACATAACAGATTCTCTTCTCCGGAATTGCACTACTCTTATGTCTGATAGGAGGCAGGGTCTCTTCGATAACTTACCCTGTGATTGCTCACCCTTGAGCGCGAGGAACTGCTGGTATCCTGGTGTAGTTACTTTAACTTTCCTGCCCTCCACGCAATTTACAAAGTCATTGAAGTCATAAACATGCACCATCTTCTTCATCCGCTGCTTTACCTCGTGGTGGACGCTGTCGGCCGACATAAACGTATGACCCGCCTCCAAATACTTGAGCGTGATCGTCTCAGCCGATATCCTTCCTGAGGTATTTATTATATCTAACAAAGATGTAAATGAAGTCCAGTTTTTGTTCTGAGCAGTGCAGTTGTCCATGAAGTATACCAGGTGCTGGTAATCTCTGTCTAGGTCTACAGCCATGATAAATGTCGATGCTATTTCTTCACCAAGTCTACCGGCGATCCCCTCATGCCAGACAATGCTGTTGGTCTTATACTCCCTCTTGTATGAATCAATTGGCGCAAACGTCTCATGAAATGCTATCATACGTTTGGTGAAACACACAGTTTTGATTCCAGGCATGGCTGGCAGCATGATCACTTTCTGCAGGTCTACGCTGCGCACCATGAAACCTTCACAAACTTCAGCAGCATCCGATTGAAATGCTTGCTTGGCCTCCATCTTCAACTCTTCATGTTCTTCTTGTTTCTTACACCCGCTACAGCCATCCTCACATCCACCGTCCTCGCATATGAAAATTCACATGGTACGGCAGGTTTCGCATTCCTCTGTGGAAAGTTTCGCGAAAGATGTATTGAGTGACTTCAAAATTCGTTGTTAGGTGCGGTAGGAGGTTTGTTTTGTAGGATGTTCGATGTTGTAGTCCAGGTGCATGTCAGTGATTGCTATTGAGGGGTCAAGATAACGACGGAGTGGTGCGTGGGCCCGGCAATAATGAGGCAGTGCTGGGTGGTAACTCTTGATGTGAGCAACAATGCTCTCCCTGTCAGCCATGTGACCGTCTAGTGCGCCCCCTCTAGCATCTGGAAGAATAGCTACCTCGCCGACATTAAAGTCTTTGATCATCTCGTCAATGACTGACGATGTCTTGCTGAAGCCTAGGGTGGTGAGAACAAAGTTTCTTACACACCTTTATTCTGACTCCCTCACTGTTTATGAGATGGTATTTAACGGCAAGTTTGCGGCGACTATCTCCTTTTGCCTTGGTTATCTGCAGAAGACTGAACCGGAATTGTTTTTGGGCATTGTAGCCAGAGAGGTCTTCCCAGTGGCTTTTCCAGATTTGTATCCTACGTCGCTGGTTAATTTTGTCGATGCAATTCTTTACAGTTACATTCTGGTCGGATCATGTGTTGGCTGATTTGCTTCCTCTTATGCTCTGGTGTCGTTGTCCTAATCCTCTTGGCCGGTGGTGTCCCTGAAATGTCAAACTTGATGTTATCACACCTTTCTTTCGGAGTGTAATAAAATAATAATCATAAGCAAGTATCTTCTACGAGACAATAATATGAATTGTCATTCCAAGAAAAAGACTACAGATCGACCAATTGAGCAGATTTTTCCAGTTTGACCGCACTTGACTTGCCAATAAGAAGTTTATCTGAGATCGAAAGCAAAGTTTACTTACCATTTTGAGGTTCCACAGCAGTAATATTATTACATATATCTGGTTCCAAACCCTGAGGATTTGATATGTTAGTCAATAACCGTGATCTGTCAGCATCCATAATAATAGTAATTGACGCGGAATAATAGATATAAGATTTGATTTAAGAGCCAAATGTGCACTGTTTGTTCGTTGTTTGCTTCCAAGGATGCAACTAGCATGAATAGTACAACTTTTAATTGCTACGATCCATTAAATAACCTCAAGTCAGCACTGTATTGCATTCTGCTTTGCACTAATCCCCAGAAGACAATGCTATTGGTCAAGCAAAACACAATATCAGCAGATACGGTGTTTTGGCTGCCTAATTAGATAGTATAAATGCAGATATGGGGTTTTGCCCGCCCGAAAAACAGGGGTTCGGGTGGGAATTGAGCAATAAAAAAGTAAAAAAGTAAAAAAAGTATTATTATTTATTATTATTGTACAACCAACCCCTTTCAATGCAACATACATGCTCGCCCAATTTGAATGAAACATTCATGTGTGTATGTGTATCTGAGGGTGTATACTTCGCAATTACCAATGGTTGATGATGTTGAATAATACATACTATTCTAGCAACCATATTGAGAACACACCACTGTTGGATAACGAGTTTGTGTGTTATAGGAAGTTCAAGGTTATCACATAGGTTCTATCGGCATTGGCTTAATATGGAATACGGGTGCACACACAAGGTTACCGGAACTTAGGCTAATTGGATTAGAGCTGAATTGGAGCGGTCTTCTTGAGTTGTTAGTTGATGGTGAGTAGACGTGTTTTCCTTGTGTCTCTTCGTACCCTTCATCTAACATGGCGCAGTCGGCATAGAACTTGGTGATATTGTTATTTGTGTGTTATTGGAATTATTTATTGGCGCAAGGGAGGTGTGTGAGCGGCTTTTGGTGCCGTGTGGGCACTAAAAGAGAGAGGTGTAGAGGTGCTAGGGCCGCGTGGGTCCTCCGTGGTGTGTGCGGTGATAGAGGGTGTGTGTAGAGAGGAGGTGTTGGGTGTTTCAGAGCTGTGTGAGCTCTCCGTGTTTGGTGTTAAGGTGTTTATAGGGATATTGGTGCAGTGTTAATTATTTTTGGTGAAGTGGTGATTTGGTGTTGTTGTTAATTATTTACCGGGATAAAGGTACAGTGTTTATTTATACGTGGTGTTAAGTATTTATTTGTGGCGTTGTGGTTGATTATTTACCGGAATAAGGGTACAGTGGAGTTACTACGTGACATTGTGGAATATTATTGTGTTGTGTTTAATTGTGCAGTGGATAAGGGTACAGTGGAGTTAATACGTGATATTGTGGATATTATTGTGGTGCATTTAATTGTGTATTGGTGGATAAGGGAACAGTGGTCATCTTTTGGGATATCGTGAATTGTTATTGTTGCTATAGTTGTGTTGTGCATTGGCTATTACTGTGGTGGAGAGGTGCTACTGTATTGATACAATCATACAGATACTGTTGGGTGTTTACTGTGTTAATTAATTATAAAAGGGATGAATACGAGACTTGACTTGTCGTCATTTCCGAAGCTAAGGTTAGCGGGGTAGCAATGTGTCTGAGGAATTCAACAATTGGTTGACTCAGTATAAGGTGTCTGCTGAGGTAGCAGCTTTAACTTTGGGTACCGAGAAGGTGGAAATTCATGGAAATGAGGTTGTTGTAGATGTGTTTAGAGGTAGAACTAAACTACTAGCCTTGTTAAGTGCTATAGGTAGTGATGGTATAGGGGTATTGCAGTCACTGGGATTTGATTTAAATGACCAAACTGATGGTGGGTTTGATGGGCTATAGATTTGTTAAAAGGCCACTACGACCGTAGTGAAAGTGTCTATGTTAAGACAATGAGGTTTGTGACAGTGTCACAGGCTTGTGGGGAAGACGAAAGGGAATATTTACTCAGAGTTGAGAAGTTAAGTAGGGAGATGGATTTCGGGCATGAAAATGATGAGCTAAGGCAACGTTTTTCAGTTGCTCTGGCAGTCAATGGTTTAAGGGATTCATCTGTGCGTAAATTGCTTATGCAAGAGACCACACTTAGCTGGAGAGATTTAGGTATTAAGTTGGCAGCCAGGCAGTTGGCTATTGCTTCAGAAGAAATTCTGAATGCCTCTAGGACTGGCCGTTCGGTATATGAGGTAGCCAAGTATAGACAGGGAGGTCCACGGGAGGAGGTGGATAACAAAGTTACATACCGTTCAAGAGACAGTACTAGGTCTGGAGATGGTAATGCGGAAAAGGGCTCCTATTCCCGCGGCCATAGAAGCCGCAGCCCAGGGGAGAGGAGTAGCGAGTATTGAGGGTATCATGACCATAAGGGAGATAGGCATTATAATAGTAGATACGGTGCGGAGTCTTATAGATACCGCAGCCCGGAGGGCAGTTATTCTCCTAGGTACGAGACGACGTCCTATGGACGCCGTAGCCCGGATAGTAGGCATTCTCCTAGGTATGAGGCGACGTCCCATGGACATCGTAGCCCAGATAGTAGGTACTCTCCTCGATCACCTCGAGGTTCACCTACATCGGGTAGAAGGCCTGGAAGGTTTAGCTCCCCAACTGGCGGGGACAACTGTTTCCAGTGTGGTAGGAGGGGACATCAAGTCCGTCATTGCCCGGATGTAAGGTGTTTCCGGTGTAATCTGAGAGGTCATGTCTCTAGGGATTGCAACAATAGGTGGGAAGGTGACAATAACAGGTCACCGCACAGGGATAGTAGTGGTAATGAGGGTTCTCCACGTAAAGTGAGATTTGTGAACAATGTTGTTGGTGATACTGGTAGCAGGAAATGTAGCATCAAACGCTTGGTGAAAGTAAATGGTAAAGAGGTAGAGTTTGTATTAGACACTGGAGCTGAAGTGTCAGTGGTAACTGAGGATACCGGCAGGTTTCTGAATTTGAGATTAAGTAACCCTGTTAACGATCTCATTGGGGTTGATGGTTCCAGGCTGAATGTTAGCGGGAAGTCAAATGTTTGCATTAATGACTTTCCCAGATCTATAGTGACGTCAGTTTATGTTGTAAAAGGGTCGTCTGTGAACCTGTTAGGTATTGAGGATATCAGAAAACTCAAACTGTTAACAAACGGTAATGAGTTACGAGTTGAAGGCGAGTGTATGCAAGGTGTATGGGAATGCAAAGGTACTGCTGTTATAAAGGACACAGTGGAGCAAAAGCGAACACCCATGTCTAGTGGTGGTGGCAATGTCTCACCAATGCAGATGGCGCAAAAAGCTTCTGCTGGTACAACTGTGAAAGCTAGAGCCACTTCAGGGTGCGCTACAGCTGGTGCTAGGGGGTACAGTAGTGTGATGAACGATAGACATGTACAGGGTGAGAGCGAGGCGCTTGGTAGCAGATTGTCTGAGTTCTTGGTGAGTGAAGGTGTTTTGGGTGATAAGGACTATGCTAGTAGACGTGCGCGTCTTGACGCTGAGAGGAGAGAGGCTGAAAGGGTGTATTGTATGTCGATGCAGAGGTATGAGCAGGGTGTGAGGAAGCTCGAAGAAGAGCAGGAATGTACCTTGGTGATCAGGCAGGCTATGGCCAAAATGAGGCAGTTGAGATCTGGGGCTGGTAGCAAAGCCCCATCGACGGTGGTGTGTAACACCCCGTCGAGTTCCACTGTTAAAGCAGTGCCCGCACCTAGTGCGGAAGGCTCTAGCGCACAGAGGGAGGAGTCCAAGACCCCCTCAGGCTCTCAGTGCAGTACCAGTTGGGTGCACGAGGTAGAAGAGGTAGAAAGGGTGACCGGTGGCAACACCAGTGTCAAGGTAGAAAAAGGATGCGGTTAGGGAAGATACCAAGGAGGTTGACCCTGGTACGAGACTTCAAAGGGAAGATACTGGGCAGAGAATTGCTCTGGTTGACCCGATAGGAAGTGGAGTACAGAGCAGTCGGGATCGACTGCTCCAGGGGATAGAGGAATTGACGGTGAACCCCTTGGGGTTGAGTTGGAGTCGAGGAATGTGGTTCGACAGGGTGTTGGAGGTGCAGAGAGTCCAGAGGACAATCTGGTGGAAGTTGCTAATAGTTTGGAGAGCTGTGTGGTTGGTGAGGTAACAAGGGACACTTGGTATGGGGTAAAGTATTAATAAGGTATGTATACGTTACAGGTAATCATCTCAGGTATGTATGGTGTGTGGCTTTGTTTTCACCCCTGGTATTTAGGCTTGACATATGATTTAAGGCTAGTGCTTCAGCTAACCATGATTAGTTAGGCTTGATCGCACGCAATGGTAACTGGTCCCTTGGTATGATGTCAGCTTGATCGCTCACTGGGTTTATCAAAGTGGGGGCATGTTGGATAACGAGTTTGTGTGTTATTGGAAGTTCAAGGTTATCACATAGGTTCTATCGGCATTGGCTTAATAAGGAATACGGGTGCACACACAAGGTTACCGGAACTTAGGCTAATTGGATTAGAGCTGAATTGGAGCGGTCTTCTTGAGTTGTTAGTTGATGGTGAGTAGACGTGTTTTCCTTGTGTCTCTTCGTACCCTTCATCTAACAACCACATCATTTATTATGGTTTTTAGAGGGGGTGCCAAAGAGCACTAAGTGGAGCCATCAAACCCGAACCCCGGTTATCTCCCCCCTTTGTGATTTTCTGAATCTGCCTCTGGTTGAACTCTATGTATGAGTGTCCTGTTGCACTCAATGAGACTCCATTAGACTCATTAGCTGCTGCTGATTCTGACGCATTGTAGTGACAAACTTGTTTAGTGAACTTGGCAAGATTTTATGTGATGAATTTACTAACAGGGAATGCAAGTAATGACAATTTATTTTTGAAGAGTAAGAGACTGTATACTCTTGCTGTAAAAACTGTGAAAATAACAAATAAATGTCTGATGCATAAAGCTGAGGTTTTAAAGCACTTTTGACATGTTACCTTCGATAATAATCGGAACTATTACAAACAATCATTCAGGGATTTTTGTAACACTAAAAAAACATGTGTATGTAAAATGCAAGCACATACTTTCCTTTTCACTTTTTTGGCCGTTCCTGCCATTTGCTTTCTCTACAATTTTCATGTCTTTATGGGAGAACTAATGCATAGATTGCATAATCTACTGACAACTACTGCTGATCAGGTAATTATTATATTAAGTTACAGGTGAATGCTCTGTTTAGCAGCTATACAGGTAAACTTTGGAATAACTGCTTAACACTTCACTCTACATTAGTTTGTGAAACAGGTTGGTTAGCTCCATAGTTATGTTTAAACATTAGGGTCAAGAGTAAAAAACCACAACATATTCACACCAGCAACCATTGCCTGCTACTTTCTTTACTATCGATTGCAACTCTAACCAGCTGCTCAGATAAGGACAGCGGATTGCTTTTATTAGCCAAAAAGACCAGCCATTTCCACTCTATTACTAGATTTGTTTGAAATTTATTAAAAAAAATTCTTAAATTAGGAAGCATCTATAGCATTAGGAAGCATCTATAGCATTAAGAAGCATCTATAGCATTAGGAAGCATCTATAGCATTATGAAGCATCTATAGCATTAGGAAGCATCTATAGCGTTAGGAAGCATCTATAGCGTTAGGAAGCATCTATAACGTTAGAAAGCATCTATATCATTATCATATACGGCTCTTCTGCACTCACTTTGACTTCTGGACATTAGTGCAGTTTCACACAAAATCTTTCATTTTTATATCAAAAATAACCAAAACGGAAAAAGTTTTGCTCTCTCGACAAATGTGCTGAGATAGAAAATGTGAAGGGGAGATCAAGCTAAGTTATAGTCTTCAATAGATCAGTGCTGCCAAACACTCAGAGTGCTATAAATTGTCGAAATGTAACAATGCTCAATTTTTGGCGGCTGTGTGTTAGAGCCTGAAGAAATGTGCTACAGGGATTCGTAGGAGCTCCCTTCCACATTAAACTTGATGCTCTGGCAATACACAAATGATTATTTTTGCTTCTAGTATGGTTACCTTACTCTTCATACTTTGTGCGATGTCTTCAAGTTGAACCATAAAGGAGTCCCCATTACATGCTCACCAGGTGATTGTTAGTTAATTTTTAGCTAGTTAATTGCTTATTCAATGATAAATGTAGAAGTGTTTATCATTTTCTCATTTCGGGATATTTGATGCCACTGGCTTTCATATTCACATTAATGGTCTACAAACCTCACCGGCAATAAGTTCACCAAGTGTACAATGATGGAATAGCTGGCTGTTGACTGAATGTTTATTAAATAATCACATTAGCCAATCATGAGATATATTTACTACCTGGGTGCAGTCTAGCATAGTATTAATTTGTAGCCTTGTGTACTTTGAGTTGTAAAAATCAATAAATGGGTTTAGACTTGGAATCACTAATTTTGTTTTATAATCTTAACTTTAGTATAAAAATATGCAAGAAAGTGGGAAGAATATTATAGTGCTTATATGAGAACAGATTTATTAGATATGAAAAATAAGCGATTAACGTACTGTTGTCAAGTAAGAAAATTGATATTAATGGAAATGCATATAATTCAAAGTTCATGTTTGCAGCTTGCATATATTTAGCTTAATATCTATTTGTTTTTCTCAGCCAGTGGGGACAAAATTCTCCATCTACAAAAAAAATTACAGGTTTCATTAGTTATTAGTTTCCAAAGCCGTCACAGGACTTGCAGTTATTTTATGCCATCTGTTTTCTTCAATAGAAAAAATCTCTGCAGTTGCATTTACCCCAAGCAAAAACAGAAATTGTCTGTCAAAATTCAAGGCAATCAAAGTTGGCTGGCTGACAAGTAAGCTGTGATTGAATCAAGAGTTTTATTCGCTAGAGAGACGTATTATGTGGCCTGTGGTGTGAGAAATCTATTCGTACATAAATGTGTTGGCTGACGGTGTACTAGAAATAATGGCTTTGAACTTGTTGTCCCACCTTACCAGTGTGATGGGCTGATAAAATCAAATCCGCCCATCACACTGGTAACATGGGACAACAAGTTTGAAGCCGTTATTTGATACGGTGAAATGACTGTTGACTCTGTGGCAAAACAGAAGTATTAGCAATTTCCACCTAAGCTTGTACACGCTAATTGAATTTCCAGCCATTCAGTGCAAAAAATTGTTTCAGTCTCTAAAAACCAAGATCAATGTCTGAAAAATTTTAAAATTTCCAAACTGCTTTTTTTGTTTATGGCATGGCAAAAAAGTTTTCATTCACATAATTTTTGTTTATCATGATTTTCATCAATGATCTTGTCAGCTAGTTGTAAACAAGTATATATAAAGCTCAAATATGAAACAAGTAGCTAAAACTTATCCTCTCTCTGCTAATGGTTTCAGGCTTTTCAGCGTACAATAAGTTTCTTGAAAATTTGTCTGCAAAAAAGTTAATAATGCTGCCAAATATTGTAATGTTTTTTTGAAAAGCTTAAATAGAAATTGAGAGCATAACTATATAGAGCTTGTGCTATCTGACCGCTGGACACAAAAAAGAAAAATTCCATTTTAATTAACATGAGGTGATTGAATAGTTGGTCAGGCAGCAACATTGCAAAAACATTGCAAACTAATATGAATGTTACATATGCAGTTTTTTTTCAAATCAGAACATCAGCTCACCTCCAGAACATAGGTTTTTGGCACTGAAACCGATTCAACACAGCTTTTTGTTAAACAGCGTTTCTTTGGACACTGAAATAAAACAGCAGTACAGATATATTAAAATCCATGTGCAGAAGGCATATAATTCCATGTCATTACATGACCAACAAGAGAGTTTACAATAAAAACACAATTATTTCAATTCAAGAAATTTCTGAGCTGCTACGAGAAAAAATCTGAAATGTATGCACAATTGAATATATCAGATATTCATCTGCCTGAATACAATAAAAGAGTCTTAGATTCAGTAGATATGCAAATGAGCAATACTCGAAACAGTATTTTTACAGTATTCTCACATGCAGATTATGGTCAGTCTTCAGATCATTTTTCCGCAGGTATTTTTTCTTTGGTGGCTACAAGTAAAATAAATAATCTTGAAATCTTAATCACATGTAGCATGCATGCATTTATACACTTATGCACAATGCATACATTTACATGCAGAGCTAGAAGCAAACGCAGAAATCGTAATGTACAACACCATGTTTAGATGTTTATGTTCACATACCAAAGTGTGCTCCATTCTTCAAAACAACTGGCTGAGATAAGAAAACAACACACCTAATATGGTTTGCCACTTTTTATGACAAATAGGTGGGTGAAAGGGTAGGGCCCCTTTACTGTTTGCAAGTAAAATTTAGCAGCACAACGATTATAGAAAAACCTATAAATTGCATATAAGTGAACCTTACTCTTTTCAAGGATCTGATTGAGCCTGTGTGTTAAGCTACGTTCACACTATGTTTATCTTGGCTGAGTGGACGGAGCCGAAAATCGTCTCGCACGTGTTAACAGTGAAATCTTGATGGTTTCACAGTTGGTGGCAGATTTTTATTCATCGGGCAGTGGTAGACCTCTGTATGATTATTGGCCTGTCTAGCCAATCAGCATCCACATCACAGCTTTTCAATTTAATACTTTTCGAGAAACTTGCAGCTGCTTGATAATTATTATTTAACCAATTTTAGAATATTTTTTATTTCCCTGATCAATTGCAAGCCTTGTTTACAAGTGAAATATTAATTTGGGTTATACTAATTATTGTCAATGTAAATGGAAAAAAAACTACCAGCTCCATGATTATGATAAATAATAGACCCTTTTCCAAGCATGTTTAATCCCAAAAAAAATTGGGAGTTGTCTTTCCAAAAAGGGTAACTTTTTGGGATTTTTATATAAGGAACAATGGGGGTAATCGCTGTTTTTGCTTGTAACTGACAACCTATGCGTCACAGCAAAATATAACTACCACTACCGGATGGGTAATTCAGTATTCTATGTTGTGAGTAAAAACAAGTTTTCTAGGTGTGCAAATTCTTTTGTAGTGGACAAAAACGCATGTATACAAGGAAATTCTTTCAGTAGAAACACTATTGGAGGAATGCAATGCAGTTTTCATTCAATTTGACTTTCGCCATTAACATATTCTTCCAGTATCCCATTGATAGCAGTTTTATGGGGTTGCGGTCAACTCTGCTCAGCCACAAGCCATAAAACCTGCCCAACATCATTCCACTACTCATTTTATATTCTAAAGCCTGGTTCACATTGTCAGTGATGGATCAGGGACTGTCAGTGACCGGTGTCACTGATCATCACTGATGCATCACAGAAATGATGTTCGCATTATCCTAATTCAACGCCGAATGCAGCCCACTGACAATCGGGAGCAGTCAGTGATGCTATCACTGACAACACCGCATTCACAATAAGCTTGACCTATAAGCCACAACAACCAATAGAACGTAGTTGAGTGGTAGCGACTAGCAGTCAGTGATTAACCGTGATATAGCAGCAATTTCAACTAGTATAATTATAAATAATAAAAAAAAACTATAGTACAATTTAAGCTCAATATTATTTATTGCTTATTTGGTACAGCAATAATAAAATATGTGGATAAATTATTTTAGTTTAAAGTCGAACAGTGATTGGTGATAGTCACAGAGATATTTCTGGCAAATTTGGTAAAAGGTGAATTAAGTGGAGCACAGAGATCATCGATGATATATAGAATCGTTGATTAGGCCGATTCTCTTCACCACCTAAAACCAAAATAATAATTAATAACATTGACTGAAGTGAGTGTTAAACTTATTAATAATAAATATTTATTATTATTACAATAATAATAATAATGTTGTTTGTATTTATTTTTTATTATTTTCTTAACAAGTTTCATAGATAATGAATCTCAATAATTCAAATGTTAAAAAATTTACAATTGGGTGTCATCATTATTTTTGCGCTGGACTCAGTTGATATCAATTATTATAAATTATTATTTATCATGATAATTAATAATTATAATAATAATGATTATTATTAATTGTTGTTGTTACATCATTCATTTTATTTTTTATTAGTAGTTATAATGATTAGTAACAATTAACAATAATGATGATAATAAAAAACAGATCACAGTTACAGTCAATTCAATCAATAAATAAATCGGCAGCAAAAAGAATAAAAAATGGCAAACAACAAGTAATAATTATTATTAATAATAATAATAAATAAATTATTACTTTATTTATGTTGATTAGTTTTTTTAATTGAGATCAATCTAATCTGACATCTCTTACCTGGCAATGGTGTGTAGATATTATCTTTATTTAGAGTCTCAACTAATTTTCTTTTTAAATATTATAATTTATGAAAACAAACCGTTAAAAAGTCAATGACGGATTATTATTTTATTTATTATCCGACGAGTGGAAGGTTATGACAATTAGAGCGGTTAAATTTTTATAGGTCAACTCAGACCTATCGCTGACAAACGGCGTTCATTGGTTCACATTGCAATAATGCATCGCCGTAATGTCACCGATGTCAGATGTTTGACACTGCCAAAGTTTCCCGATGGAGCGGCGTTATGGCGGCGACAACGGTATTGCATGTTCACATTGTCGGCGATAAGACAATTCCCACTATCGCCGTAGCGATCGGTGACAATGTGAATCAGGCTTAACATTAGCAGAGGCTGTACACTATCAAAGAGCTATGCAGTGTGCATGCACTGACCTGATACGAGTCAGCTACGAGTTTGCTAGGTGCATTCATCCACACAGCACATTGTAGAATAATTTTTATTTGAATGAAGCCATGTACAATCATAACATTCACATTTTTTTTACTGTGTACTTGAGTGTGTTGGGAAAGTAAATGGATAAATAGGGTTCAACATAGTTTAATATTTTTGTATAGCAAATTCATTAACATTACGATGTTTGTGTCTGTACAAATAATACTAATAGTCTTTACAACATGGCAATGAAAGTGTCATAAATAATGTGCTGTAATGGCAAGCAAAAACATTTACTGATTGGTTTGTAATAGGCAATACGGCAATATGTTGTAAAACCAATGAATGTCATTGTATTCAGTCCTTGGCCACACCACCCCACAAGCTGACTATTGGACCAGTCATGTTGGTGATAGCACAGCAAACAGTGACGATATCATTGCTTAGAGATATCAAGGCTATAGGGCATTGTCCGAGATAAAATTCGAAATTGCTTTACTCGCTCATTATCCTTTCAACAAGAATACGAACGTTGGCAATTTTTTTTGTACTTAAAATGTTTCTTGATGTCATCTGAGCCTTTACCGCGTACACCTGGCGGCATCACCAATTCTGCTCCACGCATCATTAGCAACTCTTTGATAGTGAATCCCTGTCAGCCATTACCTGGTCACCTGGTTCAAGGTAGCTTAAAAATGAGCTGTTTGCAACAACATGCCTATCACTAGCTCTTCCACCCCCAAAGCTCAGGTATGTATGTGATTGAGCCTTGTGGTGAGATGGCAACAAAGAGTTTGATGGTGTTGTGGTGCTTGTAGCTGCTCCAGGTAGCAAGCTGGCATTGCAAATCTGATGGAGTTTGAATAAACATCTCTGTGCAATCGACGATACATCTCAAACGTTTGAAATGCCCATATTCATTTGGGATAGTCTTTGAAACTTCAGCTCGTGAATGAAATACAATAAGTCTCTTCAAAACCTTTGCTAGTAGTTTGATAGTTTTTCGAAATATGGTGCTAACTTCTTTGATGGACACATGACATCTACAAAAAAAATGCCATGTTTAACAAATAACTTTTTCATTTCTTGTCAACCAACAATGTTCCTGGAAATACTGTTTACTTTTATTGGCCATGTGACTGCACAACGTTGCAATGCAGTTCAATATGATTAAATAAGACAGCGATTGAGACAAACAATTAAAATACCTGTCAGCTAAATTTTTGTGAAGTAGTCCTAGCCTGAGTTTCATCAATGTCAGAAGAATGTGATCAGCTAAACAACGTTTTACGCTTCTCTGCTTCGAAAATATTGCAGGGCAGCCTTTACACTTTGCCTTTAGCGGTGTAGTTGTTCTAATTTTTTATGCTGATGTGCTGATTTCAGACATGTTGATGTGGTCACACAAGCCGTTAAATACGGCTAATGTTGGTATTCCCGTGTAGAACAGAGTGTCCTTGTCAGATTTTAAAAGTCATTTGCACATAGGAAGCGTGTATTTTATTTCGTAAAACTAGCGTTTGATTGAAACATCTTTTTTGCAATTGATTTAATCTTTTGTGCAGTTGTGTAGCTTTAGCGGAAACCACGACATGTGAATCTGTTGGCTCAATAAGCATTGTGTTATCAACCAGTGCTTCTGGCTTAGAAAAGCTTAGCCAGTTTTCAGCTTTCACTTTCGCAACTTGGCTGTTAATGGAATCCAATAATAAACATTTTCGGTCACGAGAAGCAAGCTTGTTTGGCAGTCGTGATTTAGATGCACTCGGTGTATGTAGCCCAGCTTTAATTTTGGCAAAGGATTTAGCGGTGTAGGAAAGCCATCCACAAAATGGTCGCTGCACACCAATGAGCGGTTAGTGGGAGACCAAATGCTACCATCGGATGCTTTTCAATTGATAAGTGCCATCCACTTCTGTCTGTTCTCTGGGTCAACAGGGAACTTGAAATGAGTGTAAGGAAGTGGACATTCACAGGAGCCTGTAAAAAAAAATTGATGTCGTTTTTATATTGTATCCAAAGAATCTTTTTTTTTGTCATTAAATAGCACCAGTAGGATCATTTGACTGGTTGAGCTTAGCACGTCGCTTTAGAGACAACAAAGTATTTTGGTTTTTTATTTCAAAAAGCCATGTTCCTGGTAAAATTTGTAAGCTACTAAAAATATGAAACTGTTTTGCATTGCAAGTTATAAGAGCGCACACACACTTAATCAGTTTAGTCAGTTTTGGCCGGATGTACTGTACGTTATTATAAAAAAGTTGTAAAAAAATGACATTAATGCGGCCAAGTGGCAAGGGGGTTTGCACTATTTTCATGGAATAAGCTCATTAGTTCATAGAAAACAAAAGTAATTTATGAAAAAAAATTATTTAGCTCATCACTCATCTTTCGGTATTTGGTGTTTGTCACAGGTTTATAGTTTTAGCTGCATAAGCTTTATAGTACTGTTGGTACATCGGAAAACTGCGCACTATTCTTTTGGCATTTTGAAGAACAAAGTGCAAAAAAATTTTAATGTACCTCTAGGTCAAAAAATCAAATGAAGCTATTAAGTAAGGAAAACAACGCTTGGAATCACAATGTCACAGTATGCTCAAGTGTTACAATGTGAATCAATTCAAGTACAAATCATGAAGCTTGCAGATCAAATCAAATCAAATCCGAACCGGGTCGGTGGCAAATCAAATCAAAGTCAAATTGCGATGTAAACAAATCAAATTAATTCAAGTATTTGAAATGATTTGAAATTTATTTGCAAATCAAGACATTTTTAGAAGATCAGTTTCACCAGAATAATCTCTTTTTTGTGGTGCAGACCAGTTTTTTATCATTTTCCAACGTATAAGTTGTTTTATACAAATTATTTACTGCTCCACGAACTCACCCAAACAACTGTAGTAGAAGCACTACTTCTCTTCATCATACATTTGGTTATCCAGTGGTAAAATTTTTTTAACCATGACTATATTTGAAGCGTGTAACTGACTGAAGATGGTAAAGAGCTCTTACTCAGTAGTGTGGGGTTAACTGGTTAAAAATTGTGAAAAGAAATCTGTGACATAAATCATTCTGCATTTCGTTTGTTACAAAAAATCACATGTGATTTGGTTTAACACTCCATCACTAATGCGCAGTAGAAAATTACTTCATTTGATGGTTAGTTACGCTCCATTGCGTAATAACCTTTTGCAAGTCAAAACTATACTGACTAATGGAAAGCTTGGAGTCATTGCCAGTCACAGCACTGAAGACATTTTTTTTAACCATGACTCAGTCGTGGTGGCACGCCACTACACCTACATATTCATAGGAAAATTGTGCAGTCACAACCTACTTCTAGATTTCATTTTGATCACTAATTGTGCTATTTTTGGCAACGTTCTTGTTCACAACTGTGCACCGCCTCATACGATTCAGAATAATGGTAAAGGCTAAGGGATGATGCAATGTTGAAAATGGCAGAGGTGATGATAACATATTCGTATGGGTGTTTATAAGACATATATATATATATATAATGTCGAAACAAGCTGGTAAAACTTGGTAAAAAATATAATGCATATCTAATATGTAAATACAGTAATACAGTAAATACGTAACTTTCTACTTCCACCACTTTATCTGAATTTTTAGGGTCGATTACATTTTAGAAAAACCAGTTCCTCCACTAGAGATGGGCTCATTGTAGCCCTGTGCGGCCTTGTGATGAGTCCACCGTGAGAAAACAGGCGTTCCACTGGAGCGCTAGTGGCTGGCACACAAAGGCATTGTTTCGCCAGCTTAGAAACTTTTGGGTATTGTTATTCTTTGCCTTTCTACCACTGAAATGCATCTTCTCTAGATCTCCTCTCAGTGAAGTAGGACCCCATTTCTGCCTCTATTCCACCAACACTCCTGTGTGGAGGTAAAAGAATTCTCAAATTCCGAGAATAAGTCTTGACTTGGCATGAGGGTAGGCTCGTAAGGCGAATCAGGCTCTCCTTCCATGCCATCCAAGTTTTTCAATAGAGTTTCTGTAGCAGACAGCACAAGTTTGAGAACAACATAATTAACATGAGCCATACATAGTGCTGCTATATTGATATATACAGTAATTATTACCAAAAGCTATTACAGAGTTAATTTTAGCATATATACGACAAGGTAAATCATGGACAAACTTTCAGCAATGTTTACAGTTTAGCTATGATAAAACACAGATCATGATTTGTTTCAAAATCTTTATCACACCAGGTGATAGCATCCGGAGGACAACTGAAAGGCAAACACTATGCTGGCTGTCAACATGCATGACCTATATCACAGCAACCTTATTGCTAGGGATAAATATTTTTTCTTGCAGCACAGTGAATACATCTTATTCGCTAGATTTCCATGCATCAAAGTTTTGAAGGATGATACTCACGGATGTTAATAGTTAGTTTTTACAAAATCTACAATTTTACCCTGAGTCTCAGTGCAGTAAAAACGTTGAAGTTTTCAAAACTTTTAACCTGTGATGGACTTCCATGCTTCTTCTTAGATTTGAATAATGCACAAACTCACCAAAAATTTGATGCATGGAAACCTAGTAACTATGAAAATGACTGCAATGCCTTATTGGTATACTGACCTTTCAATTCATCAAGCAAATGAAGCTTCATTGTTTTGCCTAAATACCAATGGAAGAACTGGGGGCCAAAATTAGGGTCCAGGAGGGTTGCTAGGAAGTACACATCCTGTCCACAAGGGAGCTGTAAGAAATTAAGTGATCAGAATAAAGGTTACAAAAGGGTACAAAACTAAAAGGAGTATTGTATTAACTGATTTTCTGGCATTAAGCTGCGTACACACTAGAACGATTAGTTATCAGTTTTTGGTCAACCATTTTTCCAAAGTGTTTCAATCATTCTTTTGCTAAGGGGTAAAAAAAGTAACGTAAAATTAAATTGGTGACTCACCTTGTTGTAGTTAGGGGTTCCCGAGAAAAAACCGAACACTCCTGAAAAACGGCACTCCAAATCTCTGATCAATTCCATTTTAACCCTCAGTGGTGACCTCTTGCTGAACGCTTCTAGATGTGACATGAGTGTCAGGATACACGGAATAACATAGGATATTGTCACCTCCTAAAAATAATTAGCACAAAAAAGTGACACATTATTTGATTACAATTGGAGGACAAGCATAGTGGTATGATCCAATTTACTAATACACAAAACCCGCATAAACCGATGCCGAAGTGCCAAGAAAAATACATCATATTATGGATAACACCGAATGCCCAATAACCTTAAGGAAACTATGAATATACTGTAGATGCAATAATAATAATAAATGATCATTTATCTAATATAATAATGTTATGAATATTATGGATATTTCTAGACATTCTTACACTTCACTTACATTGTGAATTAAGTTTCATAATAATGACAACTTCAACTATCGTTATCTAATAATTTATTTGATGATGATTATAATAAATGATAATAAAAAATGATTGTATCCTTTGCTCATAAAAATAATTATCAATTGGTGTATTGTATGATCAACCAATTAATGACAATCATTAAAAAAAGTGTGAACAATGATTACTAATTTACCAGCTGGAATTTTGTGAAGTTGGTGAATTAATGTTCATACTGCATTGACTTGATATGATTTGAGCTTTTATTCCTGGTTGACAACCTTGAATCTTTGTTACATTTTTTGGGATTTTAGTTATCCAAAACTCACGTGTTGAAATTTGTTGCTCAGGTTTTACAGCTAGTTTGTTTAAAAAAAAATTTTGTTACATTATAGAGGTATCTTTTCATTGGAAAAACTAGTTCTATGCTTTAATAGCCTACGATATATGGTTGTCAAAATTTTTTGCGGGTTTCACTGTATGTAAATGTTCAAAACAAGAACTAGCAATACATGGTTAGTACGGAAAGCTTCATTTTGCATAATGTGATTTTCAAGCAGGTCACTGTCAAATTTTATTTTACCACACTCACCTTGTCACCTTGAGTCTTTATGGTAGCCGCATAAAATGGTCGCAGTAACTCTTCTATTCCCCTCAGCTGCTCCCAAACCTTTGCTGTGAACCTGATGTTGACGTTTGTCTCGCTGCAGACTGCATTGATGATTTCGTAATCTTTTTTCAAGAATGACATGATGTGTTGGAACACAGAGTTCCACCTTGTGGGCACAGGCTGTAGGAGACCCCTGTCTGCCGAATTGTTCCTCAAAGACTTCCTGCAAAACAGCATAAAGCATGGCTTTAGACTTATCTCAGTAATTATTTTCCCTACATGCACCGTTTGACTTCAAGAATAGACAAGTGAAAAGGAGGCCAGCTCACTGGCTTACTTTATTATTTTACATGTTTTTCAACGCTAAAAAGTAGATGCACAAAACTACATAATTGTTTTAATGCAGTCCATAAGGCTTCACCACATATAATAAATATCAAATACGCGCATACCTCATATTAGGTGCAGGCAAACAGCGGATCACTCTGATTTGACAAAAATGGAGAACAACATATCATCAAACTAAATTAAACGAAGTAACACTCACTTGATAGTTTACAGATGTATGACGTAGAGAAGTGAGCCGAGAACATTTGGCCATGAGGGTATGACACCGGAGCTCATTAAGACCGGCTTTAACCCGTCAGTTGCAAACTGTGGGCAAAACAACGCAAGTGACCCACTTGAATGTCATGCTCATCTAATATTTTGTCTGCTGTTACTTCATTCCCAGCTTCATCTTTGACATCACACTATTAACATTCATCACCTCTTTGAAACTAACTATTCCAGCTCAGGGCAATCACAAATGGTTTTTAACACTTTCCAGCGCACCGATCCTTAAGCTTAAGCGAAGTCTGACTCACCAACTCAAGCGTCAAAACCACGAAAAAACTATTTATATAAAAAATTGATCAAAATTCTGCAAATGGTCTGAGCGAAAAATTAAAAAGATGAGTGTGTACCTTTTTGTTTACTCTAGAGTTTCTGCAATATCCAAAAGAAATAGACAGTTTGTATGAAATGTTTTGTGCCGAAGTATACACTGACCTATTTTTGCATGCCTTGACCACATTTTTATGTCTGCTCGTGGTTTGGCAAGGGCACAAAAAAATATTCATATCATCATCAGGTTTGCAAAACTTAATTAGATGGGTAGCTGACATTTTAATCTATACCTCCATGTGTTTTTGAGTCGTTTCGTGCACAAATACAGCTTTGGAGAGAGAAATCGTGAACTACAGATCTTTAGGAGATCACGGCCACAAAGAAAGTATTTTCTGCTTAGGCATGCGCAGATGGCTTCCATGTGTAGCTTGTCGTTACTAACTTCAGTATAGAGTTACAGCTAAAATTGTCACATGTAATAAGAGAAAATTCATCAGGCTATGCACACATGTAAGTTTTGTCAGCGTGTGATATCATGCGAACGCTACAGCAGGCAGCAAAGTCATTACAACATTCACTGGTTAGCAATGGCAAACACTAATTCATGCATTTTGCAATAGCGTGGCAGCTGATCTGCTTCAGCAAGATTCTGTTTGCGGATAAAGCAAAAAATTTTACACTCGGTGAAAGAAAACCCCTCAGGCTATCTATACATGTAATGTTTGTCAGCAAGCAACATCATGTGAAGGCAGCTGCAAGCAGCAAAGTTGATGGAAGATTCACTGGTAAAGAGCAAGTACGCAATATTTCAGCCACTTGGCCGCAATCACTCATGCATTTAGCCGCGCGCATATTAGGGTGGCACATAATCTGCTGTCACTAGACCCAGGGAAACAGCTACAGCAAAATTGATTGGCCAGAATAAAAGAACACACCCAGGCTATCTATACGTGTAAAGTTTGTCTGCCTGCTACATTATTTAGTGGGGCAGTTGCATGTGTAGAGGATTTTGGTAGCGTGTGACTAATTCAGCCACAATCCTCCACCTTTTCGGTCACCCTGGATGACTACGAGGTGTAGATCCGGTCCTTGGAGGGGGGAGGGTCCTTTCTATAAATAGAGAAGGACCGAAGGAATTCGGGAGGGGGGGGGGAAGGTATCTCTATAGTAGAGAGGGTCCAAGGATCCAGACTAACTCGTCAACAGAGAAAAGCCAAGTATAAAGAAGAGTTTCTTCAAGATAATACTCTCTTTATTGATCAGTATAGCTCCAACTGCGCTGAGCCAACTGGCTCAGCCAAACTTATGCATATAATATAAAAACGGAAACTAGTGCGGCTCACTAAAAAAGTCCTATGTCCATCAATAGAAAGTGATAAAATGTAATACATAACACATATGAATAACAATATTCCATGAAAGGTAACATGACATTAATTCAAGCTTTATCTTCCCCTTGTTCGTACGTTTATACTTTTTGTGAAAAACAAGGGGAGATAATCTCCAACAGTATGTATATAATTACTTGCTATATCATAATCACAATGCAATTTAATATAGTTATGAACAACGTTCAGTCATTAGCAACGAGCTTCACTTCGCTTCTTTTCTGTGCCTTGGTCTTTTATCTTTGGCTTTTTAATTCATCAACACATCATCCGGATATTTAATATTGCAAATCTATCACATTCTCCCCCCCCCCATTAGTTGAGCTAGGGTCACAACTAATTAGATATGTTCATTGATTAATTATTGTACCAGGACAACAGCATTTTCTGTTGCGATTGTATTTGGAAACACCATAATGACACTAAAACTCATCTCCATTGAGTGTATTGATCAAATTATTTAGAAATGTAATTTCTTCTTTTACTCGGTATGCGTCTTCTGCCAACAGCTTCTTCTCTGGGGGTTTAGGTTGTCCTTCTTTAGCCATCGTTCTCAGTGACAATATTCCGAGCTGGTGCTTTTCTATCTGTGTCCGGATAGTCTGTGCAATTTTTTCTCGGCTGTTTGATATATCATGGGATGGGAGAGATTCTGGTGTTTAACTTCTTCGGATCCTTTTTCGTCAGCGGCAGTGTAGGTTGTGGGGGGGATGGAGGAGGCACTGTCTGTGGCAAGGGGTAGCGGGCAGTGGCGACTCTTACGGGTGAGATGGTGACAGAGGTGGGGGGAGGCGATGGGACGTCCCTGGTAACTTCGAGATGCGGTACTGGATTCTCTTCGTTTGGGGGGGCTTCACGTTCTCTTTCTCTTCCCTACTTGAGACTCGGGAGGTGCTTCTATCTGTACGATCATTCTCGGGTCTAGGGCGGCGTTCTCTCTCGTTCCTTGGAATCTTATATCCCTCTAGTTGTTTCCTCCCTGTCTCTGTCAGTGGGAGGTGGGCATGTAAATCGGGGACGCTTTATAGAGGCCTCCTTCTTGGCGGGTGGGGATCTCTTCAGTGGTAAAGGAGATGG
>CALYOO010000079.1:0-22451 GCA_945261195.1 Cryptosula pallasiana
AATAATATGATTAGGTTTGTGTCTCCTCTCTCATTAATCCTAATTAAACAGAAGTAGTCAATATTATTATTAAAAATGATTTAATGGTATGTGTTGTGTACACTAATAACAATAAATTATTGATTTATGCAATTAATTATGTTACTAATAAATATATATATTTATTTTATTCAATTTTTATCAATATTTGTTTTACTCTATTCTGCATCAACATACATAATATTATCATAAAAAATTAAAGAATTGAAATTTTAATAATAATGATTCCATTAATTATTATTTAAATCAACATTTATTTCAATGATCATCAAGCCATGACAACAACACCAGCAAGACAATTATCATTAGTTTATTCTAAAAACAATTAGACATAAAAAAATCAACAACAAAGGAAAACGTTTACTGACATCTCGATCTCTTCTGTCAGAATAATAATAATTAAGATTAAATTATTATTGTTCATAATTTATTTCATAACTTAATTATAAAATATTTTATTTATTACACATTATATTATTATTATTATTATTATTGTTATTGTTATTGTTATTGTTACTGTTACTGTTACTGTTACTGTTACTGTTACTGTTACTGTTACTGTTACTGTACTGTTACTGTTACTGTTACTGTTACTGTTACTGTTACTGTTACTGTTACTGTTACTGTTACTGTTACTGTTACTGTTACTGTTGTTACTGTTACTGTTACTGTTACTGTTACTGTTACTGTTACTGTTACTGTTACTGTTACTGTTACTGTTACTGTTACTGTTACTATTAATATTATTATTATTATTATTATTATTATTATTATTATTATTATTATTATTATTGTTAGGGACGTCAATACGAACAATTGTCGCCACACAACATTGCCTACCTGTAACAGTTCTATGCATACGCTCTAACGCAATTACACTCTATGCATTTATTATTATTATTTTCTGTACATGCAAACCTATATGTCAAACATGTGCAACCACTCAAGCGAGTATGTATGTACCTCCTACTCCTTTCTATTGGCACACTCTAGCCTATTACTCGTGCGAGGTGTGGCCTCTTTTGTATATCAATTTATATTATGTAATTACCTGTATAAATATGTGTGTAAGAGATAATAAAGTCAGAGCAACTGTGAGCCTCAAATGTTTGTTTACTACTACTCAGACTATAATCTAGTAGCACAAACAGGAGTACAGAATACAGACTACAGCTTGCACTACCGACTATCAGTGTAGTAAGGAACTTGGTAGAAAGCAACCGATCGTCTCGATCCTTGCTGCGTATTCCCGCTTGTCGGTGTACGGTGCCAAGCATTCCCCTCCACCCGATAGTTCGGCACAGGACAAGTCGACCCTTGTTGCACTGACTGACTACAAAAAGGGCCGAACAGCCACTTCCAATTATATTTGTGATTGTGGGGAGTTGTGCAGGTGTGCGCAATACTGCAACAACCAAAATCCTGTACATTATTATTATAATGTATAAGAATAATAAAAATAATACATATTAGATAATAGTTTAATCGAAATGATAAGTTATTTGTCTAATTAATAATAACTACAAAAAAACTAGTAACGTAAACAATAATAGTCAATAATAATAATAATAATTATTATAACAACATTCATTAATAAAATTATTATCTAATAATATATTCATCATAATATTACACAAATGAGCATCAGGCAGAAGATTAGTGGCAGCTTTAACAACAGGTCTGTATATATTTGAAACTATAGGGAATACTAACGAGAAATAGCTGAGAATAGATTTATCCGGCTTAGGCATGATGATGTTTGATGAAATTGAAAGCTTGCTGTATTGAAGATTGCCTGAGGTGAAGGGCTGCACACAATCAAATCATATGACAGACCTTGACAGCTACGTTGTTTGAGTCTGTGATGACAAGGCTAACATTGATGTGTCGCATTGTCTGTAATTGCTAAACCACAGTTTGATTAAACTATAGGTCTATGAAATATCCGTAGTGGCCCAGCATGCGCATGCTTACAGTTGTCCCACAAAAAAACAAAATATGTAGTGGTCTCAGCATCTCAGATGAATTGATGGCAATTTTACCTAGCTTAGCCATAATACTGTGTGTATAATGGGTTGGTATATTTTTTCAAGCAAACAAAATGTTATGCTGTTATGTTAATATATGTTTCTCATCTGGCAAAAATCATGTTTCATTAATTAATAATTATTATTAAAATAATTTTATTATTATGGACAAAAAATTTAGGGCGGGCAGAGAATCACCTCGGGCGGACCGCCCCACCCGCCCCTCCGGAGAGAGCCCTGGCACGAACTCTTATTTGGCGATTTACGTTCTCACGACGATAAAGAACTGCTAGACTTAATCTGCAAATCTCACCAGCCAATTGGTCTCTTCAAAACTGTACACTCACGCTACTTTTAGTATGAAATAAACAGCTAATTTTTCTAGTGAATTAATCTCCACTACAAAGACACTGATGTGAAATACCTTGCTCTCATTACATTGCAGCTGAGCATGTGCATCTTTGGGGCGTACAGATTTAAGACTGAATGAAAACTTTCTAGAGTGCTTGTATTCATTGAGCTGGCTTTAGCTACGTCGTTTAGAAACAGGGTTTTGGTGAACTCACCTCGGAGCCATATGTCAACAGGGTTGCCTGCAGTGAAAAGCTTCAAATGACACAATTGCAAAATCCCTTGCGTGTAAATAGTGGGATAGTCATTTAGTAAGTACCTCAATGTGTTTAACAAAATGGTATGTTGGTTGTTCATAACTCATTTACCTGAAGTAATAATGCCATACCCTACAGCCCAAGTGCCTACAAAGTCCTCCAATAAAATGCTAATCATAACTAACATATAACTTTCATATTTCATCGAAACATCACCTGCTTCGAACCAACTTCGGTTTAGCTGACCATGTAGGCATTTTGGAAATACGCTGCCGGTATGTAATTTTGTGACAAGGTTGAACACTGAAGTAAAGGCAGCAAGCCTAGTTTCCCTCTCAGTGGAAAAGCTGACAGCCCAGTACAAGTGATTCACTAGGTTCTTGGTCCAATTTTTCAAAGCATGAAAACCCGCAACCTTGGATTGCTCCACTATTTTTTCCTTCATACCTGCCCAGTTTAAAAGTTACATGTAGTGACCATGACAATTAATTGCAGGATGAATGCAAAAGACAGAAACAGAGCTGTTATTCAGCATTAATTACAAGATTTACTAAGCGATTCTTATATGCCCCAGAAGTCACAACTGCCATTTATAAAATGTATGTGAAACATGGAAACAACTGACAGTGGGTTAGGCTAAGCTGTTATATAGGATAAGAATTGAGTCTCCAAATGCCAGCAACAGAAGTGGTGTCATGGTTAAGTGTCAGTTGGAGATTACGAAGAAATAGTTAGCATGACTATTACCAACACAGTATGATTTTTATAAAGAGTAAAACGTTTTAACACGTTTCTTACAAGACTGCAATAACGCTACGGGGTATGAACACCAAATTAACAGATAAAACAACAAAATGAGAAAATCAATGATTATATATACTAGGATACATTCCTCAGTGATAAGAAGTTAACAGACCCTTTGATTAGTATATCATTTTTAATGCCCTAATACGCTTTTATTCAACTAATATTTGGCCTGACGAAGACATGTTGGGTATTTGGTTGCTTATCTGCAGTTCATCAAAGTTCATTTTGTGCTCGTGCAAGAGGCTATGTGAAACAATCGTTTTTCTATTAATGATATGTGATTGCAGCCGTAACTTACTAATTTTAAATCCTATTAAAGTTTATTAATCTCCGGGTTGGTGAGCTAACCATGTGCTAACTGAAGGCTAGCATTCAGTCCTGCCGAATTTGCACCGGCACGCAGGTTAGCTAGAAAACCATTAAGTATATATGCCGTAAATTGTAGTAAATAGTTCAAAGCAGCTCAAAGTTTATTACAACATTACTCTAGCAACGCACTGACAGCACTGACTCTCTCACAAGCAAAAGCAGTTACTCAAAAACAGCATACTATGGAAAAGTCATCAATTCCTGTGGTACATGTCACTACAGCTAGCAGCAATGAATCACACATAAAGCATTATGTACATAGGCATCACATCTCCCCTTGATCTCAAGATCATTACAGATGCTAATAAAAACAAGATATAAAATGAATAGGCAACAGATACAATAGCAGTACACACAGTAAGTGGGCTAGGAAGACAAATAACACGACCAAAACCAAACAGCCTAATGCTCAAAAAATTCTCCATATCTTTCTGGTGGCCTCCTGTCCCTCACAGGCCTGTGGTTTCCATTGTCATTGACAATGGCTGATTCACTGTCACTGCTACCTAAATCACAACCAGTTTCACTGTCAGCCCTGTTGTTCTCAAAATTGCCAGCAATAGGAAAATCAAAATCTATTTCGAAAGCATTGTCACTTGATGACCTGGGTTCACTGCTCGTGCTATGTGTGCTACTTCGACGCGCTAGACGTATGTTGGCCACATGTCTGTTTACTCCGTCAACCTCTATCGCAGTGTCTGATACTACAGCTGTTACTTTGCCCTCAGGCCATACTGTCACACATTTGGCATTCACTGGCTTTACGAACACAACATCGCCTAAGCCATAAGAGTGTCTGAACTCCTGATCACACTCCCTTTTCTCTATAGCCATGTTTGGGTTTCTCACCAGATAAGAATGCACTGCTTGACTTGGCACCACCCCCTCATTATTTGGCGTATTATTATACCAATAAACCATGTCCTGAATATTGTTGCCAGATCGTGCTGCCATTCTCTTAACTGTCCTGTGGTTACGTTCCACTATGCCATTACCAGTTAGTCTATAGGCGCAGCTGTATATGTGACGGATTTTCCACTTCTTCAACATAGCATTGAAATGTGTACTCGCAAAACATGGCCCATTGTCCGATAGTAACTCCACTGGTGGTCCACGTTCCCTAAAAACTCGCGTCAAATGTTCTATAACCGAGTTCACTGTCTCGTCTCTCAGTTTTTGCCACAGTGCATATCTACTCGGGCCACAGTCTATGATGGTTAAGTACGGGACTCGTCCTACATGTGTGATGTCTACGGCTAACCTATCCCATGTGTCTTCTACCGCCACTGTACCATTCTCCCATTTAGCAGGAGATGGGTCGATTTGCCTGCACACCAAACACTCTCTGATCACCTGTTCAACCACTTCTTTTGATATGCTCTGTCCAAACTTCTGCTTCACCAAAAACCATGTCCTTTCCACACCAAGATGGTGAGTGGTATGAATATTGCGTACCTCTGCGATAGGATCTAGAGGTTTCTTTACTGCCACACTAACACATGGAACAGTTCTCTTCAGCCACCTTTGATCTACGCGCGGTCAACACATCTGCTCGATTGTTCGCCGACTTTACTAGAGACACTTGTAACTTAACGTTGTAAACAGTCATCAGCTCTGCAATAACACCTAGCCTCCGTCTCACTATCATTTCCGACAGCCCACTTACTTTGGGCCTGTGACTGTCTGTAATAACAGAACTAACCCAATTATAGACTGTCGCTGAATCTGTTATGATGGCTATTTTTGTCATTTCCCACTTGATAGCCAAATTTACACCTTTAAGCACAGCGTCCAACTCTGCTACGTTTATGTGCATGCTGTCGTCCATCTTTCTCAGCCATGCAGGGTCTTCCACAATTTGCCCGTCGATCTCTACTGCTGCCCCAATAGCTATACTGCTAGCGTCACACCACACTTTGCACTGGCTATCGCTACTCACAGCCCACTTTCCTTGTACTGGGTCCTGCTTCTCTACTCTACCCAAGACTTCCTTCAACATCGCTGTCACATTGTCTGGTATTACATCGTCCCATTTCCCATCCGCTGCTTGCCTTTTTATATAGCTGCATGCCACTCTAAGCCACCCAGCTACTGGATAGTGACCCACTAACTTGCCACAGATGGAGAATAGCTCCCTTCTAGTAATGTCACCATCCACTGATGGAATATCGGAATCACGCTGCCACCTGTCTACACCTGAACTGTCACACTTTACTTTCAATCCAAGAACTCGCGCATTCGATAACGCTACTGGCTCTTTCGTTACTCGCCCATATTCGAGTAAGTGGTTTTGCACCGTAGTCGCTGACACTATTGACTTGTTTACGAGAATGTCATCAATGTAATGATCAGTCGCGGCAGCTACCCTATCATCAAGTGACAAAACTTTTGACAATATTTTGGTCATAATCTTAGGTGCTACATTAAGTCCAAACCCCATACGAGTCATCACATACACAGTACCCTTGAACCTAACAGCTTGAAACCTTTGCAATTCAATACTAATATGCACCTGCAAATATGCCTTCTTTAAATCGAGTACACACGCATTGCCACCTAACTTACGCCAATGTCTCAGTTTGTCCTGACATACTGCCGTATCCACACCAGGATTGCTGTTTATATATCCATTCAGCTCCTTGCTATAGTCCATTACTGGTCTCACTTTCACTGGCTTATTTGGTTGTGGAGCAGCCATCAACGGGATAAATCCATCAACTTTGCCATGTACATGCTCTACATGTGGTTGCAGCCAACCGTTCGATATCCATTGTTCTACCTCTCGTTCATAATCCTCTCGAACGCTGTCATGTATACTATATTCTCCGCATTGGTTGTGCAACGTTGGCTTCTCGTCCTTCCATTTCCATGTTACAGTCCACACCCGGCCGTCAAACTGTGCCGTAAAGTCCTGATCATCGATGTCTATCACTGGCGGTCGGCTTACATCATTCTCTCTTACTACCGCCCCAATGGTAGATGGCTTTGTTGCTCTGAATACCGCTTTACTAGAATTCCCTATTGTTACTCCACCAAGTCTGGTAATGCCGTCCATGCCAAGTATCATGGTGCAATCGCACACCAACTCGGGTGCAACCATGCAGCGTAGCTCAATCTTTTGCTGCCCTACCATTACTGACACAGTTACTTCTCCCTTGCACATTGTCGTATTCCCATTAAGCATCAAAACCTGTCTCTCTGGCCCCTGAATAGCTAGTCGCAAACGTCTCACCAGTCCTTCGTGTAGTACAGATTGTTCGCATCCACTGTCAACCAAAGCTTTTACCGGAATGTTCCCAATCAGTAAGGATGTAAATGGCAACACCGACTTGTTTATGCGTGTTTTACGGGGAAAGCATCCGGTGCATACACTTCCCCACTTTCGTTTCCCTGCAAGTGAGGGCACTGAGCCCTCCTATGACCCTCGGCATGGCAGTTGTAGCATCTAAACATCGGCCTGTTGTCTCCATTCTTCATGCTGTAGCGACAATTACGCGCCAAATGTGGCCCAGAGCAGCGATAGCATTTGATCTCCTTTCTGCGTTGCATGGCCCGACACACAGTTGATGCGCTGCTACTAGTTGAAAGCATCATTCTCGCTCGACCAACTAAATCCTCCAGACTTAATGTCTCTACTGCTACGAGCGACTTTAGCTGTGTTGCCAAGTCTTGTGGGAGGCCTGTTAGAAAGGCACATCTTAGTAACGGTTCTGGAGTGGTCTGTCCTACTAGTGCCACCAACCTCCTCAGGTCTGCTAAGAACACATCGACACTCTCTCCTTCCATTAGCATACGCATGCGTAGTTGATCATACGCACTAAAGCTATTCTCACTAAATGCTGTTAGTAGTGCACCTTTTAGTTTGTCAAAGTCTTTCTGCACTTCCTCGCTTAGTTGTTTGTACACAGAGAATGCAGCTCCTGATAGAAACAGTGGCAGAAATGTTGTTAAGTTGGTTACCTTTTGAAGCTTCGCTACCAGTTCTAGTTTGTCCACCCAAACACTAAAGTCTCCACTAGGTACCCCCTCATAGCTCTTGATCAAGTCCGATAGTTTGACTGCCATATCCGCTATATAGTATATATCCGCAAAAGCCGAAATAGCTTGTAGTAAATAGTTCAAAGCAGCTCAAAGTTTATTACAACATTACTCTAGCAACGCACTGACAGCACTGACTCTCTCACAAGCAAAAGCAGTTACTCAAAAACAGCATACTATGGAAAAGTCATCAATTCCTGTGGTACATGTCACTACAGCTAGCAGCAATGAATCACACATAAAGCATTATGTACATAGGCATCACAGACATGTCTACACCCACAGAATTGGGTTCATAAGAATGTTTACCAATAATTGCAACTGTGCGAGTAAAGTTTTTCATTGTAAATGGCTGTTTTTTATCACATTTCATACATGATAAGGCTGGAACAATAAGGGTAATGGCAGTAATGCAAAAGGTCAAACATGAGTTTGACTAAATGCTACTTAACAAATGACTGTCTTTCAGAAAATGATTTAAGCTCACTTAGTATATATTGAACTGCCTTCTACATATCATAAACGTAAAAACAGTGAAACTACAGTGAAAACAATTATGTTCAGGATACTCATTTGTAGGTAGAAATCATCAGAGGCATTTGACAATGGCATAGCACTGTTCTAAAATTAAAATTGCATCTGAAGTTATGAGATCATCTCACTTTATAATTAACTTAGCGATAAAAACAGATGTGAAATGTGTATAAATATTGTATGTAGTAATAATACCAAACACTTGGCTAGCGAGCGTTGACTTGTGGTTTATATAGTTCACTGTATTGCTGAAATGTCGTCGTAGCCATTTACTGATGTAGACATGCATTATTTAGCACCCATGGCAGGGGCGGATCTGGCCTTAACAGTTAGTTGGTGCCAATATCTGGCCGGGGGTCCAGGGGGCCGGAAGGCCCCCGGCAGGTCCAGGGCAGCGCCCAGGCGGAGGCTAGGGGGCAGCGCCCCCGGAAGCGGGGTGCGGGGCGCAGCTCCGCGCCGAAACGATGAATGCGTGTTATAAAAACACCAAGTTTTCTGATAAGCTAGAAGTATTTGACAGTTTCGCTAAATAATGCATTATTGAGAAAGTACCTCCAACATGTTCAAAGTTTATATTTCTATAATGAAATGTAACTGGTATAAAGTGCTGTGCATGAGGCATGAATTTTGTAGTTTATTTATCATCCTGATGTCTGACAGTACCCAACAACAATCACTGCCATTTTGAAAGGGTCACCGTCATCATTTGGCTTTTTTGGCTTGCAAATCGATCAATCACTTGTTCGTAGCTGTAATGAAAAACAAAGGCATAAAGTGGATATGTATTAATTGATTGGTGCTGAGAGTTTGTCATCACAGAGCTAAACCAGTTTTGTCCCAAGCTTCTCACACTAATATTTAGTTGCACAGCTGTTTATTTGTATGATTTTGCTGTATATTTATTGCGATGTTACTCACTTCAGACCTTTTTGGTATTCATCAGCATGAGCTGTGCCAGTTTTTCCTCAGACATCGTGGACTGCAAGTAACTGTTAACAAGCTTGAGCTTACTGTTACTTCTCTCTACTTGGCATGTAGTAACTGGTAAGGTAATCAACATCCGAAAAAGAACTTGCATGTTGGCAAAGAGAACATCATCACACACCTACAATACAGCAATTTTGCGGGTGAGCTGTTATACCGAAACCCATTCGCATGTTAAGACCATGCGAAATGAAATAAATTTCTAAAATTGACAGAGTTTTAGTTGAGCCACACAACTTTCTTAAGACAATTTTTTAATGAAGCGCCAGACACACACATAGCACAGACCAGTATGGCTGACAAAGCATCGTGTGGAGTATTATCCTCATCTTTCCACTTTTCCCTCCAGCGCAAGACCTCACTTACAACAGTCGAAGGATATGGCAGGTCAGAATAGTAAAACTCGAGAAGTTCTCTGGCACAGTTGACAACTTTCGTGTCCGGCAAAGTTGACAACTTTCGTGTCCGGCAAAGTCCTTAACTCAGATGTAATGAGAAAGAATAGACTTTGAATGACACTGCTGGATTGATTCTGAGGAAACCTTCCATCCATTTCAGCGTTGAGATAATCCATGAAACTATTAAACATGTTAATACGATAGTGAGTGAAGGGGATACAGCTCTCTCCGCTCACAACGTTACCTCGATGCTGCTGTCGAGAAGCTAATCTTGGAACATACATCTCCTCCCCAAGATCTTTTGCTATTGTTTCAGCTCGTTGATAATATCGCTCAAAGAAAGTATCATCTGCTCTGATCTTTCGTAGTTGCTCCTTGATGTTTTGAACATGCTGCAAAGCTCCAATTAGGTCTTGCCCAACAGATTGCAATCCAGCCCTGAGGGGTCGTATGATTGCCATAATCTCGCATAGAACTACTGCTGCTACGATAAATTCTGATTGAGTGATTGCTTTCAGAAAGCCCCGTATCTGAATTGAATCTGTTCGAAACAAATGATTTTCGTTCATTCTAGTAAGTGCCTCAACAAGATTAACATGAAGTTCCACAAAAGTTTCATATGCTTCATGCTGCTCCATCCATCTTGTGCGGCAGACATCTTTCAATTTTACGTGGCGATTTTTTGGTGCCAGCTCACAAATAACTTCCTCTAGAAATCGAGTGCGCTTGGAAGAAAATCGAAAAAACCTAGCCATTTCACCCATGATGCGTGAGGACTCTCTGATAGCAGGTACTGAAGCTGCTCCAACAATTGCCAAGTTCAATTTATGGCTACTGCAATGAGTATACAAAGCTTTTTCGTTTTCGTATAGAAACCTCCCAGAAACACCAACTCGCATTGAGCTCATATTACTGACACCATCGTAGCCTTGACCTCTCATGTGTCTGACGTCTAGCCCATTATTTACGAGAATATTTTTTAGGGAAGTAAAAAGGCTCTCACCTGATGTAGACATGCATGTTACAACATCGATAAATTCTTCATGCACAGATTTGGTCTCACTGTTGTAGTATCTTAGACAGACACAGAGCTGTTGTTGATTGCTAATGTCAGTCACCTCATCAGCTAAAACACTGTAATAAGTGTTGCTTTTAACTTCTTCAAGAATGCGTATCTTCAACTCTTGTGCCATACATTCTAATAACTCATCCTGAATTGTTTTGCTGGTGTACAATGCATTACGGTTTGCATTAATCAAATGCTTTTTTAGTATGTTGTCATCAGTCAGACTTGCAGTGTGATTGAGCAACTCAATAAAGTTTCCTTTGTTTGCTGATGTTGAAGTAGCATCGTCTCGATGACCTCTAATAGCCGAGCCTTGTCTTGCAAGGAAATGAAGGGATTTCACCATACACATAAGAATGTGACGATTATTAGCAACAGTTTCAGAGGATACCCTGCTGCACTCACCAATGATCGATGTTTCTGGGTTGAGAGAACGCTCTTTGAAATGATTGAAGCTCTCGAGAGCATCAACATGGTGCTTACTTTTTGAACGAGACTCGAATCTCTCCTTAGGTTTGTGAAAGTATCTGAATGGCTCTGAGACGAATGAGCCAGTGTATCTTGGAGTTCGGGCAAAAAGACAACAAGGAAGACAAAATCCGCCATCTTTTCCTGGAGAGTACCGCAACCATTTGTGTGTTGTGAGCCATTCTTTGTTAAACTTTCTGTTTCTTCCATTGAAGAATTTACCTAAAGGAATGGACAGATGATTTTAAAATTGCACAACTCAATTATCAACATGTCGTGTTTCATGTGACAATAACAGGGAAAATTGTTGGCATACTTGGAAATGAGTATCCATCTGTGGGTTGAAAATGGTTGTCTATCAGATGTTGCCGCAGGCTTTCATTGAACACAGTCTTTGTATAGTCACCCAGGTCAATGCTCATCAATGCTACAATGTAATTGCTTGTATTTGTAAATAAAACTAGTTGAGAGTGAAGAAATCAAAGAAATATAACCATAATCAAATGAATTGCTTCAAAGTACAGTACAACTTGTTTGGTTGGTACACAAAACTAATTTCTTGAGATTTCTTTATGCAATATTCATTCACAGCATTATTAAAACTGACACATATGTGATACCTGAATGACAGTCTCGTGGGCCTGCACTTTGATCGACAGAGATGTTTTCATCAAGAACCACTGAGATGGAAATAAACAAAAAGCAATAGAGGATTATAATTACAAAATTGCCAAAATGCCATTTACAAATCCAAAATCAAAGAAATATTATTGCATGGTAATGGAAAAACTTTCTCACCTTCTCCTTCCGTGTGAACAGATTTGTTTACCGCTATTGGTTGTAAAGATCCTGAAAACAGTAAGCGCTTTGCATAATTTTTATAGAGTATGTGGTACCTTTCAAAGATCACAAAATCGATTCATTTGATCTGTCCATGCTGGATTAGTGGTAAGGAAAACTCATGCACTAAAGTGACTGGAGTCACCAACACCAGTATTTCAGTGATGATGTTTGACTACTTTTTCAGTATATTGGTAGCATTGAGACTATCATGCAATGTCGTGTTTCAACAGCAAGTTGTCCTTGGGTATTTAAGAAGTACCATACGTTTATATTGAAATTGTATTTTAAGCAAACAACTAGCATGCGCTGTTACCTTCATCTGTTTTGTAGTCATTTGCCTATAACGGAAATAATATAATAATTGTGGTAAACTGTTACTGGGTGTTCTTTGCTTCAATATATATTTTGCTGGTTTCTCTTTTGTCTAATTGTTATAGAAAAATGTGATAACAATCATGGCGATTTTTGACACAATAATTATCAAAACATCATTCTGCAATTAATTAAAACACAACATATAAAAAATATGTTGCTCATGAAAGCTGTTTGATCTATCAATAGCACTAATGATGAATAAACCGAAGGTTACTTGAACTCATTGTTGTCTATGATATTTATCATTTAAATAACTAAAAGGAAAAAAAAAACAAAGCGAACTTTGTGAAAAAGTGGATCAATAATTTTTTCTGGCATGTGTGCACCAGTTTCTTTGATGAAAAATTTTGTCTATCAACATTTTAAGATGCTTGAAACTTGATACAAATCTCATAAATTTCATGAAACCAACTGTAAGCGTTTTCGTTGTTAGAGCAACACTCACTTTTTAGGAAATGGTTGCTAATTATTAAAAAAATGTTATTGATATAAATTATTATTTACTGTGATCATCATCATTTTTACCTTTGACATCATGGGGAAACTGATTTGATACTAATAAGTAATAATGCTCTACGTTAACAATTTTTGTTGGTAATAAATAATAAACTATTGTTGTAGTAGTAAAATGATAATTATTATTATTTATTATTATTAATAATAATTAATAATAATATACTGTTTATAACAAGTCATAAACAACCAAAAGATGGTGCACAAAGTGAAGACTAGTGTTGAAAACTTAATCAGCAACAAGATACTTACTTTGAACAGTCTTTTATTGCCAGTAGGTCAATAATGTGCCCTGTCTTTTCTTTGCGGGTGGGGGAGAATCGCTTGCCATGCTTGCGACTTATACCGAAACTAAAATTCCGGAATTTCCACAGAAGTAAATACTATTACTAACTCATAATAGAATGGATCACGCCTAAGCGCTCTCAATGTGACACGTCTATGTATGTTGCTAGGCAGCTGCATGAACTTTGTTCCCATTTAACAACAATAGACAAGAACTTCGTTAAGTCAAAATAAATCGTTTTTATCTGAATTTTTTTATTTTCTTAAATAATTTGAGTGGTGCCATGGCACCAGTGGCACCACTGTTAGATCCGCCCTTGCATGGTAGTTGTTGTGAAACTCGTCATTTCCTTTTATTTGTACTCATCTCCCTACATTTATTACAATATTAGAGTTCAAATGCATTTTTATTGTCACATCATTCAGCAAGTACATCATGTTTTTTTGCAGGTTCGAAGTTATATATTTTGTCTTTCAGGCAAATCATCAGAGATTTAGCTGAAGCTGTGCAACCTGGTTGTGGTGAAGCCATGAAACATCAGCGTTTACATGGGATTTACTCTGTGAAGGGTCCTAATCACATGCGGCACGCTGACGGAAACGACAAATTAAGACCATGTGGACTATGTATCAGCACATGCATTGATGGCTTTAGCCGTCGATTAATATGGTTATAAGTTTCTAGAAGTAACAAAAACCTGTCGTTAATTTGCCCATACTTTTACGCTTGGTCGATGACTTAACACTGTTGCCACGTGTTATTCGTCTTGACCACGGCACAGAGAGTTTTCATGTTTCCACAGGCCAGAAATTGCTCAGAGCCTCACACAACAATTTACTGATAGGTGTCAGCGTGATCTTAGGTTCCTCCGATCAAAATGAGCGTATAGAAAGATTTTGGTCTTGTTTGCGGTCTGCACTATTGCAAGATTACATGGATGTTTTCAAAGATTTTAGTACAGGTTTGGTGGATTTCTCTAACGCTGTGCACATAGAATGCATAGCATTTAGCTTCCTACCACTGTTGTGCTGTGAGTTATATGAGATTTGCAGTAACTGGAATAAAAGTCACAAAGTAAGGCGCATGAAAAGTGCTGGATGCCCCAGCGGGATTATTTCTGAGGTTTTATTTGCGCATCCAGAAATCCGTGGCGCTGATCAACAAGGTGTACCCATAGAGAGAGAAATATTTCAGCATTGTACTGAATCCTATACAAGTCACGAAGTGGTAAATATCGATCCCTCATTCAAAGAATGGGCGCAACAGTCTATGGATGATTCTAATCTGTCTTCTCTAACTTGTATTGATAGCGCATGTGAGCTATTTAACAGACTGCTTACCAAACTTCATAAATCATTTGTATCATGAATATGCCTCATGTATATGTAGTCCATGAGAAGCTGTAACCTTGATTTGTTTTGCATTCATTATTTTGGACACTAATATGTATTTCAATTGGTATATCTACGCTATAGAAGTAAAATATTCATGCTCCCATGAGATAGACCAAACTTTGTCATTTTTGGACTTTTCTTGAATTAAATATTTTTAAAGAGGTACATAGTTTAAAAGCTATGAGGAAGTTGACCCTAGTCTAAGTTGTAAATGGTTCATTGTATCATGATATAGTTTATTCACAGTTTTTAACACAAGTTGTTTTGGACGAAATGCTGTCACACTGTTTGCACTTTTTTTATTAGCGTATCTCACACACCTAACATAAGGTAAAGCTTAATAAAGAGTTAATCAAGACTTGAACGTTTTTAATGAATCTAAAAATTCATCATCTGTCCTCTCCAGTTGATGAACCTATCAAAATAGACTTTGTCCATCTCTATTACGTTGGGCACAATCTCTTTAGCCCACACTGGCTGACCTTTTGAATGTTGTCTCATAAAATATCAAAGTGCCTTATCTCTTATCCATCAGCATGACACATCCCCTGAAAATGCAGGGAGTGCGTCAAGCATTGGTCCAATAGGGACAAGGCGGAATAGCCACCATTTTGATGACACTTTTGTGAATGTTACATAGTTCTTGTGCATAAACACCCTAAGCTAGGCAGCATCACCATAGGCAATAAAATTATTAGGGTCACACAAAGGTAGGTCATGAGGGTCATTTGCCTCAGCTCTCTTTTCCTCTATAGCTTGATTTTCTAACTTTACATCTTCCAAGGTCAGGGTTCCGTCATTTATTTGCCTTCTTGTAATTTTCTGGAGGTCCTCTTTGAAATCGTCAATAGTGAATATTTTGATAGACGACTTCCTCACCCTTGAGGGTAGCTCCGAGGGAGCATCACTGCTAGTGAATGTGCAGGCTGAACCACCTGCTAAATTTTGTTTGCCTTCACCTACTTCAGAGTTAATGCTGATGGGTACATCTGGCAATTGCTCATCCGCTTGTGCAGGATCAATGCCCAAGTATATTCCAATATTTACTATCTTCTTTTTCTCTTACATAAGTTTTTAAGTTATAAGAGTCAGTTGCTACCATCCAGGAGTAAACAATCACTCTAAACTCCATGTGCTTTCTTTAAAGTTTTTGTTGTTCCGGCAAAAACCACATTTACTGCCTAGAACAATTTTTTCACAATATAGCGGATATCTCGGCACCACCCCTCACTTTGTCGCCTTTTAACTCCGCAGTGTCTAACATTGCTTTGCCACAAAATATAAGTTGAACAAACGCTTACTTTTGATCACTAAAACTAACTACAAATGACTTTCACTACAATAAAGTTTTCAAATCATGCAAGATATTAGTTAGAATTGAGTGAGAGAGCAAATTTTGCAGTTTTATGATCAGTTTCTCTTGTTTTGGCCAAAATTTTGGCTTTTGATGACTCCTAAAAAATCTATATACTAAAATTAAAATTATTTATCATGTAATTTGAAAGTACATGATCTAGCACAACTGCAGAAAATCTCAAATTTATGTAATCTGTTTCGGATTTAGGAGAGGTAAACAAGCAATATCTTAGTTGAAGGTGAAGATTAGAAGAAAAGTTGATTTTTAGAAAACTAAAAATGAAAAATAACTCCTGTAAGATTTTACGGTGCAACCATGGACGAAATATAATACTATTGCTAGATGATCGATTCAGTTGTGTCCAGTTTGGAATGCCAAATCCCTGCCAGATATAGACTGTAATCGCATCTTACACGACTTTTCTGCATAGTTGTCTTTTATAATAAGAAAATAACTCAGTGCTGTTTCAGCAATTTGCAATGTACTACGTACTGGAAACACGTAACATTTGCCATGTAGATTTGCATAGTTGTCTTTTCTAATGAGAAGAGAACTCAATGCTGTTTTGACCAATTTGTAATATGCATACCGGATACTGCTTAAATTTTTTTCTACCCTGGCTAGTGATGTTTTAGAGGCTATTAGTCATAGTGACTTCCATAAACTGCTACATTTCAATCCTGATGAAAGTTGTATTACGCGAGATCAGCTGGCAATCCTGTTAAAAACTTCAACCATAGCTGCAATGTAGGGAATATCGTAGATCAATTAACAATTTCTCTGACTCATCCTGACAATATGACACAAAATTTGTCCACCCAGCCTCAAGTTAAATTGTCTGATTAGACACTGAAATGTGTGGCGCAATTTATCTGACATGCTTCACATTATGCAATCAACTTGAAACTAACACTTTGGCTACTAATAATAGTACGCACCTTTCCTTTTTCCACCAGATTTTCGCTGGTTTTAGCATGAGTATTAACGGTGCTTTCTCATAGACTTTGGGCTGAATTAAGACATAATTTATTTTTGCCAAAAACATTTTTTGCAGTGTTGTGCTCAATTTATAGTATAAGTACGATAGACGCTGATTTGTACACAATCTTTTCTCGATGCGCAGCAACTTATATAAGGATATGAAGTGAAGTTGCAACAAGTGGGCTTGTTCGCATATAAACAGGGCATCCCAGTAACAGTGATGGTGTACAGACTTTCAAGAGCATAACAAAATTAAGTTTGCGATTATATTCAGATCCTTTGAATATCTCTCAGTTGAGTCAGCATTTCCAGGTATCAGTAGTAAATCTACTATATTGTACAAACTGTTGTCTATGTGATAAGTTGCCTGCTGACTATCTCAAAAAACTAAAGCATTATTACGGTTGAAAAATTTGTTTTCAATCGAATAAAAAGCAAAAGATTCAAATTAGGATGATTTATAATTCATTTGTGAAAACAAAGAAACACCCAACTTTCACTCTTGGCGTCGTTGTTGTAATCAACGGCGCCAAAAACGCAAATCTGGGTTATTTTTGTCTTCACAAATAAGGTCCAAATTATCATAGTTTGAATCAACAACAATAGGTTTTAGACCCAAACCGAAACCTAAACCTTTGATTGAAAAAAGTTGACAACATAGAATGTGAATAAATGATGATTTTCGAATGAAATGAAATAAATAAGTATGAGCTAGTTTGTGATTATTTTTAGGGTGCTTTCGGATACCTATGCATAGGGCAGTCGTTTAACACTCGTTGAGGGCTCAACGATGACTGTCGTATAACGGAAATTGTTTGTGCTCAAACCATAGACTTTTTTATTTCCATCTACATCTATGAAAAATGTATAGCGAAAGTGAGTCCACTTTCTTTCTTCTACAAACAGAACCATAGACACTGAATATTTTTACGTCTATGGGAGTTTCCCCATTGGCTCCCATTTATTTCCTACACATTGTTGCAACATGGAAAAGAGAGCGAAGGCTGCAAGACTTCTCTTGGCTCTGATGGAGGCACTAGATGATGTTATTGAGACCAGTGACAGCAGTAGCAGTGAAGAAGATGATCAAGTAAGAGCCCTACCACGAAAGCTACCGAAGACTAGAAAATATTTTGAGCTGATACAGCAAATGGATCAAAAGGATTTTTTTTCTTTTTTCAGGATGGGGTTTGGTAAGTGTTAATAATAAATGATATAGTGATGGTAGTAATGATAAATAATAAAGAAGTTGAAAATCATACTAATTGTAATTATGAGGACTGAGCCAGCTGTTGATTTGAAAAAAATGTTATGGGTATTGTTGTCTGGTTAATATGAAAATAATCACCAAGAGCAATTATTATTATGAGAATAAAAACTTTAATAATAATTTATCACCATATTTGATAGTTTGCTAATGATGATAATGATAATGCGTATATTTACTGAACACAAGTAGTTTATTTTCAATAAAATATTTTGGCATACCTTATTTAAATAATATGATACGGTAACATGTTAATAAAATTCCATGAATATACATTCAACAAAGTGTATAATATGGTGAACGAAAATAGAGCTACTCTATGGACACATAGGTTGACAAGTGACCAGAGGACTCTTATTGCTTTATGGTATCTTGGAAGTGACAGTAGTTTCAGGTAAATAAGCAGCAGCGGTTTGTTATGAACTGTATTGCAACAACAACATCTCGATGCTTAAATTAATGATATCGCCTGACCATCGCAAATTCTTTTTAGAACTGTATCTCAACAGTTTGGTGTGGCTATGAGCACTGCTCATTACAGTCTCTTTCAGGTGGTAGATGCATTGTTGGCCAATATATCAGCAATAATAAAGTTCCCAACAAATGAACAAGCATATCATACTTTGGCTGATGAAGTTTATAACTACAAATATCCCAATACTGTTGGTGCCATTGATGGAACATTATTGGAAGTATCACCTCCTGAACAGCACAGAATTGATTATTTCACAAGGAAATACACCACCGCTGTTAACTTGATGGCTGTCTGTGATGCCAGAAAGAAGATTCTAAACATTAATGTTGGTCAGTCTGGTAGATGTCATGACAGCCATATATTTCGCCGATCCAAACTGTCAAGAATGCTGAATGCGGATAATGCTTTACCCGATCAGTATCACATCATTGGTGATGCAGCATATGGGCTGACTAAAAATGTGATGGTCCCATACCCAGGTGACAATCTTGCAGCACACAAAGTAGCCCACAATCATGCACATTCATCATCAAGAATGGTCGTCGAGCGCTGCTTCGCGGACCTAAAAACTAGATGGCTGCGTCTCAAGTGTCTGTGTTGTGATATAGAATTAGCCAACAAGATTATTGCTGCATGCTGTTGTCTACATAACTTGTGTGTACAAGGGGGAGCTATCGCATTCACAGAAGCTGAGGATTTGGTGCCAGGTAGAGGCAATCACGTAATCAACTGTGACACAGCTGTAGCAAAACGAGATGCAATATCTTTGCACATTTCTGACAATTAGATATTATATGTTACATACTGCATTGCACTGGTTCTGTGTAGGTAAATTACAGTTACTTTTGATTGTTGTTATGTTTGTTAGCATCTAGACCAAGGTAGGTCATGAAACTCCGTTGGTGAATTGAAAAATAAAAAGTATAAAACAACAAATAGTTCATAGCCTTTATGTGGCCAGCAGCAGTCCACACAAATCTCTCATTTTTTATATTTTCCTTGCAAACCTGTTGATCCAAGGCTTATAGGTTCAAATGCTTTGAATTTTAACAGTGCTTAAACTTACTGCTTGCTTAGTGAAATCTAGAAGCCAAAACAATCTGCCAAACACTACGTAGAAGACAATTCATAAATGACGGGTCTTCTGCCAGATTTGCACTAGCTTGGCATGTTGTTGAGGTAATTCAATTTTGATGCATTTAATAATTAATCGAGCAAACGTATCTAAAAAAATCTACTGTTAGTAAGCTTAAAATTGAGTTCATAGCACTTCTGATCTCGTATGTGTTTTCTGGATTACACTGCACCCACAAGGTTGTACTATAAAAGTCACAGAAACAAAATTACTTTTTCATGAGCACAAACTGTGAGCAACTAAGTACATGGAGCAGATATCTCAGCTACGGCGTCCGCACTTATGGTACCAGGTAGCAGCAAACATCGGAGTAATTTCATGAGCAAGAAAGATGCAGTAGCATTTCAAACTCCGCAGCACCAAGTCATTTGTTAATTGAACTACCAAAATCAAGGTATTTATTAACATAAATCTATATACGAATTAAACTACAACTTGTCAGCTATTCTGTTAAGCGCTGCAACCAAACTCTGTTGAAACTCTTTCTTATCTGCGAGTTCCTGACGCTTCAACACCAGCCTTTCCTTCTGGTAAGGCGTGAGTCTTTGCCGCTTCTTTTCCCGTGGCTCTTGGTACTCTGGCTCTAAATCTGTGATAGTGTCTATTAATCCAACTGGGCGCACATCCCTGTCATCATAGAATGCCTCAAGGCATTCATCCATGAATTGGAATAAGGACTGTAAGAAAAAATATTGCATAATTTGTGCTTCATATTTGTTTAAATAATAATTGTCAACTAGTCATTTAAATACAGTGGTGATGATTATGGTGGCCCAGAACATTTTGTGTGGTGGGATGAAAAATGTCTTTACGCTTTCCTAACCGTCTGAATGCTTTGGAAAATATATGAATTTTTGCAAACCTTCTGAACGCTTCGTGAAATTGTTTATGTGGTTTGAAAATCCCAGCCAATTTGCTGGTTCATTCTATTAATCAGTTTACCTACGACTGTTATTTCTTTACTTAACGCTGAGCAGTTAAATATCATTCAAATGAATGCAAACAAATTTTTTTATTGTTCGTTTATATTATAATTAATAAAATTTTAAAGTTTACTATAATTGTCAAGAAGTAGTTTCAGAGATCAGATTCAACAATCATTTAAATAATTTAACGATGCTCAATGTTTATTGATCTACATGTATGCCAGATAATCTGAATAGGGGCTATAAAGAAAATGAGGTAGATCATTTATGGTTTAACAGCCATGTGTTTTGCATTCCTTGCAAAATGGTTCAGATTATTTTAAAATAGTTCATACCATTTCTGAAGCGTTCATATAGTTCGTATTTTTTTAAACTATCTGAACAATTTAGAAATCATCTGGAGTATTTAGAAAACACCCTTCACAAAATTCAAGAATTGTTGGACAGGAAATACAGTGTTATTGCATAAAATTTACTACTGCTAAGGCCGCTAATTATTTATTATCATCACTAAGCCCATTTTTGTATATAGTTTCTCAGGTCATTTTATTACATTCACCAAATTGTTTTCAATGTGAAAGAAGTTTTACAAACCATCGAGAGTATTTCGAAAACATTCATGATTTTGACAACGAAACCGTGGAATGTTACAAACGACCAAAGACGACAAATATTAGTGTTTATGATACAACAAACTTACTGGTTCTGAGCCGCTTGTGTTGTTCTGCTTCAGAGCAGCCTTGAACTTAGTCTTCAAGTTGTGAAAACGATTCTTCGCACTATTTACAGGATACCTGAATAAAAGTTGAAGATCTTCCAACTGTGCAAAAATTGGCAACATACTGTGACAGGCTTACACAGGTTATAAGATCAATCAAGTTTTGATGCAATAATCACAAAATAAACACTTACTTGTCATGTAAATGAGCAGTCAGTTTTTGCCAAACCATAGACTTATCTTTGTTGTTTCTGGCTTTGACCATCAACTCCTTACCTGATGATCGCCACCACAGCAGCAGTCGACAAGTGTCCTCGGCTGTAAACTAAATTGAACTCAAGGTTTATGGATTAAGCATAAAAAGTTTTTTTTTCAAAAAATAAAGAGTAATTTTATTTTAGAAAAAATACAAGTTCAGTGATCATAAAAACATAGACAAAATCAAACATAACACCTCGCATTCAGGAGAGGCTGTCGGTGTCTCAGCAGCAGCAGTGCTTGTGGAAGGTTTCGATGGCCTGGCCTTTGCAACTACCGGTTTGGTGTTGGCTGCAAACAAACGTGCTTTGCTGGCTGATGCAGGCTTTGGTTTAGTTTGCTTTGGTTTCACTTAAAAATAAATTAAACACTTTTATGACATTAATTTATACCATGACGACTAAACGGAAAACGGAGATCATATTTTTTAGGCATCGATACAGTTTACAGGATAGGGAGGAAGTAGAACACACCTGAGCATGAGCTATAGCTGTGCTCATGGAGGTCGTTCTCCTCTCTGGGCTGACCCTCAGCCTCACATCGTAGTCTGCAGAAAAATAAGTTAATGAAGATACCAATACGGTA